>OZ019946.1:12400159-12945159 GCA_963970385.1 Theonella swinhoei
GGTAGGTGCCTTCCAATCAGGACTCACTGAAGCGAGGAGACCTCAATTAGTTACAGGGCACTTTGCCATCCTACACATGTATATCACGTTTGTCTGCATTTTACGACCCCTGAAATCAGGACACCTCACTCATTCCGGAAGTATACTTATTAGAGAGTTTCACCTATACTGGGATTTGATATAGAGGGGGGCCTGAAATTGTCCCCCCCCCCCCACCCTCAATTTTCCCCAACCCCCAGAAAACAGTATAAGCTTTGTTCTTTTGGTGCTGCAAAGTTGTGCATGACGCTGTGGCAGTGCCCCATAAACTTCTTCCCCACCACCAAAAAATCCTGTATGAAACCCTGCATACTATACTGTGTGTGTGTGTGTGTGTGTGTGTGTGTGTGTGTGTGTGTGCTTTATGAGCAAGGCTAAATGAAGCTGCGTACTGGCTCCTGCTTCAAATGTCTGGACATTACTATTAAGTCATGCACAATGAAAATACACAGTCCAGACTACCTAGTGGTGTATCCTGATTAGTGAGGTGTCCTGATTTCAGCAGTCGAAAAGTAACACAAACATGGCATTGTGTCCAGTTATGAGGTGTCCTCACTTCATGGAGTCCTGGTAAGAGGTACTCTGGTGGGCACAGCAGATCATCTTCTCACCTTGCAGTCAAGAGGTCAAGGGTTCACCAAGCTTGGGTCTAATTGGCCACAATCAACAGAGGAGCCTGGCTATTACCCAGCAGAGGCAGAGGCAGGTTTAATCCACACACACACACACACACACACACGCGCACACACGCAGAGCGGACACGCGCCCCCACACCAAACGACCCTGACACACTCACACCTGCCGCAGGTCCAGTCGCCGTAGCGACAAGAAACGCTCAAACTCTCTTTCTTTCGTACCTTTTATGTGTCCACTGTTGCAGCGGTTCCGTCCACAAGAGCCGGCTCTTCTTTGCACACTGCACACACAAACACACACACGCGACCACCTAGAGCACAGGCAGTGGTGGGACAGGGATTTTCGTTTCCGCTCAGCGACCGTGTACTGGAGGCGGTTCCAAACTCGGCGGTTTGAGTATACGACACGATGCGTGGCGTTATGCGCATGCCTCGAGAGCGAGATGGAGATTGCTGTGTTCGTCAGCCGCTCTCTGAGCTACTCTGTCATCTTTCTCAGTGTGTTTAAGAAATTACCTCAGGTGTGGGCACTGTATAAAGCTGGCAGCAGTCGTGGAGTGGAGCCACGAGCATACTGGATGGAAATAGCGTGGTAAGGAGTTGGATTGATGACTTCACTAAAAATATTTAGCCCTAGCCCTAGCTCCTGGCCCTGGCCTATAATAAATTAGCGCATGCGCTACCTGCCGTTCTTTCCAGCTGAGCCAATATTTTCTACAGTTATCAAATAGGTGTGGCCTATGGTTACTTCTATGACTACCACATATCAACCTATGGAGAGTCCATATTACTGGCTATCCAGAGCTATTTAATTCTGTCACTGGCCATTCAGTATAGTAACGACTGGACCTTGGAGAATGGGGCGTGGCTAGTGGGTAATGGAGTGTTTATTGCTGCCATGGTAACCAAAATGATACCCCCTCAGGTGTTGTCTCTCCTGATGGTAAGTATATTCTTTCTGTAAAGTGTGTTGTTGTCATTTTCCATCTCTCCCTCCTTCCCCCTTCCTCCCTCATTCCCCCCTTCCATCCTTCCCTCCCTCCTACCCTCCCTCCTTCCCTCCCTCCCTCACTCTCTCCCTCTCTCTCCCTCCCTCCCTCATCTCCTTCCCTCCCTCCCTCCCTCTCTCTCCCTCTCTCCCTCCTTCCCCCTCCCTCCCTTATTCCCTCCTTCCATCCTTCCCTCCCTCCTTCTCTCCCTCATTCCCTCCCTCCCTCCTCTCCTTCCCTCCCTCCCTTTCTCCCTCCCTCCCTCCCTCCCTCCTCTCTCTCCAGGCAAGCACCATCCCTCTTCAAGTCAGCAGTCGTGCTACTCAAATATACAGTCTGTACTGTCTAAAGAAACAAGGAGACGTCTCCTTGTCTATGTTTGGGCTACAAACGTATAGTTGTCTAGGTAGGTAGGAGAAATGTCTTTTGGCTAAAGAGTTCCCTCATCATACATCATCTCTCTCTCTCTCTCTCTCTCTCTCTCTCTCTCTCTCTCTCTCTCTCTCTCTCTCTCTCTCTAGCACGGCTCTACACAGTGGCAGTAGAAGTCAAAGACAGTCAAAGTAAGCAAATAACTTATTGTTTTCTCATTGTAGTACCCCCCTCCACACACACACACACACACACACACACACACACACACACACACACACACACACACCAATGCAGTATTCTTCACATTCCTCATAGCACTGTCTCTAAACCTGATTGTTGTAATACAGTGTGTATACTATGGAAATGGCCCAGAGGAAAACACGTGATGCTTAGCGTTTTGCGCATGCCTGGAGAATTACTATGTAGTAGAACGGGGCGTGGTGAGCCATTCGAGCACGCGAGAAATTCTACACGCGTCGTTGGCCCTGGAAAATGGATTTAGGGGACCTTGCTGTGTTCGTCAGCCGCTCTCTGAGCTACTCTGTCATCTTTCTCAGTGTGTTCATGAAGCTACCTCAGGTGTGGGCACTGTATAAAGCTGGCAGCAGTCGTGGAGTGGACCCGCGAGCATACTGGATGGAAATAGCGTGGTAAGGAGTTGGAATAGAGCTGAAAGTAGAGGGTTTTCCTCTTAGTAATATGTACAGAGTTGAGGCGCCCTATTAGAGAGGTGTCCTCATTTCAGAGGGTGGTATGTATAGGCTTTAATGGAGTTGGGATCTGAAGATGTGTCCCTATTAGAGAGGTGTCCTCATTTCAGAAGGTGGTATGTACAGGCTTCAATGGAGTTGGGACCTGAAGATGTGTCCCTATTAGAGAGGTGTCCTCATTTCAGAGGGTGGTATGTATAGGCTTCAATGGAGTTGGGACCTGAAGATGTGTCCCTATTAGAGAGGTGTCCCCATTTCAGAGGGTGGTATGTATAGGCTTCAATGGAGTTGGGACCTGAAGATGTGTCCCTATTAGAGAGGTGTCCCCATTTCAGAGGGTGGTATGTATAGGCTTCAATGGAGTTGGGACCTGAAGATGTGTCCCTATTAGAGAGGTGTCCCCATGTAACCGCGCGTGCATATAATTAACTGGGTGTGGCTTCAAAACTCACAACATGCTACCCCCTTTGCAAAATGGCCGTCTACAAACACTGGACTGGACTGGTGGACTGGACCGGTGGACTGGACTGGTGGACTGACTGGTGGACTGGACCGGTGGACTGGACCGGTGGACTGGACTGGTGGACTGGTCACCAAAATCGTTTGTAAACTTGTTATTAGGCACAAATTCCAATAGTAATTGGAGTAATCAACTGTCGGACCCACAGTGTAATGACTTCCGGACACTCTCTGCACATATATTAGCAGTTAGGCTAGGGGCTAGGGCTAGGCTAGGGCTAGGATGGATCAAACTGGACTATAGACCACCGTCGTAATTAGGAGTGGGCGTGGCACATCATTGCTGCCCTAGCCCCTAGCCTTAGCCGTTAGCCCTATCAGAGCTACATGTAGCTTGTTGATTTGTGCTGGTACAGCTGTAGACACAGGCATTAATCCACATGTACCTACAGTAACCATTACAGAGTAAGACAGTTTGTCTCATCCCAAGGACATACTACACTTTAAAAGTCACTGTCTTCCTGCATTTATAAATCCTGTGATTATTAACTATTGGAATTCATGCCTGGGAACAAGTTTGCAAACAATTTCAGTGAGTCCACCAGTCCAGTCCACTGGTCCAGTCCACCGGTCCAGTCCACCAGTCCAGTCCACCAGTCCAGTCCACCAGTCCAGTCCACTGGTCCAGTACAGTGATTGTAGACGGCCTTGCAAAATCCTAGATCCGCCGCTGGGTGGTATGTACAGGCTTCAACCTGAAGATGTGTAGGTGTCTTCATTTCAGAGGGTGGTATGTACAGGCTTCAATGGAGTTGGGACCTGAAGATGTGTCCCTATTAGAGAGGTGTCTTCATTTCAGAGGGTGGTATGTACAGGCTTCAATGGAGTTGGGACCTGAAGATGTGTCCCTATTAGAGAGGTGTCTTCATTTCAGAAGGTGGTATGTACAGGCTTCAATGGAGTTGGGACCTGAAGATGTGTCCCTATTAGAGAGGTGTCCTCATTTCAGAGGGTGGTATGTACAGGCTTCAATGGAGTTGGGACCTGAAGATGTGTCCCCATTAGAGAGGTGTCCTCATTTCAGAGGGTGGTATGTACAGGCTTCAATGGAGTTGGGACCAGAAGATGTGGCCCTATTAGAGAGGTGTCCTCATTTCAGAGGGTGGTATGTACAGGCTTCAATGGAGTTGGGACCAGAAGATGTGTCCCTATTAGAGAGGTGTCCTCATTTCAGAGGGTGGTAGGTACAGGCTTCAATGGAGTTGGGACCTGAAGATGTGGCCCTATTAGAGAGGTGTCCTCATTTCAGAGGGTGGTAGGTACAGGCTTCAATGGAGTTGGGACCAGAAGATGTGTCCCTATTAGAGAGGTGTCCTCATTTCAGAGGGTGGTATGTACAGGCTTCAATGGAGTTGGGACCTGAAGATGTGGCCCTATTATAAGATGTGCATGTAAAATATGTTCACTGCAGCTGTGAAATAGGTGTGGCCTACGGTTACTTCTATGACTACCACATATCAACCTATGGAGAGTCCATATTACTGGCTATCCAGAGCTATTTAATTCTGTCACTGGCCATTCAGTATAGTAACGACTGGACCTTGGAGAATGGGGCGTGGCTAGTGGGTAATGGAGTGTTTATTGCTGCCATGGTTACCAAGGCGATACCACCTCATGTGCTGTCTCTCCTGATGGTAAGTGTATTCTTAGAAGGCTTAACTCTGTGTATTGTGTACTAGTGTTTCTTTATTGCTATTCATGAGTGTGTGTATGATATTGTATTGAACAATGTAGTACCTGTCTGTTCTGCTGTTTGTATTCGTCCCTCCATCCCTCCCTCCTTCCCTTCCTCCCTTCTTCTTCCTCTATCCCTCCCTCCTTTCCCTCCCTCCCTTCCCTTCCTCTTCCCCACCCTTCTTTCCATCCTCCCTTCTTTTCTCTTCCCTCCCTCTCTCCAGGTAAGCACCATTCCCCTCCTAATTGGTAGTCGTGGTACTCAGATGTACAATCTCTATCGTATAAAGAGACAAGGAGATGTCTCTCTGTCTATGTTTGCTCTGCAAACCTATGGCTGTTTAGGTAAGTGGAAGAGTCTTTGTGACTACAAACCCTCTCCCTCCCTCCCTCCCTGTCTCCCTCCCTCCCTCCCTCCCTCCCTCCCTCCCTCTCTCTCTAGCACGGCTCTACACAGTAGCAGTAGAAGTTAAAGACATTCAAAGTAAGTCATATTTCTTAATTTTTGCTGACTGTTGCCTTTTCACCACACACACACACACACACACACACACACACACACACACACACACACACACACACACACACACACACACACACACACACACACACACACACACACACACACACACACACACACACACACACACCACACCACACTACACCACACCACACCACACCACACCACACCACACCACACCAATGCAGTATTCTTCACATTTCTCATAGCCTTTATTCTAAACCTGATTGTCGTCATTCAGTGTGTGTACTATGGAAATGGACGAGACAAAAAGATCCAGTAGATAATAACAATTTCTGTTCCATTCTCTATATAAAGAGTTAGGCATGTACCAAATCATCAGACTCTATTTAATGATATCCATAATATATATATATATATATATATAATTATATATATATATATATATATATATCACATAGTGGCAATATATGCAGTTGTGCATGGTTAAAATGAACTTTGAACTTCTCCATGATAACAGTTTGTAGGGAATTTTCGGGTAATGATCATGAGAGTCTGGAAATGCACAGTGCACGGAAAGGGAAGAAGATGAAGAGGAGGAATGCTATTTCTATTCTTTCTAAAATTCCTGTTTGGCTAGTGTGCTATGCACATGGTTGTCATGTCATTATAAATACACTGATAATCTATGATAATCACATTCCATCAGTCACACCACATTTGGACACACATAGTCATAACCAGACATGAAATACACACACACACACACACACACACACACACACACACACACACACACACACACACACACACACACACACACACACACTAGTCAGTAATAACATGACTATTGACTCCACCTCCACAGTGAGGGTCTTTAGTAGACATGAGAGGGAGATATATGGAGGGAGGGAGGGAGGGAAAGAGAGAGGGAGGAGACCTGCCCGATGATCTGGCGCATGCGCATTTGTAAGAAAAGTAAATTTCAGTACACCGGATTTCAGGTCCGTTGTCGTTCGTTTTTCCAGTGACGGCTGCACATGCGCATTAGGCTGACCGTATTTGCTCTCATCTAGGCAGATAGCATAGTGTGTCAGTCAGAGTATACAGTAAAAGTGCTACTCAACTTCCTAAAAGGAATTCACCACTGAATACAAAAGCGTTCCAAGGAATAACACTGACGGGTTGATGCGCATGCGCGGTATCATTTGGGACAACGGACCTGAAATCCGGTGTATACGATGAATTTCCTACTTCCTGCCACCATTTTTCTAAATCTTGCGGCCGTCTACTGTGAGTAGAGACAGTGTTGTGTAGCGCAGGCAGAGTGTGTCAGTTGTCAAGAACAGAGTGAGATGTGAAGCCGCCATTGTGGGGGGGCGGGTGTAGCTAGTGTCCCTGTGACAGTGTCGTAGACTGTGCAGTGGTGGAGCCAGCTGCCATGTAGGTGCCGCCCCAATTGAGACGTAGTCAATCTTGGAGGACAGAAAACAAAAGACATGGCCGCTCGCTTCGTGAAAAAGAAACGTGAGTTGTGAGGTCCCGAGAATGGTAAACATGTTAAGTGGTTTGTAGTCTGACCCTCCCCTCAATACTTGAGGCTATTACTTTTAAAGAGAAATTGTTTCCGAATTTTGCTAAGACCCCCGTTTCCTCCCCCCCTCAATCCCATGTTATGGAGTCATTTAGGCCCCCGTTGCCCTCTGACCCTGTGATATTTGTGATGGTAGTGATTTGTTGGTAAGTGTGTGGTGTGTTATCTGCTGTAGATATGACCTTCACTCCAATGAATGTCCTCCGAGCAGCACGGGAGGTGAAGGATACTGGCCTTCTAGGGGCCCATTTGGGTGTCCCTGACTCTAAACTAGTTGAAATTAAGAGTCAGTTCTCAAGTGAGGCTCAACAAAGAAAGGCATACATCAACCATTTCATTGAACACGACCCTGAGGCCTCGTGGAGAAGAGTAATATGTGTTCTGGATAGGATGGACCAACCAGATAGTGTAGAGGCTGCAGACAACATCCGTCATCTGGCGGAGGCTGTCCCAGGTAGGGCAGGTAGCTAGAGGCTGTGTGTAGGAGGGAGGGTCTTACATGATGTAGATGAAGGAATGAGTGGATGGAGTCTGTATGTAGAGTGTATGTCGTAGATTAAATTATGTGCCTGAGTGATTTGTTGTTATGAGTTCTCCACTCTCTGTATGTTTGCACCGTTGTGAGATGTTGCTGTGAGTTCTCCACGCTCGGGTTGATTGTGTGTTTCTGTGTATTTGTCGTCTGTTAGTGAGCCACAGGTGGGTGTGTTTGTTGGCGAGAGTTTGGCCACTGGATGTGTGGGGAGAGTTGGTACCATCAAAGATCTTTAATCCACCATTCCCAGTTCTCAAGGCTGGGCATTCAGTGTCCTACTCTTATATATGCGATGTTTGTATGTAGTGGGTTAATGGGTGGGTTTCTTTCTACTCTTCCTTGTTTGGCTAGTGTGGTTTTCATGTTGTGAAGTGAATGATGGTAGACCCAGCCTCCTGTACTAAGAGCGGATGAATACTAATGAATGAACTCCACTCTTCATTCCACCCCTTTTGTGTGTGGAACATATGTAGAGTGGGAAATGGAGTAGAGCACTAGTCAATGATTATGTCCTACTCTCTGTGCAGACCCCACACTCACTATCAACAACCTGCGGAGGGTTACGACATCTGTCAAGAAATGGGAGGAGCTGGGAAATTATGTTTCTGGTCTGGGTGTTCCTGAGGCTGTGATAAACAAAATCAAGTCCAATACTGCATACAAAACAGAGAAAGAGAAGAAGGAGGCACTACTGCTCTACTATCTCCACACTGTAGCTACGGCCTCGTGGAAGAATGTTGCAGGAGCATTGCACAGGATGGAGGAGGTGACAGCATTGGAGGCTGTGAATGTGTTCCTGCAATCCACACCAGCTGGTGAGTTGATCTTCCAGGGGACAGAGATAATTTGTATGTTTGCTAAATATCCATTTCCGCAGTAGATGAGTGTTGTGGGTTGAAGTAACGGCTGAGGAAAATTTGTGTCCGTAATTTCCTAGGTTGTGTTTAGTGTGTAGACTGTCCCTATGATGGGTGGTTGTGAAGATGTAGTGTAGAGTTGTGTAGTGTAGAGTTGTATAGTGAGTGTCTCCATCTCTGTTTCTCCTGTTGTGTTCCCAGAGCTCAGTCTCACTTCACACAACCTCTCAACTGTACTGGACAGCATGGATGATGATCTGTGGGGGATGTTTAGTGACTATGTAAACATACCACAGTCTGAGGTGACGAGGATCAGGTCAAAGTATTCCAGTGACAAGGAGCGCAAACAGGCAGCCATTGACTACCTCATCTCTTCACATCCAGCACCATCATGGAGACTTGTGGCAAATGCATTGTATCACATGGAATATTCGATTTTAGGAGTTGACAATCCCCACAGAGAATTGATTCGTCTCCAGCAGCTGTTTCCCACTGGTACATGTTTTATTTTTGTTATCCACCAGATCTGTAATACAGTACGGATCAGATACAAGGCATAACAGGAACATACACCTGGAGAAGAACATGTTTCTGTCTAGCTGTACACCTGTCTATAAACTGTAAACCATCTTGAGCATGACTAAACCAAAATATGTTTACAGGCTGCACTAATTTAGGTACCATTTACATAATGTGTCCATGTGTTGTGCAGCAGCTGAAAGGAATCAAAGCATTAAAAGTGCAAACCCTTGGTGCATTACCCTGTTTCCTGTCTAACGGAAGTATACAGAAAATATACTTGGCCCAGCCACAGAGAAGGCTTGAAAAGCTCATTGTATTACATTAGCTAATATATACCTGTAGGTCAGGTAGTGTTTAGTACCCCGTTAGGCTTTTGAACAACACTGGGAACTTACATGTAACCTTCCTCAAACGCATACTGCTTTCCATTGCTCTCAGAAAAAATGTACACTTGGTCATGTAGCCGCTTGACATAACAAAATGGTCGACTTTACATGTAGGTACCTTTATGAACGGGAAATAGCTGTAACTTCGGAATAAATTAAAGAAACACCCTTTAAAAATCTTTCCCTTAGAACGATGAATCTTATGATTTCACTTTTTTGGCATATTATGTGCAATGGCAGAAATCGTCTAAACAGACAGACACACACACACACACATACACACACACACACACTGTTCATGTGACTCTGGGAATAGATTGTAGTGTACGTGTTTTCTCTCTACAGGCAGACATCGTTCCAAACAGATCTATGAGCAGGAGATGAAACGAGGCCACATTGAACTGGACATTGACAAAGTGGTGATGTTTGGTATCGCTGGGAGTGGTAAAACATGTGCCCTCGCCGTTATGCTTGGAGACGACCCTCCCGACGTGACATGCAGCACCCCGTTAATGAAGAGACCCGTTGAAGTACTCTTCATGGACGTGGACAAGAAGCTTCATTGGAAGATCAAGACACTGCAAGAAGTCAACGAATCCATTGCCGAAATCATCCGATCACGAATGCCAAAGCAAGCAGCAGAGGCACTAGTGAGCAGTGCCAGCCCGGCCTCCCCCAGCCAGCAGCCTCCCCACTCCACAGCCGACCAGTCAGAGGAGACTGCCACAATATCTGAAGCAGCCAGGGAGATTCCAACACTCCCCAAGAAGAAGCCCACAGGCACAGTGCAGTCCGAGGCAGAAGGGAGTCTGGATTCCGTGCTGCAGTCGACCGACATGGATGAGGAGTTTGTCTCTCTCATCAACACTTCTCCTCCCTCCTCGGAGCCCATCCTCCGACTGAGGCAGATTCTTGTGCTGGACTCGGGTGGCCAGCCTCACTTTCACGAACTGATTCCCGTGTTCCTGAATGGTGCATCCGACTTTGTCTACGTCTTCAAGGTCCACGAGTCTCTGGATATGCGATCCATGATCCGCTATTTCAAAGAGGGCAAGCTGGTGTTCCAGTTCCTAGCCAGCCAGACCAACGAAGAGACTCTTAAGCAGTGTACACGAGCCATGACCTCCTTGACTGCCAAGAACAAGGACATCCCTCTCCCCAGATTGCTGTTCCTGGCCACCCACCCAGACATGGTGGCAGAAGGTGAGCTGCCCGGAAAGCTGGAGGCTCTCCACAAGAGGCTGAAGGAGATCCTTTTGCCTCAGTTCAAGGATCAAATTGTGTACTGCAACGAGAAAGGGAAGGAGTTTATCTTCACCATGAATGCTGCCAAGCCAGGCAAGAAAGACCGGGAATGTGCAGAGGCTGTTCGGAGGTGTCTGAGTAAAGAAAGGGAAGGGAGGAAGGGGGTAAAGGTGCCGTTGCGATGGTACGCTCTGTACCAGAAGCTGCTGCAGGTGGTGGTGGGTCTGGGGAAGAAGGTCCTGTCTCGGGACCAGTGTGGGTCAGTGGCAGAATCGATGGAAATCGATGAGGAGTCGTGCGAGGAAGCTCTGCAATTCTTCAACCGTCTGAACATGCTGTTCTACTTCCCCGATATCCTGCCCAATCTGGTGTTCATGGAGCCACAGATGTTGCTGGACAAAGTAACGGAGCTAGTGGAGGAGAGCTATCGCATGAGCCAAGAAAAGGAAGACCAGCCACTTTGCCCCATCCAGCGCGAAGAGATGAAGTTTCGTGACTACGGACAAGTGACAGAGAAGTTCCTGAGCAAGTTTGACAGTCACTACGAGAAGCCCCTGTTCACACCCAAAGAGCTGATCACACTGCTGAGGGGCTTACTGGTGTTTGCCGATCTGTCAGAGGATGTGTATTTCATGCCATGTCTGCTGCAAATGAAGACACCAGAGGTGGTTGCACAATACCAAGTGAGTGGTGAGAAAGCTCTTGCTCTACACTTCCCCGACAGTGGTCCCCTGCTGGGAATGTTCTGCAGCACAGTGGCCTACCTCCTCTCCTCCGAGAATGCTCACCCCTGTCCCTGGCAAGTGGTGCAGGACGAGGCAGGAACTCCGGAATGCCTCAATCGCAATGTGATCCAGTTCACCATCCCGAATATGATGGGCACTGTTTCGCTGATCGATCACTTCACACACTTTGAAATCCACATCCACACACTCCCCAAGAAGGCAGTACAGCTGTGGAAGGTGGCACACGATGCAGTGTTTGCAGGCCTGAAGAAAGCAGGGAAGACCCTCGGCTACACCAACAACACCCCTATCCCAGCCATTGTATGCCCCGCCCATCCCACCACACCTCATCCTGCCACTGTGGAGGAAGGTGGTTGGAAATGTTCAAAGATGGCACACATATTTGGCAGTATATCAGAGGACACCATTCCCTGGTGGAGTGTTTGCAGCACACACAGTGAGTGTATGTATACACATGTACATTGTACGTGTGGTGTAGGGTGTGCTCTAATTGGATATGTTGAGTTGATTGTATGTCATATTACTATTGTGTTGGTTTTGTAATCAGTCTTTTCCCAGAGTTATCTTTTCATAACCTCGTCTGTCTTCTCCCCTCTCTCTCCACAGCTGCAGTTCCATTTGTCAGTACTCAGAGCTCTCCATCCTCTACTGCTCCACAGCCACACCCACCAACACTTCCTGGTGAGTTGTGTTCTCTGTACACACCATCTAGACTGGGAGTGTACATGTACACTACTGTTACTTGTGTTGTTGTGTGTGTTATCTGTTTATCCTTCCCTCTCTCCCTCACCCCCTCCCCTCACTCCAGTTCTCATTGCATCCTCTACATCACTTCCATGTACCAGTAGTTCAGTCTCTCCTGTCTCTGTCTCTACTACTGCAGCTGGTGAGTTGTGTTAGTGTGCGTGCGTGTGTGGCATGCGTTTGGACGTGTGTGTGTGTGTGTGTGTGTGTGTGTGTGTGTGTGTGTGTGTGTGTGTGTGTGTGTGTGTGTGTGTGTGTGTGTGTGTGTGTGTGTGTGTGTGTGTATGTGCCTCTCTTGAGTTCTCATTTAAGTCTTATTTCCTTTCCCTCTCTCTAACCTCTCCTCTCTCTCTACAGCTACAGTTACATCCTCTACCAGTCCACAGTCACTTCCACCAACCACTGCTGTCTCTCTCTCTACCTCTACTACTCCACCTGGTGAGTTCTGGTCTCTGTACAGTCATCCTAGAAAAGCAGCCAGTTGTATGTTTAAGATGTTTTTTTAAGCCACAGAAGATTAATGTTGAAGTGGTGCTGTATACCATTGATGCGTATAAAAGGTTTACTTCCCTCCCTCCCTCCCACTTCCCTCCCCCTTCTCCCCTCTCTCTTGCAGTTATTGGTCCACAATCACTTCCACCTGCCACTCCAGTCTCTGTCTCTACTACTCCACCTGGTGAGTTCTGGTCTCTGTACACTCACATCTGTAAACCCTACACTGTCAGAACCATTGTGTGTACTAATCTGGTAAATGACTAAGACTTTGTTTTTCTCAGGTGAGCAGCCCTCCCTGCCAGAGCTACTTCGTCTCAAAGTACCTCAACAAGTCGGTGCTAACTACTCCACATTTGGGATCTTCCTTCTCAATGACCAGACAGGCAGTCGAGTAGACAGTATTGAAGAGTATTGTCGTGGAAATCCAGAGAAAATTACACGAAAGGTCTTACAGGAATGGCTGGAAGGGAAGGGGCTGCCTGTGACGTGGGAGTCACTTGTCCAAACACTTCGAAATATCGACCTCTCAGTTCTGGCTGACCAGATACACGACCTACATGTAGGACGTGTAACTGATAGTGGACCTCCACAGAAAAGACAAAAGTTGCAATAATTGTGTTGAAGTCATCCTTACATCATCTTTGTGTCATCAACCTCTCAGTTCTGGCCGACCAGATACAGGCCTCCAAAATACCTGCTGGAGGGAGGGGAGGGGGAGGGGAGGATCACAGCTAATGAACTGAACATACCATTATCACTTGCACATGGAGACAGGAGGAGAGGGAGATCAATTGAAATGCACACACTCACAAGACACCAGATACAGAATACTGCACAGGACACCAAACACTACCCACCACACCTTACCCTACACTCATGAACATTACTCATCATCTGTGTGTGATCATCGTACTTATTGTGTGTGGATATCATCACTTGCAATTGAATAACATGTACCATTTAACATGAGATTGATAATGTGGTCTGGACCTACACATGTGAAACCCACAAACGCAGCTTCACAGTGCATCAAGTTCGCGCGCGCAAAACGCTGACTTGTGCATAACGAGGCGTGGTTTCCTCGTGCTACAGTCCTGAATGAAAATGTCCGTTTACAAAGGTAGGAACTATATACGATTGTACCTACCTCTCGTATAGTTTAATAGCCGATGAACGAACGATGATGTTCGCTCCGTGTGTTACCATGGTTTATTCATGGTTTACCTTCCTGGGAGGGTATGTATTTCTAAATAGAGCCAACTTTGACTTTTACTGTACTTGTTGGAAGTGTATGTACATGTGTGATATGTATGTTTGTATTTCAAAAGTACAGTTCAAAGCAATAACAATTTATGCCAGTGTTTACAAAAATGCCATTACAATATTCCTTATAGTGCAAGAGTACAGTTGAAAGACATACAGTTAGCAGACCAGATATGGTTTAGTGGACCACCTATTTGATGCTGCTATAAACCTAGAACCATATGGGGTCTTGTGATTTTCAGTAGCCAGTACAGACTAGGAAGTTGTTCCATGATAGGTGGAACCAAAATGTTTTTTATCTTCATATACTCTAAATGTTTATCAACAATAGGAATCATATCACTAGCTACTGAATGGTATGTATTCTGGCTACTAGATGTAGTCATCAATTCTCTTATAGTGATCTCAATATAATATTTCAGACTCCAGCAGTTTTCAAGTCCCAACTCTTCTCCCTCACTGGTAACCTCTTGCCTTCAAATCTCCGACAACTGCTCTCTCCTCTCCCTCTCCCTCTCCCTCCCCCTCCCTCAAAGTAGGAGATGACAGTTGGGACAATATGAAACTGAAAGTAAAAAACGTGACCTTTATGTTAATGGGGTCAGCCGACAGCTTGCCTGAGGCTCCAAAGGAGAAGACAAAGTTCATTGAAGACATGACTGAATCAGAAGCAGCTGCTGCAGTAAGTGATATAAGGGAACCCCTCTAATTAGGACACCTGAAATGAGGACACCTCAATAAGCAGGAAACCTTTTGCTGCCCCAAATACCATGTTTGTGTACTATTCAACCCCTGAAATCAGGACACCTCACTAATCAGGACACCCCACTAATCAGGACGCTTTCTCTTTTACAATGAACACCTTATTTGGAGTGGTTACACTATAATCTAAACCCCTCTACCCTTTAATTTCTCTGTTAACCCCTCAGCTCTCTCTCATACATCTAACAAAGGGGTGTCGCTGCAAGACAGGTTGCAAATCCAATGCATGTGGTTGCCGAAAAAAATCGCGACACTGTGGGCCAGGGTGTGAATGCCACAGATGTACAAACTTGCCAGTTGACAATGTTCAGAGAGGTGATTCAGATGACGAGAGTGAGAGTGAGAGTGACAGTAGTGGACTAGGGTCAGATTCAGACACGGATTTAGAGACTGAGGTAGTGACAGAAGACTTCCTCTTTAGTGTTGTAGACATTGTATGATCTTACTTTTAACGTTTGTATAAGTGCACTCTATGGCCCTTATGTAAACTGGTCTTGTACAATTTTGTTTTATTTATTGCACTGACACACTTCCAAAACCGTACAATAGTAGCTCATACCCATAGCAGCAAATGCATGTCGGTAAAACACTGTCCCGCGTACCTTTTACTTAAGGGAGCCAATATTCTTGAAGGATGTTCTCTGGCATCATGCTTTAGACGGCAAAAATGAGCCCCCCAGTAACAGATGACCTAAAACTTAGGTACACCTATTAGCTACAGTACTAAAAGCAGTAAGCGTTTAAGTTCAAGTGTTAAAGCCCCAAAACTACGGCAACACGGCTATACTGTGGGCACGCCCACTTCCGCTCAAACTAAAATATTTCCGTTGTGGGACGGTTGCGTTTTGACTCAGTAACATTTTAAAAGTGCTGATTCAGTATAACGTGACGTCACGTAAAACAGGAATGTTATAATTGGCTTTCTGGCAACCTCATTGGATAACCCAGTTTTCGGGTGACGGGCACAACTCAATGATGCCAGACCCTCTCTCGAGGGTGTGGCTAGCCAGACTAGATCTAGCTGTAGTACTTACATAGAGTGCTAGTGGATCTGTACTGTAGCAAGTGGCTATTAAACTAAGGCCCTGCTCACCCTGTGGCTACGGCCATGACAATTTGATGTACCTGCCACACCACACCCTCCACTTACCAGCCCCACCCTGTAATCATGCGCATGCGCATTTCTTCAAGAAGACGTAAATTTTAGTATACGGAGTGATTTCCTACCTTCACAGCCGCTTTTTAGTGCGTCAGTTGTCAGTTGTCGAGAACAGAGTGAGACGTAAAGCCGCTATTATGGGAGCCAGTATAGCTAGTTGCCCTGTGTACAGTGTCGTAGACTGTGCAGTGGTGGAGCCAGCTACCATGTAGATGCCGCCCCAATTGAGACGTAGTCACTGGTCTTGAACTACAAAAGACATGGCCGCTCGCTTCGTAAAAAAGAAACGTGAGTTGTGAGGTCCCGAGAATGGTAAACATGTTAAGTGGTTTGTAGTCTGACCCTCCCCTCTATACTTGAGGCTACTGTTTATCATTTTTCACCAAATATTCCTAAGACCCCCGCTGCCTCGGCCCCGAACCCCGCGCTACCGAGTTATTTAATTTCTAAGACCCCGTTGCCCCCCCTTGATATTTGTGGTAGTGATTTTGTTGATAACCGTGCACGCCGTCAGCTATTCAGATTCTTAAAATGGGACAGAACTGTAGTATATGCCATACATGTATATACAGTCACTAAAAACAGACAGGAAATACATGTATAATCACATTACAAAAATGACATTACGGCATGCGTACAATACTATAAAGAGTCACTACACTCCTCCCTCTTTAAGAAAATGATTAAAACTCTGGACGATAGTAGTTAGGTGGGGCACGACTTCTCATAGATCGGTGAGGGGTTGCTGAAGAGATGTAGCATCTTGCATCGTAGGTGGTATTGCATCTGGTGGACAACAACAACGGAATCTCCACATCAACATCACTGTTGTTGGTGGGAGCAGCACATGTACAAGACCGTATGTGCTCCACATGACGACGAATTACTCTACCATCTGGCAAGGACACATGATATAGCAAAAGTCCTTTGATCTTGCTGACCACCTCTGAAATCCACTTCTTACGATTAGATCTCAGACGAACACTGGATCACCGACCTCACACTTGTGGACTTTGGCTGTTCAGTCGTGGTAAGTTTTCTGCAACTCCTGCTTTGTTTTCACTCTACTGTCAAGGTCTGGCTTCAAAAGGTCCAATACTGACCTCGGACGTCGACTCAGTAGCAGCTCAGCGGGTGCAATTCCCGTGGTTGAGTGAGGCATTAGCCGGTACCAAAGCAGGAATTTCGACAGTCTGGTCTTCAGAGAATCTAAAGTGGGGAGGCGTTTGAAGCTTTCTTTGAAGACTTGCATGGCTCATTCTGCCAGTCCATTGCTTGAAGGGTGATACTGAGCTGACTTCACATGTCAAATGTCATTACTTGCCATAAATTTCTCAAATTCGTCACTTGTGAATTGGAGACCATTGTCAGTAACAAAAACTTTGGCATTGCAAAAATTGATCTGAGATGTTCAATAGTCATTGCTGAATTGACTGGTGATATCTGTTTGACTTCAAGCCATTTAGAGTATGCATCAATCACCAACAGGAAGGTATGGCCTAAGAAAGGTCCGGCAAAATCTGCATGGAGGCGCTCTCATGATGCATTTGGAAACTGCCATGGATGAAGGGGTGCAGGTGCTGGATTGTGTCTGGTTTGCTGTCATGCTTCACACGACTGAATTCTCTTTTCTATATAATGGTCAATTCCAGGCCACCTGGACAACTCATTCTCAATCTGGTGATATGGGGAAACTACCTCAGCTCTCCTCTGGAGTCCTCCATGCAACAACAGGTCTACCACTTTGGACATGACTGGGTCTTTTGATTTCCATTGCTTGATTTGACTCGAATGGATGGGTGTCTGCCCCCACTCCATACGGGGAAGCATCACACACCAGCACTAGCTTCTGATCAGGATTGAAGTGTACAAGGAGGCAATCAGATGTCAAAAGATCTTTCATGTCTTCGAAGGCCTTCTTTGCTCCTTTCCACTCCGTCTCCTTCTGCATGAGCTTGTACAAGGGAGCAAGGATCGTTGACAGATCGGTGAGAAATTTGCTATAATAGTTAACCAGGCCAAGAAAAGACTTAAACTGAGAAACATTTCTGCACAGCCTTGACTTTCTCACTGTCCCCTGGTCTCCATAGCTCTATCATACCAACCACATTTAGACTCTGACCTGTGTAGGTGCAGAGATTGGCTGGTGAGGGCTTGATCTGTGGTGCTTGCATTCCTTCCCAAGGTTAGTCTCATGAGTCATTAGGGACAGGGTTGCCCCAGTGTCCACCTCCATACGCACCAGTTTGTCCTGCAGGAGTATCTCAACTTCGTATGGCTTTTTGCTGCTTGCAGAATGTACCGATTGAAGGTTCTTCATGGGGGCCTTGTACTCAGGCAGTGTCCTCTTCTGCCAATGCTGCTGCTTCTTCATCAACAGAATAGGTAGGATGCTTGCCTTTACTAGAGTCAGGTGTCTACTTCAATCGTTGACGACAGTTGGCAGAGATATGGCCATGCTTGTGATAATAATTGCATTCCGCGCTTTGGAAGCGGCACTTTGTCAAGTCGTGTGTGGCACCACAATGCCTACAGGGCGGTGTCTTGTGGTCTGCTGCGGGTTTCTGGGGAACACGGCCCTTACCACGAGGCTTTGTGTACTGTACATTCTGTAGTGTCACAGTACACAAAGCTTCGTGGTAAGGGCCATGTATGTATGCCTGAAGGATATTGCTGGCACTGTCCTTCAGCCCTCATCGACAAGATGATGCAGTACTTTCAGCCAGCACCCTCCTAAATTATGCAGCGTTTCCTCTTCCACACTCGCATTTGTCAACTCCATGAACCTGTTGCAACCTACATTACGCAGTTGAAGCAGATAGCGGAGACCTGTAAGTTCGGGGATGCTGCCCATATGAATGATCTGTTGCATGACCGCCTAGTTTGTGGAATCGCAAATGAGAACGACTTCTGGTGGAAGATAGCCTCACATTCGAGAAGGCTCAGAAGCTCTTACGCGATATGCAGACTGCGAAAAGAGCGAGGCAAGCGACACGCTGGTGGTAGAGGCAGGCAAGAGCACGTCTTTGATGATATGGAAGTTCTTATCCCCCACGCTGCTAAGCAAAACCGCTCTCTTCCTGTTGCCGTCTCGAATGTCGTTGGCAAGGAAGTACTGCTAAGCCTGTTCGATGTATGACTTCCAGTTGCCAGATTGAACTCTCCCAACGTGCCATGTGTAGCCATTATTCACCTCGTTGCCACTGTAATAACCGTGCACGCCATCAGCTATTCCGATTCTTAAAATGGCACAGAACTGTAATATATGCCAATACACTAAATATATATATATAGCCACTAAAAACAGAGAGGAAACACATGTATAATCATATAACAAAAGATGACATTACGTAAGGCCTTACACAAATCACGCATGCATACTATAAAGAGTCACTACAGTTGTTAAGCGTGTGGTGTGTTATCTGCTGTAGATATGACCTTCACTCCAGTGAATGTCCTCCGAGCAGTACGGGAGGTGAAGAATACTGATCTTCTGGGGGACTGTCTGGGTGTCACTGAGTCTAAACAAGATAAAATTAAGGGACAGTTCTCAAGTGAGGCTCAACAAAGAAAGGCATACATCAACTATTTCATTGAACACGACCCTGAGGCCAGCTGGAGAAGAGTGATATGTGCTCTGGATAGGATGGACCAACCAGATAGTGTAGAGGCTGCAGACAACATCCGTCATCTGGCAGAGGCCGTCCCAGGTAGGGCAGGTAGCTAGAGGCTGTGTGCAGGAGGGAGGGTCTAACATGATGTAGATGAAGGGATGGAGTCCACTTGGCGTGTATATAGAGTGTACATGTACATGATGTTGTGGAGTGGATGATGGTAGACCCAGCCTCCTGTACTAAGAGCTAATGATTAATGAATGGACTCCACTCTTCATTCCACCCCTTTTGTGTGTGGAGCATGTGTAGAGTAGTAGAGCAGTAGTCAATGATTATGTCCTACTCTCTGTGCAGACCCCACACTCACTATCAACAACCTGCAGAGGGTTATGACATCTGTCAAGAAATGGGAGGAGCTAGGAGATTATGATTATGGTCTGGGTGTTCCCGTTGCTGTGATAAACAAAATCAAGTCCAATACTGCATACAAGACAGAGAAAGAGAAGAAGAAGGCACTACTGCTCTACTATCTCCACACTGTAGCTAGGGCCTCGTGGCAGAATGTTGCGGGAGCACTGCACTGGATGGAGGAGGTGACAGCATTGGAGGCTGTGAATGTGTTCCTGCAATCCACACCAGCTGGTGAGTTGATCTTCCAGGGGACAGAGAGATACATGTATGTTTGGTAAATATCCATTCCAAGTAGTGTTGTGGGTTGAAGTTCCGGCCGAGGAGAATTGGTGTCTGTAATTTACCCTCGGTGCGCATGTGCAGCAAGGGTTATGGTACTTGGTTTGTGTGTCTGTCTGTCTGTCTATGCTACCTTGAATATAACTCAATGTAAGGCAGCGAGCTTCTTCTCTGTAGTCTCCGTCTTTGCCTAAGTCTTTTGTATACTTCCTGTCAGCATGTGCACTTTCAAGGATTTGTGCACACGTGTGTGTTATATACACACCGCGACGAGGGTTTAGCACTTCAGTGCTGTTCATTTCGTGTTTATTGTGTGGACTGTCCCTAATGGGTGGTTGTGAAGATGTAGAGTGAGTGTCTCCATTTCTGTTTCTCCTGTTGTATTCCCAGAGCTCAGTCTCACCTCACACAATCTCTCAACTGTACTGTACAACATGAGGGACATATGGTGGGATGAGTTTAGTCGCTATGTAAACATACCAGAGTCTGAGGTGAAGAGGATCAGGACAAAGTATTTCAGTTACAAGGAGTGCAAACAGGCAGCCATTGACTACCTCATCTCTTCACATCCAGCACCATCATGGAGACTTGTGGCAAATGCACTGTATCAGATGGTGATATTGTATGACACTCCTCACAGAGCATTGGCTTGTGTCCGGCAGCTGTTTCCCACAGGTACATGTTGTAGTTTTTGGTATCCACCAGATCTGTACTGTATATACAGTATGGATCAGATGTAAGGTATAACGGGAATGTACACCTGGAGAGGAACATATTAGCTGTAAACCTGTCTTAACTGTAAATGCTCTCAAGCGAAGCCAGCTAGATGGGAGAGCATTCTCACAGGAGAGCATTCCCCTCCAGATGTAAACTACAGCTTGCACAGCTAGACAGGAGAGCATTCCCCTCCAGGTGTAAACATGTGTACAGCTAGACTGGAGAGCATTCCCTCCAGGCAGTACAGCTAGACTGGAGAGCACTCCCTTCAGGTGTAAATGGGTGTAAGGGGTGGAGAGCATTCCTCTTCAGGTGTAGATGGGTGTACAGCTACATGGGAGAGCATTCCCCTTTAGGTTAAGGGGGGTGTACAGCTAGACTGGAGAGCATTCCCCTTCAGGTATAAAGGGGTGTATGGCTTGAGAGCATTCCCCTTCAGGTGTAGATGGGTGTACAGCTAGATGGGAGCATTCCTCTTCAGGTGTAAAGGGGCGTACAGCCGTTCAGGTGTAAACGGGGCTTACAGCTAGAGGGAGAGCATTCCCGGTATACCACATTCCCCTTCAGGTGTACATGCTCTCCCGTCTAGCTGCACACCCGTTTACGGGAATGCTTTCCCGTCTAGCTGTACAGATGGTAGATCATTCCTCTTCAGATGTAAATGTAGCCTCCTACCCAGGCATTCAGTGCGAGGGGAAAAAGGAATGCCTAGTAACTACTGTTTGTGCACGCTGGAAAATTTGATACTCTTGTAATCTTCTGTGAAATGATGACGTAAAATTTCTTTTTGGAATAGCCATTCTGTGTGCAGGTAGCACAGTTAACGTAGCTCTTCCTAAGTCATTTCGTAAGCTCTTCAAAGGCTGAGAAGCCATTAGCAGAAGAGACCATAGTTGCTAGTAGCATGGACGCAAAGAAGTAAAGTTATTTTTGAAGCCCAACAATGCCAGATGCCTGCTACGCTCTGTTAGCAGCTACCACAAATACTGGAAGCGCTGGCATCGTTGGCACTGTAGAAGCTGTCAATGAGCTATATGTTTGTGTCACTATTGAAACCCACTGCCGTAGTGTTGCATAATAATAGCCACTGAATTACACGCATGCGCAAACAGTAGATACCAGGCGTTCCTTTTTCCCCTCCCACCGAACGCCTGGGTACGAGGCTAGGGCCTACAGCTAGACAGGAGAGTGCCAGTTGACGCTAGACTGCTTGCCCTAACACTAACGAGCATTTAGGTAATTAATAGTAACCTTTGATCTTCATGCCTGAATTAGTGCAGCCTGTAAATACGCTTCAATATTTGGTTCAGTCACGTGTGCATGTGTTGTGCAGCAGCTGTAAGGGACAGAGAGTAGGTATAGTGTACATGTGAGTGTCATTGTGTTGTGTTGCTGTGTGACATTGAAGTCTCTATGTATAGCTGGTCTATCAAATGTGACGTACATGTATATAGCCTCAGCCTAGTTGTAAATGAAGCCACACCTCCTTGTCCTTCAGTATAATATCAAATTCAGTGCATTTTTAGCAGCATGTACTGTCAGATGTATTAGTTAGAGCGGTACTGTGAGGTTTTAGGGACCTGAGGGCTGTAGGTGGGAGGACCTACCTACAAAATTAATTACCGAGGCCGCAGGCCGAGGTGATTATTTTGTTGGTGGTCCTCCAAGCCTACAGCCTGAGGGATTCCCTAAACCGTGCAGTACCTCACAGTACTGCTGTGACTGACTTAGAAACTAGACGCAGTAATCAGGACTAACAGACACTGCTCACACTAATATATAGTTAAGTTCAATCCAAGTATGAAAGCTTGGCCAAAGATGCTACAAACTTTGCCCTTCCCACGTGAAGTAGCACGCCTACGGTCCTACAAATACAAATTCGATCTGCAGGCAGCTAGCACCACAGGTTAGATTGTGACCTTGGTTTATTACATGTCGGTTTACAGGTCTTACCTCTTTATGTGATTCTGGGGATAGATTGGACTGTACATGTTTTCTCTCTACAGGCAGACTTCGTTCCAAACAGATCTATGAGCAGGAGATGAAACGAGGCCACATTGAACTGGACATCGACAAAGTGGTGATGTTCGGTATCGCTGGGAGTGGTAAAACGTGCGCCCTCGCCGTAATGCTTGGAGACGACCCTCCCGACGTGACATGCAGCACCCCGTTAATGAAGAGACCCGTTGAAGTACTCTTCATGGACGTGGACAAGAAGCTTCACTGGAAGATCAAGACACTGCAAGAAGTCAATGAATCCATTGCCGAAATTATCCGTTCTCGAATGCCAAAGCAAGCAGCAGAGGCACTAGTGAGCAGTGCCAGCCCAGCCTTCCCTAGCCAGCAGCCTCCCCACTCCACAGCCGACCAGTCATTCCAACCAACACCAGAGGAGACAACTACCACAACATCTGAAGCAGCCAGGGAGATTCCAACACTCCCCAAGAAGCAGCCGACAGGCACAGTGCAGTCTAAGGCAGAAGGGAGTCTGGAGTCCGTGCTACAGTCGACTGACATGGACGAGGAGTTTGTCTCTCTCATCAACACTTCTCCTCCCTCCTCGGAGCCCATCCTCCGACTGAGGCAGATTCTTGTGCTGGACTCAGGTGGCCAGCCTCACTTTCATGAACTGATTCCCGTGTTCCTGAATGGTGCATCCGACTTTGTCTACGTCTTCAAGGTCCACGAGTCTCTGGATATGCGATCCATGATCCGCTATTTCAAAGAGGGCAAGCTGGTGTTCCAGTTCCTAGCCAGCCAGACCAACGAAGAGACCCTGAAGCAGTGTACACGAGCCATGACCTCCTTGACTGCCAAGAACAAGGACATCCCTCTCCCCAGATTGCTGTTCCTGGCCACCCACCCAGACATGGTGGCAGAAGGTGAGCTGGCCGGAAAGCTGGAGGCTCTGCACAAGAGGCTGAAGGAGATCCTTTTGCCTCAGTTCAAGGATCAAATCGTATACTGCAACGAAAAAGGAAAGGAGTTTATCTTCACCATGAATGCTGCTAAGCCGGTGAAGAAAGACCAGGAATGTGCAGAGGCCATTCGGAGGTGTCTGAGTAAAGAGAAGGAAGGGAGGAAGGGGGTAAAAGTGCCGTTGCGATGGTATGCTCTGTACCAGAAGCTGCTGCAGGTGGTGGTGGGTCTAGGGAAGAAGGTGCTGCCTCGAGAGCAGTGTGGGTCAGTGGCAGAATCGATGGAGATCGATGATGGGTCATGCGAGGAAGCTCTGCAATTCTTCAACCGCCTGAACATGCTGTTCTACTTCCCCGATATCCTGCCCAATCTGGTGTTCATGGATCCACAGATGTTGCTGGACAAAGTGACGGAGCTGGTGGAGGAGAGCTACCGCATGAGCCAAGAAAAGGAAGACCAGCCACTTTACCCCATCCAGCGCGAAGAGATGAAATTTCGTGACCACGGACGAGTGACAGAGAAGTTCCTGAGCAAGTTTGGCAGTCACTACGAGAAGCCCCTGTTCACACCCAAAGAACTGATCACACTGCTGAGGGGCTTACTTGTGTTTGCCGATCTGTCAGAGGATGTGTATTTCATGCCTTGTCTGCTGCAAGTGAAGTCACCAGAGGTGGTTGCACAATACCAAGTGAGTGGTGAGAAAGCTCTTGCTCTGCACTTCCCCGACAGTGGTCCCCTGCTGGGAACGTTCTGCAGCACAGTGACCTACCTCCTCTCCTCTGAGAATGCTCACCCCTGTCCCTGGCAAGTGGTGCAAGACGAGGCTGGAACTCCAGAATGCCTCAATCGCAACGTGATCCAGTTCACCATCCCCAATGTTTTGGGCACCGTTTCGCTGATTGATCATTTCACACACTTTGAAATCCACATCCACACACTCCCCAAGAAGACAGCACAGCTATGGAAACTGGCACATGATGCAGTGTTTGCAGGCCTGCACCAAGCAGGGAAGACCCTCGGCTACACCAACAACACCCCTGTTCCAGCCATTGTATGCCCCGCCCACCCCACCACACCTCATCCCGCCACTGTGGAGGAAGGTGGTTGGAAATGTTCAAAGATGGCACACATATTTGGCAGTATAGCAGAGGACACCATTCCCTGGTGGAGTGTTTGCAGCACACACAGTGAGTGTATGTATACACATGTACATTGTATGTGTGGTTTAGGGTGTGCTCTAATTGGATATGTTGAGTTTTAAGGTGTGCTGTAATTGGATATGTTGAGTATGTCATGTTCATGTGTAAATGCAGAGTCTTCTCCCCTCTCTCTCCACAGCTGCAGTTCCACGTGTCAGTACTCAGAGCTCTCCATCCTCTACTGCTCCACAGCCACACCCACCAACACTTCCTGGTGAGTTGTGTTCTCTGTACACACCATCTAGACTGGGAGTGTACATGTACACTACTGTTACTTGTGTTGTTGTGTGTGTTATCTGTTTATCCTTCCCTCTCTCCCTCACCCCCTCCCCTCACTCCACAGCTCTCATTGCATCCTCTACATCACTTCCATGTACCAGTAGTTCAGTCTCTCCTGTCTCTGTCTCTACTACTGCAGCTGGTGAGTTGTGTGCGTGCACATGTGCATGTATGAGCCCACTTTGAGTATACATGTGTCATATGATATGTAGCCTGTCTAGTTCTCTCTGAATTCACATACGTACTTTAAAACTTACCTCTTTTCTTTTTTTCCTCTCCCTCTACAGCTACGGCTACAGTTACACCCTCACCCAGTTCACAGTCACTTCCCTCTGTCTCTCCTGTCTCTGTGTCTACCTCTATTACTCCACCTGGTGAGTTCTCTCTCTGTACAATCAGAGAAAGCAGCCAGTTGTATAAAACCACAAAGTGGCTGGTTGTATCTCAGGGTGTGCATTAGTTAGAGGAGTGGTGCTGTATACCATTGATGCGTGTGCCTCCTCCTCCCTCCCTCCCTCTCCTCCCTTCTCCCCCTTCCCTCCTTTCCTTCCCTCCCTCTCTCCTTCCCTTTCCTCTTGCATGCGGAGAAGAGGGTCTGGTATCCATTGCTTGCACCAAATAATAAATTCTCAGGATAACATGCCACAAATTCACCTACAACGTACCATGCCTTGTACCATGCCCATCGTAGATTACCTTGATAGTACGTCTCCTTTTGTTCTTTCTTTAGTTATGCCACCTTGTCTAAGGCTCAGAAGTGCATACTCCACAGTATTGTGGAATCGAGTATCCATCTTCACAGGCTAGTTCAAGTGAAAAGCATGCACTACTAACGAAAGAATTATATGGAGATGATTACGGACCGAGTTTTCTTGGAACTACAGAGCATGCACACGCAGTGGATATCAGGCCCTCTTTTCTCCACCCCTTATTTCTCCATGCACAAGAGGGCACACCTGAGGACGAGGCTAACTATCTGTAAATTGTAGATTTATCTTCAGGATTTGAGGTGTCTGCTTTAGTCTCAATAGCTTCGTTTCTAATTAATACACCCCTTGTCTAAGTAGTGAAATTGACTGTGTGTGTGACTAGGTGTGTGTGTATGTTCATTGATTTTATCTACATGTGTATATACGTGTACACCACTTCTCCCTCTCTTCCTCCCTGCAACTATCTCTCTCCACCTCTCCCCTCCCTCCACAGCTACAGTTACATCATCTCCTGGTCCCCAGTCCCTTCCACCTGCGACTCCAGTCTCTGTCTCCACCACTCCACCTGGTGAGTTCTGGTCTCTGTACACTCACTATCTGTAAACCCTACACTGTCAGACCCATTGTGTGTACTAATCTGGTAAATGACTAAGACTTTGTTTTTCTCAGGTGAGCAGCCTTCCCTGCCAGAGCTACTTCGTCTTAAAGTACCTCAGCAAGTCGGTGCTAACTACTCCACATTTGGGATCTTCCTTCTCAATGACCAGACAGGCAGTGGAGTAGACAGTATTGAAGAGTATTGTCTTCGAAATCCAGAGAAAATCACACGAAAGATCTTGCAGGAATGGCTGGAGGGGAAGGGGTTACCTGTGACGTGGGAGTCACTTGTCCAAACACTCAGAGACATCGACCTCTCAGTTCTGGCCGACCAGATACAGGTCTTGAAAATGCCAGCTGGAGGGAGGGGAGGGAGAGGGGAGGATCACAGCTAATGAACTGAACGTACCATTATCACTTGCACATGGAGACAGGAGGAGAGGGAGATCAATTGAAATGCACACACTCGATCACAAGACACTAGATACAGAATACTGCACAGGACACCAAACACTACCCACCACACCTTACCCTACACTCATGAACATTACTCATCATCTGTGTGTGATCATCATACTTATTGTGTGTGGATATCATCACTTGAATAATTGCACCATTTAACATGCTATAATGGCTGGACACACAAACGTATTAACGCACTTGACTTGTGCGCATGCGTATATATAACAGGGGCGGTCGATTAAGGCGTGGCTTCCTCGTGTTGCAGTCCTGATCGAGTCAGTGAGTGAAGATGTCCATTTACAAAGGTAGGAACTATTCTGAGATATATTTACATGTACCTACCTCTCGTATAAGGCCAATGCCGCTATGCTCCGTGTGGTATCACGGTTTGTGTATGGTTTACCTTCCTGCGAGGGTATGTATTTCTAAATAGAGCCAACTTTGACTATATTGCTGTACTTGTTGGAAGTGTATGTACATGTGTGATATGTATGTTTGTATTTCGTACCAGTGAATGTGAAATGGAGGAAGAAGAAACTGGAAAAGTTGGAACTGGACATGTCAGAGACTCCAGCAGTTTTCAAGTCCCAACTCTTCTCCCTCACTGGTAACCTCTTGTCTTCAGACCTCCGACAACTGCTCTCTCTCTCTCTCTCTCTCTCTCTCTCTCTCTCTCTCTCTCTCTCTCTCTCTCTCTCTCTCTCTCTCTCTCTCTCTCTCTCCTCTCTCTCTTCTCCCCTCCCTCAAGGTGTTCCTCTGGAGCGACAAAAGCTAATGATCAGTGGTCTCAAAGTAGGAGATGACAGTTGGGACAATATGAAACTGAAAGTAAAAAACAACGTGACCTTTATGTTAATGGGGTCAGCCGACAGCTTGCCTGAGGCTCCGAAGGAGAAGACAAAGTTCATTGAAGACATGACTGAATCAGAAGCAGCTGCTGCAGTAAGTGATACGAGGGAGCCCCTCTAATTAAAATGAAGACACCTCAATAAACAGGACACCTTTTGCTGCCCTAAATACCATGTTTGTGCACTTTTCAACCCCTGAAATCGGGACACCTCACTGATCAGGACACTCTTATTTACAATAAACATCTTAATTAGTTCCACTATAATCTTCTTCTCACTTCTTAGTTAACCCCTCCACTCTTTCTAACCCCTCAGCTCTCTCTACCTATGGGATTTGAAAACTTTGGCAACACATGTTACATGAACCTCACCCTCCAATGTATGAAGGTCGTTCCAGAGCTCCGTGATGCCCTCACTAGATATGACATGCCTGCCACACCTGCTGAGATGTTGGCTGGAATAAGAGGCACACTGCAGGCCTTGACCAGAGGTGAAAGGGTTAATGTTACTAGGAGTGATAGGGTAGGAGTGAAAGGGTTAATGTGACTAGGAGTGATGGGGTTATTTACAAACTAGGCATACACAGCTAGCAACCTTGCTTTCATTTAGTAAACCAAAAAGTATTTTCTGTTGTGTCATGTGATAATTTGTCACGTCAAATGACTGTACATGTCACATGATCTCCCCCAGACCTGAAGCTGCTCTACCTACTGATGGACGAGGGACAGGACATTCGTATCCCCACACGGCTCTTTCTCTCCACCCTACATGAAGCTGTCCCAGAATTTGCTGAGAAGACAGGTCTCTACCAGCAGCAAGATGCCCACGAGTGTTGGTCAGTTACTATTACTTGTGTTGTTGTGTATAGTTGTGTGTGTTATCTGTTTCCTTCCCTCCCCTCCAGAGCTATTATTGCATCCTCTACATCACTTCCATATACCAGTAGTTCAGTCTCTGTCTCATTACTCCACCTTGTGAGTTGTGGTCAATGTACAATGATTTCAGCTGGTCTGGAGTGTATTAATTAGAATAGTGTGGCATATCCTGTGTCCATACAACATATGTAAACCCATCTCTTCCACCTCCCTCCATCTCTTCACTCTCTCCACCTCTCCCCTCCTCCACAGCTACAGTTACATCATCTTCTGGTCCCCAATCACTTCCACCTCCCACCTACTCCAGTCTCTGTCTCTACTACTCCACCTGGTGAGTTCTGGTCTCTGTACACTCACTGAAACTCAGAGAAAAGCAGCGTTTCATATGAAACCACAAGACACATATTGGCTAGTTTGTACCTCATGGTGTGCATTACTTAGAGCAGTAGTGCTGATCCATTTGATTGATGCATGTAAAGTGTTTTATCTCCTCTCCCTCCGTCTCTCTCTCCCTCCGTCCCTCCCTCCCTCCCTCCCTCCGTCTCTCCCTCCCTCCCTCTCTCCCTCCCTCTCTCCCTCCCTCCCTCTCCCCCTCCCTCTCCTGCAGTTATTAGACTAGTCCACAGTCACTTCCATCTTCCACTCCAATCTGTCTCTGTCTCTGTCTCTACTACTCCACCTGGTGAGTTGTGGTCTCTGTACACTCACTATCTGCACTGTATGTGTTGTGCTGATTTATACAATCATGCAATGGTAACACACCATTTTCACATTCTTCCCTTTCTGTGCATTAGCTGTGATAGTGGAAAGTATTGCTTGTTTACTGCTACATCCCCCCTCCTTTCTCCACAGTTGTGGCTATCTCAAGTGACTTACTGGACACTCCAGTTACTGATCAAGACATTGCCACAATAGCCAGGGACTACCTGGTGAGTTGGGAGGAGCTAGCACCACATCTGGGACTGACTGTTCAGCAAGAGCAGAGCATTCGACAGACATTCCGGGAGTACAAAGATCAAAAACGTGAAGTACTTCGCACATGGAAGAGAAACAAGGGAAATGGAGCCACCTACCACATCCTCATCACAGCTACAGAAACCATATCCAACATGCAGTTAGCAGATAATGTGAGAGCTCTGCTGAAGGAACACACTTCTACAGGTTTGTAAGTAGGAGAATTACTAAACCCTCAGTAATAGCATTGCTTGTAGACATGTGTGTTTGTGGTACCTCAAGTCAGTGGGTATGTGACGTACATCTTGTTGTGTGCAGGCAAAAATGTTTTTCTACTATTGTTGATAGACTTTGTATAGGGGACACCTCATTCCCTCTCTCCCTCCCTCCCTCCCTCCCTCCCTCCCTCCCTCCCTCTCTCTCCCTCCCTCTTTCTACAGCTGCAGTTACTACTCCACACTCACTTCCATGTGCCACTCCAAGTTCTCCAGTCTCCACCTCACTTGGTAAGTCCTGGTGTCTGTACACTCTCCTACAGTCTTCATATCTGATAGTACACTGTACTGAGTGTGACTGTACACTTTGATCCATTGTTCATGTTATTGTGGTATGTTCTTTGCATTGACATGTTATATTGTTTCTGTAGTGTGGTTTGTTAATGTATGCTGTGGTTCAGTTATGTAATCATCTAGCTAGCTCACGTGAAGTATACTATGCTATGTGCCTGCTCTATTCATTAACTGTACTGGTGAACTACGAGAAGGTAGCTCTTCCTCTCTGCCAAGTGTATCCCCCAGAATTGGCATCTTATATGAACGCCGAGCACGCTACACATGTCTCATTCTCTCTCCCTCATTCACTCCCCTCAGACACCTCCAGGAAGGAGAGGCTGGAGCTAGAAGGAGAGTCAGAGGCCGTGGGTGGGAGGGAGGCAGTGAGGAAGGAGAGAGGAGATGGAGTATCAATGGATCACATAAGACACCAGATACAGAACACTCCACGGGACACCAAACCCCACCCACCACTCCTTACTCCACTTACTCTACACTAATGAACTCTATTTGTCTGTGGGTGATCATCATACTTATTGTGTTTGTGTGTGTAATTATTTTTGCATTCTTATACTTTCGTCAGTGAATGTACATTCAGAATACTAATCCATTGAAACCTGTGGCATGTGTCGTATGATGTGGAATGACTGGTGCCATCTCTTGGAAGGGAGGGAGGATCAATTGAAATGCACACCCTCACGACATAATAGTTTCATTCTATATTCACATCATTCTTCATCATTCATACATTGATAATTCACATTCCATCAGTCACACCACGTTCAGACACCAGTCACAAACACATTAGTGAATATTGACATGATCATTACATAACAGGACAAACAGTAAGTTCATATAATCATAAGCAGACATGAAATACACACATGCACACACACACACACACACACAGCACACACACACACACACTAGTCAGTATAACAACATGACTATTGACTCCACCTCCAAAGTGGGGATTTTAGTAGACAATGTGAGAGGGGGGGGCATGTGCCCCTTTGGGGCCCACAGCACGAATTAGTGCCATTTACGTCAATAACGCGCTATCCGCGTTGCGTAGAACCACAGCTTTCCCGACTTACCTCTTAGGAACACTGTGCGTTTCTAGCCGCTGTTTGTGTTAGCTTTTCTAGTCAATATTACTTCACTGACAACGGATAAATAGGTTAAGAACTTTGCCCTTTTCAATAAGTGATACTGGTAAGTAACCGGACTTCCGTTTATAATACGGAGCTACATTCCCACAAAGAAAGCTTCGAAGAAAGCTTCCAAGATGGCTTTTTACTCATCTATACGGGCTTACTTGGCTTATAGTGTCTCTAGAACAGAAGTAAAGGTACAGTGAGCTCTTACCGTCTGTTTGGGCATCGCTATATGAAGCGGGACAAAGCAACTGCGTGCGTAGCTTTCACAAAGAACCCAAAAGGTATACTGCTATGCCCCTACCTATTGTAGTTCATAAGTAGACTCTAGGATGCTAAATAATCGTTTACCTGATAGTCACTTGGCTAACGGGCATCACGGAACGCTACCGGAAGTTCATTTGCGTTGAATGCGTAAAATTGCGTCATACGCGGAAGCCTGCGTAATAAATTAACTTGGGCCCCAATGAGTTAAAATTATCGGCAAGTGTAGCGAGCCTACTACTAGTGGTGTATCGTACGTCATGCCAATGCGCATGCGTCAATATTGCGCGCTGAGAAAAATCATACGCTTTGTCGCTCTGCTCATTTGTATACATGATGATGTATCGTATAGCTACCCTCATACCTCTCTCCTGCACGAAATATGACCTGTGTTGGGGGTTAATGGTCACATTAGGCTACTGCTCATGCGGGGTTGTGGTACGTGTACCCAGAGAAGCTATATAATTATGATCTTGTGCTCACCTAAAACCTACAAAGTTCTACCGCCTCGGAGTAGTTATTAATGTGTGTATTCTGTCAACTGGACTAAGGAGATACATTGTCATGTGGTGGGTAGTAAAAGGGGTGGATACAGTGATGTTTAGACTAACATTAGTTCCATTCCCACTATATTCATGTCATTCTACATCATTCATACACTGATAATCTGATAATTACATTCCACCAGTCACACCACATTCAGACACTCATAATCATAACCAGACAGGAAATACACTAGTCAATAACAACGTGACTATTGACTCTACATCCACAGTGAGGGGCTTTAGCAGACACGAGAGGGAGATGGAAGGAGGGAGGGAAAGAGGGAGGGAGAGAGGGGAAGGGATGAGAGGGATGGAGAGAGAATGGGAGAGAGGTAGAATGGAAGGTGGGCCGGAGGATAGAGGGAGGGAGAAAGGGAGGTAGGGGAAGACTGTTAATACCTGTAGTTATTGGGTGTGTTGTAATCAGTGTTCTATTCTAATTTGAGATGTTGAGATGTATGTACACCACATGTTTATTGAGGTGACCATGTCATGGTGTCATGATGAGGACCACTATCACTGCAAAATGGGTGGGTTGGTCTGACCAGTGGGTGTGGTTCTCCAGTACTCTGTATAATGCAGTACAGAGGTGTAGGAGCAAGTTTAGAAGAGGGGGGGGGGGGATAGGGGGTCCGAAGGCACTCTCCCCTGGAAATATATACTTTGAGAAAAAGATGATCTTATACATACTCTGGTGAATTCTAAGCTGATTTTCTTGCCTTGCCTTGTGCAAAAGTGTGTGTGTGTGTGTGTGGGGGGGGGGGGGGGGGGGGGAGGGCAACTGCCCCCTCTGCCCCCTTTCCTATCCCTCTTCTGTATTGAAACGTCAGGAGGAGTAACCTCACTACATTCCTCCATACACATATATAATACATTTATCATCTCCTGGGAATTAATGTTTCATTCATTCTCTGAACACCAAGAGAGGGTAGAGTCATGAATTTAGTCTTAACAGAATGTGATGGGACTGAGATAGCCACACATGGTTGTCAAAACAACTTGTATTATGAGGTGTGCCTGCCACACCACACCCTCCTCTCATCATCTGTGGATGATGTCATACTTATTGAAGTGTGGGAGGGAGAGGAGAGTACACTGAGGGGTGACATGTCAGTGTACCTAGTCCCACAGGCACCACCTCTTTAGGTCACTCTGTCTTTAGGTCACTGGACATAGAGAGAGGGAAGAAGGGAAGTGCAGAGAGATAGAGAGAGAGGGGGAGGGGGGGGAGGAGGGGGGAGGAGGGGGGAGGAGGGGGGAGAGACGAAGTGGGTGTAAGAGAGAGGAAACCTGACGATTCGAACCAGCCCCATCCGATGATCTCGCGCATGCGCATTTGTGCAAAAAGTGGTAAATTTTAGTATAAGGAGGAATTTCTTACTTCCTGCCGCCAGTGTAGTTTTATGAGTGGATTGTGCACCTACTAGCGTAGAGACTAGCAGGGAGAGTGTGTCAGTTGTCGAGAACAGAGTGAGATGTGAAGCCGCCATTGTGGGGGGGCGGGTGTAGCTAGTGTCCCTGTGACAGTGTCGTAGACTGTGCAGTGGTGGAGCCAGCTGCTATGTAGGTGCCGCCCCAATTGAGACGTAGTCAGTCTTGGAGGACAGAAAACAAAAGACATGGCCGCTCGCTTCGTGAAAAACAAACGTGAGTTGTGAGATCCCGAGAATGGTATTTTCAAATTTTGCTATTAAAGATCCCGGTTGCCCCCGCCCCCGTGATATTTGTGATGGTAGTGATTTGTTGGTAAGTGTGTGGTGTTTTATCTGCTGTAGATATGACCTTCACTCCAATGAATGTCCTCCGAGCAGTACGGGAGGTGAAGGATACTGATGAGCTGGGGAAGAGGCTGGGTGTCCCTTTGTCTAAACGAGATGAAATTAAGAGACAGTTCTCAAGTGAGGCTCAACAAAGAAAGGCGTACATCAACTATTTCATTGAACACGACCCTGAGGCCTCGTGGAGAAGTGTGATATGTGTTCTGGATGAGATGGGCCAACCAGATAGTGTAGAGGCTGCAGAGAACATCCGTCATCTGGCGGAGGCTGTCCCAGGTAGGGCAGGTAGCTAGAGGCTGTGTGCAGGAGGGAGGGTCTAACATGATGTAGATGAAGGGATGAGTGGATGGAGTCAACTTGGCATGTATGTAGAGTGTACATGTACGTGATGTTGTGCATTTTAGCCTGGTATTAACTGCTCAGAAAGTAACGTGACTTCAGCTTAAGTGCACGTGATGTAGATGTACAATATACTTGGTTACAGGCCTTTCCTGTCACCACACATGTATACCAGTACCAACACTTGCCAGTGATGCCTGGTCCTTTGGCTATGCGCTTTCACTCTTTCGCATTAGCAAGTTCTCATCTATACATCACGTGAACTTTAGCGAAAGTCACGTTACTTTCCAAGCAGTTAATATTAGGCCCAAACATATGTGTTTAACACTCTCTTCCTCTCCATTATTTACTCTTGCTACTAATGAATAGACTCCACTCTTCATTCCACCCCTTTTGTGTGTGGAGCATATGTAGAGTGGGAAATGGAGTAGAGCACTAGTCAATGATTATGTCTTACTCTCTGTGCAGACCCCACACTCACTATCAACAACCTGCGGAGGGTTACGACATCTGTCAAGAAATGGGAGGGGCTGGGACATTATTTATATGGTCTGGGTGTTCCTCAGTCTGTGATAGAAAAAATCAAGTCCAATGCTACATTGTACATGACTGAGAAAGAGAAGAAGGAGGCACTACTGCTCTACTATCTCCACACTGTAGCTAGGGCCTCATGGCAGAATGTTGCAGGAGCACTGCACAGGATGGAAGAGGTGTCAGCATTGAAGGCTATGAATGTGTTTCTGCAATCCACACCACCTGGTGAGTTCATCTTCCAGGGGACAGAGATAATTTGTATGTTGTGGGTTGAAGTGCCGGCCGAGGAGAATTTGTGTGTGTAGACTGTCCCTATGATGGGTGTTTGTGAAGATGTAGTGTAGAGTTGTGTAGTGAGTGTCTCCACCTCTGTTTCTCCTGTTGTGTTCCCAGAGCTCAGTCTCACTTCACACAACCTCTCAACTGTACTGGACAGCATGGATAATCGGCTATGGGGGATGTTTAGTCGCTATGTAAACATACCACAGTCTGAGCTGGAGAGGATCAGGTCAAAGTATTCCAGTGACAAGGAGCGCAAACAGGCAGCCATTGACTACCTCATCTCTTCACATCCAGCACCATCATGGAGACTTGTAGCAAATGCCCTGTATCAGATTGTGATGGTGTATGGAGAGGACAGTTGTTCCAGAGCATTAGCTCGTCTCCAGCAGCTGTTTCCCACAGGTATATATTGTAGTTTTTGGTATCCACCAGATCTGTTCTGTATACAGTATGGATCAGATGTAAGGTATATGAGGCCTTCGTAGTGGTCTGTAGTCAGTTAGCAAGGCTGGTTAGGTTGTGACCTTGGTTTATTACATGTTGGTTTACAGGTCTTACCTCTTTCATGTGACTCTGGGGAGAGATTGTAGTGTACATGTTTTCTCTCTACAGGCAGACATCATTCCAAACAGATCTATGAGCAGGAGATGGAACGAGGCCACATTGAACTGGACATCGACAAAGTGGTGATGTTCGGTATCGCTGGGAGTGGTAAAACGTGTGCCCTTGCCGTAATGCTTGGAGACGACCCTCCCGACGTGACATGCAGCACCCCGTTAATGAAGAGACCCGTTGAAGTATTCTTCATGGACGTGGACAAGAAGCTTCATTGGAAGATCAAGACACTGCAAGAAGTCAACGAATCCATTGCCGAAATTATCCGTTCTCGAATGCCAAAGCAAGCGGCAGAGGCACTAGTGAGCAGTCCAAGCCCAGCCTCCTCCAGCCAGCAGCCTCCCCACTCCACAGCCGACCAGTCATTCCAACCAACACCAGAGGAGACAACTACCACAACATCTGAAGCAGCCAGGGAGATTCCAACATCCACCAAGAAGAAGCCCACAGGTACAGTGCAGTCCGAGGCAGAAGGGAGTCTGGATTCCGTGCTGCAGTCGACCGACGTGGACGAGGAGTTTGTCTCTCTCATCAACACTTCTCCTCCCTCCTCGGAGCCCATCCTCCGACTGAGGCAGATTCTCGTGCTGGACTCAGGTGGCCAACCTCACTTTCACGAACTGATTCCCGTGTTCCTGAATGGTGCATCCGATTTTGTCTACGTCTTCAAGGTCCACGAGTCTCTGGATATGCGATCCATGATCCGCTATTTCAAAGAGGGCAAGCTGGTGTTCCAGTTCCTAGCCAGCCAGACTAACGAAGAGACCCTGAAGCAGTGTACACGAGCCATGACCTCCTTGACTGCCAAGAACAAGGACATCCCTCTCCCCAGATTGGTGTTCCTGGCCACCCATCCAGACATGGTGGCAGAAAGTGAGCTGCCCGGAAAGCTGGAGGCTCTCCACAAGAGGCTGAAGGAGATCCTTTTGCCTCAGTTCAAGGATCAAATCGTGTACTGCAACGAAAAAGGGAAGGAGTTTATCTTCACCATGAATGCTGCCAAGCCAGTGAAGAAAGACCAGGAATGTGCAGAGGTCATTCGGAGGTGTCTGAGTAAAGAGAGGGAAGGGAGGAAGGGGGTAAAGGTGCCATTGCGATGGTATACTCTGTACCAGAAGCTGTTGCAGGTGGTGGTGGGTCTGGGGAAGAAGGTGCTGCCTCGAGAGCAGTGTGGGTTGGTGGCAGAATCGATGGAGATCGATGAGGAGTCGTGCGAGGAAGCTCTGCAATTCTTCAATCGTCTGAACATGCTGTTCTACTTCCCCGATATCCTGCCCAATCTGGTGTTCATGGATCCACAGATGTTGCTGGACAAAGTGACGGAGCTGGTGGAGGAGAGCTACCGCATGAGCCAAGAAGAGGAAGACCAGCCACTTTGCCCCATTCAGCGCGAAGATGAAGAGATGAAGTTTTGTGACTATGGACAAGTGACAAAGAAGTTCCTGAGCAAGTTTGACAGTCACTATGAGAAGCCCCTGTTCACGCCCAAAGAGCTGATCACACTGCTGAGGGGCTTACTTGTGTTTGCCGATCTGTCAGAGGATGTGTATTTCATGCCATGTCTGCTGCAAGTGAAGACACCAGAGGTGGTTGCACAATACCAAGTGAGTGGTGAGAAAGCTCTTGCTGTGCACTTCCCCGACAGTGGTCCCCTGCTGGGAATGTTCTGCAGCACAGTGGCCTACCTCCTCTCCTCCAAAAACACTCACCCCTGTCCCTGGGAAGTGGTGCAGGATGAGGCAGGAACTCCGAAATGCCTCAATCGCAACGTGATTAAATTCTCTGTGGACAGGTTTCCAGGTGCCGTTTCACTTATCGATCACTTCACACATTTTGAAATCCACATTCGCACTAACCCCAACCAAGAAGCAGACCTATGGAAGATGGCACATGACGCAGTGTTTGCAGGCCTGAAGAAAGCAGGGAAGACCCTCGGCTACACTGACCACACCCCTGTCCCGGCTGTTGTATGCCCCGCCCACCCATCTCCACCCCATCCTGCCACTATAGATCGTAAATGTGGGTGGACATGTGTAAAAGATGTAGAAGAATATGGAAATCTTTCAAAAGACTCCATTCCATGGTGGACTGCCTGTGGGATGGACTGTGAGTTGACTGTACTAGTGTCCTGTGAGGTGTGTGTTAATTAGAGTTCACAGACTGTTCTCCCTGTCACTGATGTAGCTTTAGATGGCAGCTAGTACAGTAATTATCCGTCTGTATAGGGTTAGGTATATGCAGTGCGTTTTGGAAGCAATAGTAGTTCATTCCAAACGTCATGTCTTCAGCCTTATGAGTTGAAGATTGTTGGTTTATCTTCAAGATTTGAAGTCTCTGCTTTACAACGGAGCCCTTTGTCTAATGCCTCGTGTAGCTGGGTCGAATGTTTGATGATTGACTGAGTGTATGACTAGGTGTGGGTGTGTTCTATACATTGAGTGTATGTATATTGATTTTATGTACATGTACATGCACATATTGTTCTCACCATTTCTCCCTCTCTTCCTCCCTGCATCCACTATCTTTCTCCACCTCTCCCCTCCCTCCACAGCTACAGTTACATCATCTCCTGGTCCCCAGTCACTTCCACCTGCCACTCCAGTCTCTGTCTCTACCACTCCACCTGGTGAGTTCTGGTCTCTGTACACTCACTATCTGTAAACCCTACACTGTCAGAACCATTGTGTGTACTAATATGGTAAATGACTAAGACTTTGTTTTTCTCAGGTGAGCGGCCTTCCCTGCCCCAACTGGTTCGTCTCAAAATACCTCAGCAAGTTGGTGCAAACTACCTAATGTTTGGGATCATCCTTCTCAATGACCAGACAGGCAGTCGAATACGTAGCTTCAAGAAGGAGTGTCAGGGTGATGCCGAGGATGTGATGCTTAAGATCTTGCAGGAATGGCTGGAGGGGAAGGGGCTACCTGTGACGTGGGAGTCACTTGTCCAAACGCTCAGAGACATCGACCTCTCAGTTCTGGCCGACCAGATACAGGCCTCCAAAATACCTGCTGGAGGGAGGGGAGGGGGAGGGGAGGATCACAGCTAATGAACTGGACATACCATTATCACTTGTACATGGAGACAGGAGGAGAGGGATCAATTGGAATGCACACACTCACAAGACACCAGATACAGAATACTGCACAGGACACCAAACACTACCCACCACACCTTACCCTACACTCATGAACATTACTCATCATCTGTCATACTTATTGTGTGTGGATATCATCACTTGAATAATTGCACCATTTAACATGCTATAATGGCTGTATTAACGCACTTGACTTGTGCGCATGCGTATATATAACAGGGGCGGTTGATTAAGGCGTGGCTTCCTCGTGTTGCAGAGTCAGTGAGTGAAAATGTCCGTTTACAAAGGTAGGAACTATTCTGAGATATATTTACATGTACCTACCTCTCGTATAAGGCCAATGTCGCTATGCTCCGTGTGTATCACGCTTTGTTTATTGTTTACCTTCATGCGAGGGTGTATATTTCTAAATAGAGCCAACTTTTACATATTGTTCATGTACTTGTATGCACATGTGTCATGTATATTTGCATTCCGTATCAGTGAATGTGAAATGGGGGAAAAAGAAACTGGAAAAGTTGGAACTGGACATGTCAGAGACTCCAGCAGTTTTCAAGTCCCAACTCTTCTCCCTCACTGGTAACCTCTTGTCTTCAGACCTTTGACAACTGCTCTCTCTCTCTCTCTCTCTCTCTCTCTCTCTCTCTCTCTCTCTCTCTCTCTCTCTCTCTCTCTCTCTCTCTCTCTCCCTCTCAAGGTGTTCCTCTGGAGCGACAAAAGCTGATGATCAGTGGTCTCAAAGTAGGAGATGACAGTTGGGACAATATGAAACTGAAAGTAAAAAACAACGTGACCTTTATGTTAATGGGGTCAGCCGACAGCTTGCCTGAGGCTCCGAAGGAGAAGACAAAGTTCATTGAAGACATGACTGAATCAGAAGCAGCTGCTGCAGTAAGTGATATGAGGGAACCCCTCTAATTAAAATGAGGACACCTCAATAAACAGGACACCTTTTGCTGCCCTAAATACCACTTACTGTGTACTTTTCAACCCCTGAAATCGGGACACCTCACTAATCAGGACACTCTTATTTACAATAAACATCTTAATTAGTTCCACTATAATCTTCTTCTCACTTCTTAGTTAACTCCTCCACTCTTTCTAACCCCTCAGCTCTCTCTACCCACGGGATTTGAAAACTTTGGCAACACATGTTACATGAACGCCACCCTCCAATGTATGAAGGTCGTTCCAGAGCTCCGTGATGCCCTCACTAGATATGACATGCCTGCCACACCTGCTGAGATGTTGGCTGGAGTAAGAGGCACACCACAGGCCTTGACCAGAGGTAAAAGGGTTAATGTTACTAGCAGTGAAAGGGTTAATGTAATGTGACTTGGAGTGATGGGGTTATTTACCAACTAGGCATACACAGCTAGCGACCTTGTTTTCGTATAGTAACCCTTGAAGTATTTTCTGTTGTGTATGTGATCATTTGTCACGTCACATGACTGTCACATGACCTCCTCCCCAGACCTGAAGCTGCTCTACCTACTGATGGACGAGGGACAGGACATTCGTATCCCGACACGGCTCTTTCTCTCCACCCTACATGCAGCTGTCCCAGAATTTGCCCACAAAGACGAGAAGACAGGTCTCTTCCAACAGCAAGATGCCCATGAGTGTTGGTCAGCTCTGTTCACCAATCTCTCTCAGACTCTCCGTCTCCAGTCTGCCCCGCCCAGTAACAAGGTAATCTTTACTTCATATGATGTCGTAAAAGTGGTGCGTGAAGAACGTTCCCCTTACTCCCCTCCCTCACCCTCCCTCGCCTCACTCCCCTCCCTCTCTAATTAGAACCCCCTGAAATGAGGACACCTCAATAAACAGGACATCTTTTTCTGTCCCAAATACCATGTTTGTGCACTTTTCAACCAGGACACCTCACTAATCAGGACAACCCACTGATCAGGACACCTCACTAATCAGGACATCTTCTACAAGGGTGTCCTAATCTCCCTGTACTTCCACATTCTGACCCTCACATGATACCTTATCCCTCCTCCTCAGGGTGCTAACAGTACTGGTGGGTTTATAAAACAATATTTCGGTGAGCAGTTAGAAATATCTCTTCCTGCCTAACTGATAGTAGATATACCTTGATGATGTAATGATGATGTAATCTTGTAGTAATCTGATTGGTTGGTTGTATGTAGGGGTACAAATGAAGTCAACTTACAAGTGTGAGGAAAGTGTGGACGAACCAGTTACCACGGAGACAGAGAACAGCTATCAAGTGTCATGTTTCATCTCCCAGGACATCAAGTACATGCACACAGCTCTGAGGAAGGTCAGTGATGAGCACTAGTTAACCCTCTGGTTAGCCTCGTACCAAGGGAAGGGGGAGGAGGGAGAGGGAGAGGGATGGAGGTTTAGGACGGCAAAGAGTGTCCTGATTTCAGGGCATAACCATGGAGTTTAGGGCAGTCTTGGTTGATTGGAGAGGTGTCCTCATTTCAGGACACCACCAACTCTAATCTCTCCCATCTCCCCAGGGTCTGGAGGGGTCGGTAGAGAAGGCGTCTCCTCTGTTAGGACGAGATGCTGTGTACAAGAAGACATCTCAGATCAGTCGACTACCAGCATACCTGGCAGTCCAGTTTGTTAGGTTTTTTGTTGGTAAGGCACCGGATAGTGAGGAGGTGGTACAGAAGAAGATATTAAAGGTGGGTATGTGTGTGTGGTGTGTGTGTGAGAGGGAGGGAGGGAGGGAGGGAGGGAGGGAAAAGAGGGAGGGAGGGAGCGAGGCCTGCTCGCCCACCTAGTCGTCTCAAAGGGCCAATTTATTTGTGACGGGCACTGTACATACCATAATGTTGTACGTGAGTTCTAATTTTGCATGTGCACTGACATGAATTTGAATTTTGCATGTACTGTGGGTTCCCTTACGCTTGCCCACAATGTGTAGCATTCCGATAGTTTTATTTACCACCCACCTCCCTCCCCCCCTCTTTCTCTCCCTCGTTCTCTCCCTCTCTCCATCAGGATGTCAAGTACACAGTGAAGTTGGATATGTACGAGTTCTGTACTAGTGAACTGCAACAGAAACTCTCACCGATGAGGTCAAAGTTCAAGGAATTGGAAGAGAAGAAAATGGTATGTTTGGAAGCTGTGTTCATCTCCTCAGCTAATATCCCTCCTCCCTTCTGTCCTTTTCCCTCCCTCCCTCCCTCCCCTCCCTTCCCTCCCCTCTCCTCCCCTCCCTTCCCTTTGCACAGGCTCTAAAGGCTAAGTTGATATCTGAGGGAAAGCTACTTGGACCCAAGCAGTCCCAGGCAGCGGCTCAGGCAAAGAAAGAAGACATTGAGTATGAGTCATATGAATTTGAAGATGGTTAGTTGGTGTAAATTAGGACCCACTGAAATGAGGACACCTTGACAAACAGGACAACCTTGTTACACTAATAGTGTGTTGAAATCAGGACACCTCACTAATCAGGACACCTCACTAGTCAGGTCATTGTCTTAGGGTGTCCTAATCCTCTCTCCCCCCACAGATGTAGGCAGTAATAACAGTGGGTACTATGACCTAGCAGCTGTCCTGACCCACCAGGGAAGGTCATCATCATCGGGACACTATGTGGGATGGGTGGCACTCAAAAATGGTGAGTCATATGACCTGTTACCATGGCAACTAGTTACCATGGTTACCAGGCTACCAGGTAACGGGTCCCATATGCTGATGTAGCCTGTTACTCTAAGATGTGTCTAACTTTGTGATGTACGTATGTATGTGTAGTCTCGTGCCCAGACCCACCCCTCGAAGGGAAGTGTCTGGTGACATTGGAGCGTTTTCTTGGTTGTGCTGTGTCAGCAGTCACGTGACATTGATCACGTGATCTAACTGCTCCAGCCTGACAATGAAGACACAGGTAACCTTTAGCAACTTTTACGTATGAACATAGAGTTAGGTAACCGATAGCAATTACACTTATCGACCGTTCATGAGAGCGGGAGTGTAGTAACAAATGATGCAAGCACGTAATCAATGTCATGTGACTGCTGACACAACACAACTCCAATGTCACCAGACCCAGGGCACGAGACTAATGTATGTGATGTAACTCCTGTTGTGTGATGTCATTACTCATCAAACAGGTGATTGGGCCAAACTAGACGATGACAAGGTGATGTTAGTGAAGGAAGACCAGATACTGAAGTTGTCCGGAGGAGGTGACTGGCACATTGCTTACATCCTCCTCTATGCCCCCAGGAGACTGGAGAAGATGAAGGAAGAGGAGGAGAAGGTTGACCAGAAGGTGGGGTTACTTTCACCTAGGGCTAGGGCTAGGGCTAGTAACTTTTTAGTATATTATGTGGTGCTTGGAATACTGGTAACCTCGCTTACCATTGACACGTTGGAGAGAAAAGGTGTCCTGTTTATTGAGTGAAGGCCTTAACAATAGTTTACCCCCCCCCCCCCCCCCCAAACTCGAATATGCGTTTTCTAATATCTCATGAATGCTAATAGATACAGTGGAACCCCTCTAATCAGGACTCCCTGAAATGAGGACACCTCAATAAACAGGACACTAATTGGTGCACCAAGTATGTCTATATTGGTGCATGCAACACCAAGTCACTACCACTTTTGCTGTCCCAAATGCCACTTTTGTGTACAATTCAACCCCTGAAATCAGGACACCACTTATTAGGACACTGAAATCAGGACACCTCACTAATCAGGACACTTTCTTCTGCCTCAAGGGTGTCCGAATTAGAGAGCTTCCACTGTATACCCAACTTTTTAATTCTGTTTGGACAATTTCCCACTCTTAATTAGGATAGACCACTGGTTCTGAGCTTTTCAAATTTTTAGGGAATCCTAATTGAGAGAGGTCCACTAACTATGTTTGTTTGCTTTTACTAGAGTGAGGACAAGGGTGAAGACACTTCCACTGCAACTGTTCCCATGGAAACAGACTCCACCCCACCTGCCGACAAGTAAACATCCGACTACCTCCCTCCTCGTGTCTGTACACTGTCTGGATTAGAACCCCATGACATCATCACCACGATCATCTCAGACACAATCAACTACCTCTATTATAGCTCATTCAAATTTAAATTTGAAATTTATGTGTATATGTATGTGTATAATTATGTGTACAGTGGAACCTCTCTTAACGGCCACCCCTCAACAACAGCTAGCCATCTGCTATATAACAGGCAATAGCCCTGGTCTCGATTTAACTTAACCCCTGTATAAAACCCCTCTACAACAGCCACCTCCGTATAACAGCCAAAATGCCATTCCCCAAGGGTGGCCGCTATAGAGGGGTTCCACTGTACATGTGAATGTATCAATGGTTTGCTCAAATTAAGTAGGAACTTCACATCGCAACAGACATCTCAGAATGAACATAATCACAAGTACAAGAATATGATGAGAAATGATATCAATGGGATAGGAAACAAGACAAGAATGTCCTTACAAGTATACATAATTCACAGGACAAACAACATGACATTCCCAAAGAGGTAATAAACCTTAACACTGAACGAAAAGCTAAATTTCCTACGTGATCTGACCTGCTGTACATGTGGAATAGGTCACATTTCATGACCTGTCCTGTATCTATCCAGTAGTAGATAGGGCTAAATGTCCTGTATATTCGTACATACAGGACATTTAGCTCTATCTGCTACTGGATAGGTAACGAATGAACGGTCATGAAATGTGACCTATTCCACAGCAGGTCACATAGGAAATTTAGCTTTTCGTTCAGTGTAAATTATTGCAAATGTACATGTGATTACAAAAATTCCATTTCCTATAGAATTATCAGCCACACATAATATTATTTCCAAGTTCAATTAATATTGTAAATACGTCATGTTCCTCCAGTATATGTGATACATTGTAAGTATGATAGCCTTGGCTTGTAAAAACCAATCTATAATTTGGTACAGTTCGTGTTGCAATGTATGTATGTATGTATGTATATAGGGTGGTGGTGATATGGTGTATGGAGAAGGGTAGTTGAATTAAATGTCACTTCCACTGGATGAGGTGGAGTTGCACAACTTCTGTAGCTCATTCATACATGTATTGATGAGGTCTAGTGACGTCGTGGGGAGGGGGATTGTTTGGTCTGACAGTGCCATGGCAACCGGTTGCTCGGCAACGTGGAGGGACGGTATACTCACCGGACAGTTTTTGTTGACTTTGGCCAGTAGCCACCCCACTTGTATGGATGGCGCCATGGCAACCTGTACAGGGTGGAGACAACAATCCCATGTACATGTAATCTGTTTATTCAATTGGCCACAGGAATATAGCAACCGCTGTCTTGTGTGTCACATAGTGTAGGCCAAAACTGTGTGTGAAATGGGACATAAAATTCAATTTGTACCCCTCTAATCTGGATATCTCTTTAAACTTTTCAGATGTACATTCTTTAACTAGACACATGATATGACTTAAGAGACTTACAAAGACAAGGCAAGGCAAAACAACACAACAGAAAGGCAAGGCAAGGCAAGGCAAGGCAACCCAACTCGCCCAAAGCAGTTATTTTTGAAAGACAAAATGAGCTGCCTCGGGTGGGACTCGAACCCACGACTGTCCACTTTCTAGGCGACAACTAGCAACATGTCATGTCATTTTGTGCCTGTGTAGCATCACAGTGTGTGGTCTAAACGGGGGGGGGGGGGGGGGGGGGGTACAGCCCCCTCCTTCTTACGCCAGCCCACCCAGCCCCCTTGCTTCTTACGCCAGTATCTATATGTGACCATGCAACCATAAACCAACCTTATGCCGCAAAAGTATAATTTTCAGCACGAACAAAAATAGTTTGCACTTTCCCATTATCCCCCATTACACAAATACAAAACACAAAACTCTTCATAACTTTGGAATAAAAAGTCCGATCAAAAATCAAAAAAAATCACTACAATCAGCTTGAAAATCGTTATTCAATGCTCTGCTTATCTAAAAAATGATAGAATGCGGCATAAGGTTGGTTTATGCATGCATGGTCACATATAACAGAGCTTGAGGGGAACATGAGTAGCCAGTACCATCATGTCCTATTACATATAATTTATTGTCACATATTTTGGCTGAAGGTCGAGTGAGGCTTAACATTGACTATCCACTCTCCACTATGTATGTTCCCTCTCTCACTCACCCATTGCTCAATGATATTCAATACCAGAGGGGAACTGGAACCGTTGTCTACACACAGCCGGTAGGTGGTGGAGTGAGGGTTGTCATGGCATAGGAAGCTGCCCCGTTGCCCCTGGAATATGGAGTCGTCACAGGCTGGACACTGGGTGGTGATGTAGTCACTAATGGCAACATGGATAGCCTCCTCCACTGTCCTGGCCTTGTCATCCTACAAGAGATTGAGCATCACATGATGTCACATGACACTGCAGCATTAGAGCATCACATGATGTCACATGACACTGCAGCATTAGAGCATCACATGATGTCACATGACACTGCAGCATTAGAGCATCACATGATGTCACATGACACTGCAGCATTAGAGCATCACATGATGTCACATAACACTGGAGCATCACAACATTATGACATAGAGCATCACGACATTAGAGCATCACATGATGTGATGTGACACTGGAGCATCACAACATTAAAGCATCACATGACACATGCAGCATTACATCATGTCACATGAGCATCACATGACATTCACATGACACTAGTAACTCACACTCCACGTGACACACTGATCAGTGGGTCCAAACTGTATCTGAAAGCAGTAGGCCTCTGACGTCACCTGTCCTTCACCTGAGATCTCCGCCACATCATAGTCTATATTGGGGTAGAGAGGATTTAATGTACCCTCTGATTACCAATCAGGACACCTCGATAATCAGGACACCTTCAATTGCTACCATGTTTATGTACTTTCATTAAATAGCACACCTCAATAATCAGGACACCCTTGTCTGATACATGTATGCATACTGAGTCCTGCCTTGTGTACATGGAGCTTACCTTCCTCCAGAGTGACGGCGGTTACAGGGTCAGAGTACACACCGACAAGCTGGGTGCTTGTCACCACAGCAACCTGGAAGCTACAGTTGGTGGTAGGTTGCAGTCCCGTCACACGAACCTCGCCTGCAGCCAGAGGATTGCCAGGCACAAAGACAGTAGTAGCAGTGTCAGGTGACCCTCCTGTAGTGTCCCAGTATCGAACCTGTGGTAAGGTCATGTGATTCTGTGGTAAGGTCATGTGATTCTGTGGTAAGGTCATGTGACTTTTATTATTAACCCTTATTGTATACTGTCCAGGGGGGAAAGGGAGGGAGGGAGGGAGGGAAAGGGAGGGGGAGGGAGAGGGAAGAAAGGAGGGAGGGGAAGGAGGGAGAGAGAGGGAAAGGGAGGGAGGGAGGGAGGGAGGGAGGGGAAGGAGGGAGGGAGGGGAAGGAGGGAGAGAGGGAGAGGGAGGGAGTGAGGGATATATCTATCTCACCTGCCATCCAACTGGCACTCCATTTATCTCCAGACAGTCACTGACACCCTCCCACTCCAGTCCCACTGATGAGGAGGTCACCTCACTAACCCTCAACCCTCTTGGAGCCTCAGATGGAGCTGAGAGAGGGGGAGAGAGAGAACCACACATCAAACTTCTCCAGTGAGCAGGATTTATTTCTGGAGGAGGGGGCAGGGAGGGGGAGGGGACGAGGGGAAAATTCTTCCCCCCCCCCAGCCCTCAATCCTCACTTTGCCCCCCTCTATATATTTTCCTAAGTCCCCACTGTCCCCTCCCTCACCCCCCCCCCCCCCATTCTCTTCTAGAAAGATCCACCATTTTTCTAGACAGTCTCCCTTCCTACCTGCCTCAGCAGTAGTGAGGAAGAGGGGATCACTGATAGCACTGTCCCCCATGGTCCTACTGAGGGACTGGACCACCACACTGTAGTTACTACCCTGTGGATCAGGAGAAGAAACCACCTGTCAATTCTATGGTTAGCCAAATCAAGGTAGAGTAGAATGAAGGTATAGTGTATTAGTGAGGATCAAGTTCATGAAATAAAATTGTATTAATAATACAAATGACATTTTTCCTGACTCAAATACACGTACCATGTTTGTGTACTTTTCAACCTGAGGACAACTCACTAATTAGGAGACCCCACTAGTCAGGACACCTCACTAATCAGGACACCTCACTAATCAGGACACCTCACTAATCAGGACACCTCACTAATCAGGATACTTCCTTCTCCCCTGTAACTACCTCTTGTAGTTCCTCCAGCACCACCTCCTGACGTGTAGCCGCCACTAAAATAGTCTGATTATATCCTCCGCTGTCGGGACACGCCCCCAGCTGCTCCGACCCCCTCGTACGGGAGAAGGTAACTCGGTAGGTGTCTGGGACAGCGACAGTGGGGGGTTGATGTGTGATGGAGAGGGTGGCTGTGGTGCTGTTGAAGTTGGTGACAGTGAGGGAGGGAGGGGAGGGGTGTGCTGTGTGTGTGTGCAAGTGACAAAATTAACATGCAATATCCAGTACTGAATGTTACAAACAGTAATACCACTATGTATATACTGATCATGTTAGTAACTGTGGGACTACCTTGAATAAACATGCTTCATAGTGTGTAAAAAACATTTCATTAAAATGTTGAAGGATATAGGGATGGTAGGTACTGCCAGAAATTAAAGAAACAAGACTGTAATAACCCGAGTGGTGCACAGTGAACAACTGATTATGATATGACCATATATACACAACTTATGTATGTAGTTAAAAAAACATTAACTATGTGGAAATTAATTATGCATGCATGAGAATGGCAGACTAACAACATAACAAATAGTTGGAGTTCAGAGTTCACGCTACCACAGAGATGAATTACAATTCGTGTATGCAGACAAGGGATAATTGCATGCAACAATAACAACATGCGTAACCCCAAAAAGGAAGGGGTCACGCATGTTGTAATAAACACGATTCATAGTATATGTATGAATAGTCATCTTACGTTGTTGGTGGATTACAATGCAGAAATGCCTCATATTTAACTACATTAACACGTAAAAGTGAGAACCTCCGAAAAGAGGGCAACCTCCATAGAGGGGACAAAAGGGCCGTCCCCAAGTGTCTCTTCTTCGGAGGTTTTATTGTGTTGAGTTTAGGAATGAGGACACCTCAATAAACAAGACACCTTTTGCTGCCCCAAATATCACTTTACAATCCTTGAAATCAGGACACCTCACTTATCAGGACACCTCACTAATCAGAACACCTCACTTATAAGGACACCTCACTAATCAGGACACTTCCTTCTGTCCCAATGGTGTCCTGATTAGAAATTTCCTCAGTACATCAATAATGACCAACTCACTGAGAATGGCATTAAATGAAGCAGTTCCAGGGAGACTATCAGACATGGCTGCTATGGTGATATGGTACTCTCGTCCATCGTTGACCAGTCGCTGAATCGTGGCTTGTCTATAACTAGGCTTCAGTGTGAGGTAGCTAGCGACCACTCCGTTGCCATAGAGGGTGCTGATTGTGTAGGTACGAACAGGGGCTCCCCCCGATGGCTGTATCCATTGGAGACGGAGGACAGAGGGAGTGACTTGTACCCAGGTAATGTTGGTAGGTGCCAGGGCAGCTGGAGTAATGAGGTGGAATAGTTAGTTATGATGTCATTTTTTTGTTATTTATAGTTAGTTATGATGTCATTTGTTGTTATTTATAGTTAGTTATGATGTCATTTGTTGTTGTTTATAGTTAGTTATGATGTCATTTGTTGTTATTTATAGTTAGTTATGACGTCATTTGTTGTTATTTATAGTTAGTTATGATGTCATTTGTTGTTGTTTATAGTTAGTTATGATGTCATTTGTTGTTGTTTATAGTTAGTTATGATGTCATTTGTTGTTTTGTTTATAACTTATACTTGCTGAAGAAATCAAGAGGGAATGAGAAAGACAAACTTCCGTCCTGAGTCAACCCAGCCCTCATTCCCCCTTATGACTGCAGTGGTTGCTATAAGAGGGAATGAGGGGACAGACTCTTGGCTGGTGATCGTAGCTCAGTGTCTAGTGTGCTGGTTTATTGGTCATTAGACCTGGGGTCAACTCCCGGACGGAAGTTTGTCTTCCTCGTTCCGTTAACATCGAAATAAATACATCAGTTACCAGGTCAACTATAGTACTCATGAAGCTACCAAAGCATTACTGCCATCGACCACACCCCCACAATCATGGGCGGAGCCACACATACATGCACATACAGACAAATCCTTACCATCTGTTCCTCCCTCACCTGAGGAACATAACTTACCATCCAATTGCCCCTCAACTCCAGCCAGCTGCAGATCCTCAGCCAAGGACTGAAGTTGACTAGGGCACGAGTCATCACCATACAATTTTTGTTTACGACTATGATATATAATAATGATTTGTTGTTGTTTACAAGTTAATTTATTATGATGTCATTGTTGTTTGTTGTGATGTCATTTGTTGTTGTTAAAAAGGCAGTAAAACGTACACCAATAAACAAGACCCACATGTACACATATAGTCACACTTGGACTAGTGCCAGGCCTGAGGTGTGGCAACTGGTCTACTATATACTAAAATTGATTTTCTCGACCAGACAACGATTAATGTTGGAATGGATTGGAGGCAAGTCTAGTGACAACATCAAACTTTCCTGGAACAATCAGTAGGTAACATGTTTGGGAACTGGTCCAAACAGAACTGAAATGAGGACACTTCGATAATCAGGACACCTTTTGTTGTCTAAATTACATTATTTGGACACTGAAATCAGGACACCACTAATCAGGACACCTCACTAATCAGGACACCTCACTAATCAGGACACCTCGCTAATCAGGACACCTCACTAACCAGGACAAATCACTAATCACAAATCAGTAGTGCCCTCATTAAATCCAAACCTACTAACCTGTCAATGTGTAGACTTTTGTGTTGGTCGATGCCCCGTTAGAAGCAGTACAAGTGTACGTATCACCATGGATACCCCTCCTCCTAGTGACAGAGGACCGGTAAGTGTCAAGGCCCCGCCCGTCTAGTGTTCCAACCCCAGACAATGTCCCCACCCGCTCTCCATCAGGACCTGCAATATCGGAAAGATCTCTTATCTCCAACCTTTGCTTGATCAAACTTCCCTACAGTTAACTGTGGATATAAATGACCAGAGTTTCATACAGAGGGGGCTCTGGAATTGTCCCCCCTCCCCTGGCCAGCTTTAATTCCCCAGAAAACTTAAAATTTGTATAGTCAAACTCATGAATGACGCTGTGTCACTGCCCCCCAAACTTCTTCCCCCACCCCACCCCCCCACAAACTTCTCCCAGCCCCCCCCCCCACCCCACCACACCCACCCCCACCAAAATTCCTGTATGAAACCCTGATGATATGTAGAGTACATGTACGTAATATCTAACAATGTAGGCATTAAATACAGCCACTCCTGCAATACGTGATTATTGGTGAGTATATACATGTACTGTACAGCAGGAAATCTTAGCCACGTAAGCAGTAAAATTATGTCATTCAAATACCTCTCCACTCCCTCCCACCCCCTCTCCACCCCCTCTCCACCCCCTCCCCTCCCCCTCCACTCCCTCTCCACCCTCTCTCCACTCCCTCCCCTCCCCCTCCACCCCCTCCCCTCCCCCTCCAGCCCCTCTCCACCCCCTCCCTTCCCTAAGAAATTAATTGTCCTGCTTCCATGTATAAATTTGTTGGATTGGTGAAGGAAATTTCTGAGTTTCATAATTATTATTGTAGTCCAAAATAGATAACACTGGCCAAAAATTAATTTGTTTCCAAGTTTCCTTTCTATATTGGCTGGTCTGTTATACACAAGTTGCCTACCAGTGAAGGAGCTCTGTAGAACAGTGCCACCAGTTGCTGTACAGGTGATGGTGAACTTTAGACCCATGAGAAGGCTCCCCAGTTGAAAGGTTACTTGGACATTAACTGTAGAATGGATGGGAGGGGAGGGAGTGGAGAGGGAGGGGAGGGGGGTGGAGAGGGAGGGGAGGGGGTGGAGAGGGAGGGGAGGGAGTGGAGAGGGAGGGGAGTGAGTGGAGAGGGAGGTGATGTTCTGAAACCACAACTACTCAGGCCTGCCTAGGGTATGTAAGTCTAGGCCATCGCAGAGCAACTAAGCATACATGGGCCAACCAGCCCACAACAGCTGTCCGCCGTTTGCTTGGTTTGCTCTGTGCACACCTTTGTACATATGTGTGTGTGTGTGTGTGTGTGTGTGTGTGTGTGTGTGTGTGTGTGTGTGTGTGTGTGTGTGTGTGTGTGTGTGTGTGTTTGTGTGTCCTCAACTCACTGCTGTAGTAGAGACCAACAGACACAATCCCCTCCCCCACAATCTCACAGGTGTACACTCCTTCCTTGCTCTCTCCTAGCTGAGGGTTGTCACTTCTAGTACGCAGTCTTACCTGTACACACACACACACAATATAAATATAGACTCCACACGATTCAGGGAAGTTTCTAGAAAAAATTTCAGAAGGAAATCAGGACTTCCTAAAATTGAGGGGTGTGACTTGGAATTATTTTAATTGATCATAGCCCATCTCAGGGGGGCAAAGCCACTTTCAGGGGGGAATTGCCCCCCTTGCCTCCACCCCCCACCCCCCCCCCAAAAAAAACATGAACTGTCAATGCAACACAACCCAGCTCGAGGTAGCTGCATCAAGTGGGACTAAACACACAATTCTCTGTAGAGATGGTCTACCAAGTGGGCTACTGAAGATCAGGGTTTGTCTAGAACACAGTTAGCTCCACATTAGCTCCAGCAGGTACAATGTCTACAACTACCTCATGTGTTTTATAGTTGGACTGTAAGTCTACAATACAGAGGGAGATAACATGGGGGGCAGGGGGGGCTTGAGCCCCCCCCCCACTTTTTGATAAGGGGGGCTGAACCCCCACAAAATTGGAGGTTGTCATGAAGAACATATTAAATATTAATAGCCTATGCCAGATGCAGGATGTATTCAGAATGAAAATAACCTCCAACTTTATGAATGCCAAGCCCCCCCACTTTTGACATGCTGTCTCTGCCTCTGCAATACATAAACCGTTCCTACAATTATGTTCAACAAATACTTCATGCCTGTGCTCAACCTTAGTATATGTTCAACCAGTTATTATATATGTTCTACCAATACTTCATGTGTTCAACCATACTGTCGGTATATATTTTTAAGTTCAACCACTATGTACTACAAGGTGGCTCAGCTAACAGTGAAACATATGGCAATGCTGATGCAAATGAATGCACTAAAGTGCAGAACCCTCGGCGCCATGATCATGAGTTAGACCTGAGTGTATATAATACCGCATGCGCGAATTCTCGAACGCGCAGGCGCTATAGAAATTTACGTGTAACGGGAAGTATACGGAAGACCTTTTGTCAAAGACGGAAACTAAAGAGAAAGAAGCTCGCTGCCTTACTATCGAGTCGTATTCCAGGTAGTGTTTAGCCTATTGTTAGCCTTTTTAGGACCCTTAGAAGGCTCTGCCGTCGAAAAAGTGCGCGGAATGTCGCTGCAGTACTTCGTAGGATGTCATGGGTAAGCAAATGACGCCATAACTTTTGAACGGAGCGGTTTCAGAGAAAACCCCACAAATTTTTTGACCTCCGTTGCCCGCTGAGTACGTGACAGTATTTTCAGGACGAACAGACGTTCCAGGGGTGAGATTTGACTTAACAGGCACACAGATAGACCCAACTACCGTAACCCTCGCTGCGCATGCGCGCCGAGGGTTAACTATCGAAAAACACTCGGATCTTATTTCACTGTCTCCCCTAGTTCAGAGAATTATGCAAGATGAAGTAACAGCTCTCACCACAAGGACGTTGCCTACGAATCCATTCCCCTCTGCCAGACTGTTACCAATGCTTCATCTGTTCATCCCTACTATGTAATTTTAAGTTCAACCATTTATACATTCTACCAATGCTTCATCTGTTCATCCATGCTATCTGTATTTTTAAGTTCAACCATTCATATGTTCAACCATATACTGTCAGTATAGTTAAGTTTAACAACTCACCACTCCTGGGTTTCTCCCTCGATTCCTCTTCCAGCCCAAGAAGCTATCGTCACTCTGTACCCTTCGCTGCTGTACACTCCCATATCTATAGTACCAGTTGGTGGAGACAGTACAGCACTCCTGTTTCTGAGAGAGGCACAACAGAGCATTAGAATTGTCGGGGCCAATGTCGGTGATAAGGACTGCTCCCGAGCCATCGGATGTGACATTCTGTCCTTGTAGTTGTAATAATAGTCCACCTGTGTGATGGTGGGATGGTGTGATGGTGAGATGATGTGAATGTGTGATGGTGTGATGATGTGATGGTGGGATGTGATAGGGAGGCCACAGAGGGATAATAAAAGGCTGAGATTACATTGTAGTAGCTGAGATGAAAGGTGGTCTATCGTATAATTGAGAATGGAAAATTTGTCTTGCAGGTATGTACGTAAGTATACTGATTAGCAATCATGATTATTATTCCCTTGCTCTGAAATAAATTTTAATCCGAGTGTTAAATGTAGTTTTGCAGGTCAGCCCTTTAATGGAGGTGCCCTGATTGGTGAAGTGTCCTGATTGGTGAAGTGTCCTGATTGGTGAAGTGTCCTGATTGGTGAGGTGTCCTGATTGGTGGTGTCCTGATTGGTGAGGTGTCCTGAGTGGTGGTGTCCTGATTGGTGAGGTGTCCTGAGTGGTGGTGTCCTGATTGGTGAGGTGTCCCAATTTCAGGATCGAGTTTAAGGCTACACAGACGTGGTATTTAGTTCAGTAAAATGTGTCCTGTTTATTCAGTCCTGATTATGGAGTTCTAAAATACAAGTATATCTGCAGTACATGTTGTTATAATCCTACTGGCTCCATGCTCTGGTACGTATCATACATGACAATAAGGAATTGCTCACCATGGACTGGCTGCTGCAGTAGGAGAGTGCAGCAGAGGAAGAGAACTATTGCATATGACTTCACCATCTTATCCAGTCGCTTTCCCAGTACTGAGCAATTTAGGCCAGAAGTAGAGATAATGATGACACAGTCTTCAGCAGTATCTAATTCAGCCAGCAATATATACTGCTCCAGTAGCAAATTACACAAGTATTAGCAGCAGAGAAGGGAATTTAAAGAGAGTATCCCAATACTGTCTGACTTCACTGAGGTTTCCAGTACATTAAAACAGCTTGAGTATTAGCAGTGTATGTAGAGAACAGTCTGCATACACAATAGTCCCTAATGTCTTGACTTGGCACTTCCAATACCAACTTCAGGAAAAAATTAGGAGATTAGAGTGGTCTGCAGTGTTCATTAGTACCTGGCTCGACTTTGTGATTGCTTCAGAAATGTCTGCAGTATTCAGCAGGCTCTGGCTCGACTCTTTTCTGACTCCAATACCAGCTTCAGAAAAACATTAGGATATTAGAGTGGTCTGCAGTGTTCATTAGTACCTGGCTCGACTTTCTGATTGCTTCAGAAATGTCTGCAGTATTCAGCAGGCTCTGGCTCGACTCTATTCTGACTCCAATACCAGCTTCAGAAATATTAGCAGTGTAGAGATGTCAGTTTTTTGCTTGACTGTATTCAGATTCCCGATGCTAACTGGTGTAGAGGAGAGTAACTGACTTGACTGTGTAGATCTGCTTCTAGTGGCACACGTACGGCAGACAGTGTTTTCTGCCTCTTTTAAAGGCTGAAAACTCACGTGGAACGTATTTACCATCTTCCAGTCCAAACAGCCAGGTTTTATCAAATTATTGAGGCTGTTGATTCGTCTCAAAATCACAATACTCACCGGTTCCAAACAGCCCACTTCAATCACAAACGAATTCCTAAGTTGTGATTTGTACATGCACTCTACTGTGACTAGACAATTGTTGCTAAATTGGAATTTAATTGTTGTGTGATTGGCTGTGAATGTGACGTATGGCTTGCCAGGGGGTAGCTTGGAACTGTGGGAATCATCATAGGCATGGCAAATGAATATTACCTTAATCACTTCGAAGCGAACTTTTTGTGCTAACAAAATAATGTGCCCTGCCTTTGGAAGCAGAGAGCTCACCAAATACAGTACCAGCCAAGATGATTTAAATGGCTGGATGTCCGTACATACATAAATGTAGTTATCAGATGAACTGGATGGTATAATGTTGTTAAAGGTATAGACAATTGTGCAATGAAATTGAAAGGAACTGCCAAGCTCTGAATGGCTTGTGAGGCCAGTTGTCACTGTGTCATTGGATGATGGTACTGTAATGTGTCGTGGGAATTGGTAGAGAGTGGAGTATATGTAATTATCTAATGCCATAGTTGGTGATTGAGGTTAGGTCGTGGTGTGTGTGTTTACGGTGAAATCACTCCAATCCTGTCACATCCTGAACACCTGCTGCACTGCACTGATTTCAGTATTGTAAAATGTGCCCCTTGGGGATCCAGCCCCCCCCCCCCCCCCCTGGACATATTTCTAGTGAAGATCCAATTTTAGAGCTTACGTACATTGAACTTGATTGTTAACATTGGCTGTATTTGGTAAAAAGGCATATCTGATAAAATTAACTTTGATTTCAGAAAGCCAAAAGCATTGGCATGCATTGTAAACACTGTAGCTTCACTACTTCTTGAGCAACATACACTTCTATCAGCACAACATCTGTTAAAATAGCCTGTAATGAAGCTAGAGTGCCACTTCAGTCAGTTCACTGTACATACATTGTATGGTCTGTCAATAACATACATTTGGCCTACGTTCCTTGCAACAACACCAGCCAGCCTACATTCCTCCAAATATTATGCACCACCACCCTGACCTGGTACACATGTCTCTAATTGCAGTCTCACTGCAGTCACTTACTGTGCATGCCATCAGACAATAGCTCATAATTGATCCTACATTCTCCAACATTCCTCCAATATCACACGACAACACACCCACCCAGTCCTAAAAGCTACACACTAAGTGCGGCAATGAGTCCAACTGAAGCCAGTTCATGTAATACAGTCGGTCAATGGCTGGTAATTGGCCCACAATAATCTCCAAATATTATGCAGGAGGCTGACACAACAGTACAAATGGCCGTCTAGTCCACATAATCTCCACCCTCCACTGCACCACCAGCTAGCCCATTATTGCTCATTACCCAGAGACAAAATAACATATATTTTGAAGTTTTCAGTACATAGAGGAATGGACCACTCCTTTGACATAAACAATACTTCAATGCTCAGACCTCTGGCTCAGAAGCCAATGCCATAAACCTCAATTGCAACTCACCCCATGCAGGCAGGCCAGGTAGACAATCAAAGAAAAAGTTGCAATTGCATCTCCAACATTGTTCTCCCTCTCCCTCCCTCCCTCCCCCCTCTCCCTCTCCTCCCTCTCCCTCTCTCTTGTCTCTTATATCTTGTTACATGAAATTAAGGAAATGGAGTGAACTGTTACAAACAATTAAACAATGCAGGATCTTAATTTAGAAAGCTATGCCAGAATATACGTGATGCAATAAAGAAATGGTACTATATTTAGTAACACAACATTCAGTGCCACACAAGTCACTGTAAAGGTCTCCTAACACGACAGAACTGGACTTGTCTCTAGCAGTCAAGAAAGTTGGCAGCCATCAAAAGTTCGAGTGCGATCTCTCGTGATATAGGGAACTCTGGTATCTCGGTACTACTGTTGGTGTAACGGACTTTGTATGTGAAGTATTGACAGACCTTGGAGAGAACGTGGGATCTAAAAATAGAAGAATGGGATGATGTCATGATGTGAGCTAATAATAGATACAACCTCAACACCTAACTAATTAGTCACTTCCCCCTCTCCCAAGCAGGCCAGAGGAGGGGAGGGAGGGAGGGGAGGGAGGGAGGGGAGGGAGGGAGGGAGGGAGTCAAGCATAGGATACCTTGTGGGACAAGAGCTTATAGTGTGTGTGTGTGTGTGTGTGTGTGTGTGTGTGTGTGTGTGTGTGTGTGTGTGTGTGTGTGTGTGTGTGTGCGTGCGCGTGCACTAACCAAGCAACACCCTAACTACAAACAAAGCCTGCCAGGAGTATCCAGCTTACCCACCTATACACTCACTCCCCCACCTGCACACACACACACACACACACACACACACACACACACACACACACACACACACACACACACACACACACACACACACACACACACACACACACACACACACACACACACACACACACACACACACACACACACACACACACACACACACACTACTCACGGAATCTCCTTAAATCTAACTTCATTCGTCTCATTCTCTGCGAACTGCCCAGGACCACTCAACATGGCCTTGATGGTACCGGAGGTCAGGGCGTGCTCCCTCTTCAATACAAACTCGTGACCATCACTAGCGATGAGTTTGACATACATTGCCTCAGGGCCCTCAGTTCCGCCTATTTCTTGGGCTTTGGTACTGTCATCGTTACTTGGGTCGGACATTCTTGATGGCAATGTGTGTGCTGAGAGAGAAAGAGAGAGAGGGGGGGTGGACGGAGGGCGGGAAGAGACTAAGGATATGTACTGAGGAGGCACTAAATAGAGTCATATACACCACTCACTGTACTCACGGCGGGTCTGTGTCTTCAGACAAACAGATGGTGTTCAGGGAGATGAGGAACGAACTACCGCGACGACTAGTTTCAACCAGTTCCTGTCTTCCCACGAGCGTATTTTACGTATATGGCGGGTTGCACGTGATTCTAGGTAAATCATGTGACTGATCATGTGATCGACGTATTGCTATGGTAACTCAACAATAACATTTGCCCCGCTCTCGAGACTCGCGCGATGGACAGTTCATGTGACCTATAACCCGAACACGGAATTTGGGGGCGGTTGCTAGTGCTCGTTTCTCTTCCTGCACAGCGCTAGGTCGGTAGAACCCATAACGTGCGTAATCTGAGCCTCTCGCTGTAGGTCATTATGGGCCAGAAGAAATCCCGTCCAAAGGAGACTGTGGAGGCCAAGCCAGATGAGCAGCCCGAACAGAAGGCATCACCTCCAGAGAGTGGTACCACCACTGCTGAAGTGCCCAGCGAGAAACCAAGTGGTACTGCCACTGACCAAACCCCCAGTGATGAACCAAGTGGTACCGCCACTGACCAACCCCCCAGTGATGAACCAAGTGGTACCACCACTGACCAAACCCCCAGTGATGAACCAACTGGTACCGCCACTGACCAAACCCCCAGTGATGAACCAACTGGTACCGCCACTGACCAAACCCCCAGTGACGAACCAACTGGTACCGCCACTGACCAAACCCCCAGTGATGAACCAAGTGGTACTGCCACTGACCAAACCCCCAGTGATGAACCAAGTGGTACCGCCACTGACCAACCCCCCAGTGATGAACCAAGTGGTACCGCCACTGACCAAACCCCCAGTGATGAACCAAGTGGTACCGCCACTGACCAAACCCCCAGTGATGAACCAAGTGGTACCGCCACTGACCAAACCCCCAGTGATGAACCAAGTGGTACCGCCACTGACCAATCCCCCAGTGATGAACCAAGTGGTACTGCCACTGACCAAACCCCCAGTGATGAACCAACTGGTACCGCCACTGACCAAACTCCCAGTGATGAACCAACTGGTACCGCCACTGACCAAACCCCCAGTGATGAACCAAGTGGTACCGCCACTGACCAAACCCCCAGTGATGAACCAAGTGGTACCGCCACTGACCAACCCCCCAGTGATGAACCAAGTGGTACTGCCACTGACCAACCCCCCAGTGGTACCATCACTGTCCAACCCCCCAGTGACGAACCCATGAGGGAACAAAGCCGAGAAAAATCCGTTTTGCCACCTCCACCAAAACAGCTCGAACATCTTCAAATCGAAAGCAGCCACCTCCATAGAGGCAGCACTGAGAGTATCATTGGGGTCATTCACCCCGACCGTCTGGATCCCGCCGAACACAAAGACCCAGTTAAGTTTAAGGATATCCAGCCAACCATTCGAACCGGGGACCTCGCACTTCTCTACCGCCACGATCAACCCTTCCCTCACTTAGCCATCTTCATAAATCACATCGAGACAGATCCTCTCTTTCCCTTGCTGCTTGTAAAAGGGAAGACAAAGCCATTATCACTTTCAAAATTCGACCCCGACAAACCGCGATTTATCCACCCTGTGACGGCCACCACTAGAATCTTCTACGGAGATTACGAAAAGGTTGCCATCCAGTATGTCAAGGGAGAGGGTTCGGATGTAGAAATCGATGCAGTTGTGGCGATGAACGCTGTCCACGAAGTTGAAAAAATCCAGTTTTCGGAGAAGGAACGAGAAGTGATTAAGTCAGCAGTCAATGATCAAGATCGGAGTCTCTATATGTCGACCTTCATGGCCGCGTATTACTATAAAGCCCTGGGGATTTTTAAGGGAAACCCCGAGGACGTGACCCCCGAGAATTTTCGAGATCAGCTCCCCCTGATGGACCCGATTTCGGTGTTCCTCCCCCCAGTGAAAGTGGGCCCCATGCGGCGTGGGGATCCCCCGTTTTTGAAACAATTAGTGTAAGTTTGAACTTCTTCCTTGTCTCTAATTAGGACCCCCTGAAATGAGGACCCCTCAATAAACAAGACAGCAGGAACCCCTCTAATTAGGACTCCCTGAAATGAGGACACCTCAATAAACAGGACAGCAGGAACCCCTCCAATTAGGACTCCCTGAAATGAGGACACCTCGATAAACAACCCCTCTAATTAGGACACCTGAAATGAGGACACCTCAATAAACAGGACAGCAGGAACCCTTCTAATTAGGACTCCCTGAAATGAGGACACCTCGATAAACAACCTCTCTAATTAGGACTCCCTGAAATGAGGACACCTCAATAAACAGGACAGCAGGAACCCCTCTAATTAGGACTCCCTGAAATGAGGACACCTCAATAAACAAGACAGCAGGAACCCCTCTAATTAGGACTCCCTGAAATGAGGACACCTTAATAAACAGGACAGCAGGAACCCCTCTAATTAGGACTCCCTGAAATGAGGACACCTCAATAAACAAGACAGCAGGAACCCCTCTAATTAGGACTCCCTGAAATGAGGACACCTCAATAAACAGGACACTTTTGCTGCCCCAAATATATTAGAACTATTCAGCTTTTGAAATCAGGGACACCTCAGGACACCTCACTAATTGACATGTCCTCTAATTCTTACCAGTGAAGGTATACGACCTCCTCATGCCAAGACCTTTGTCCCCTACGACGAAGCCATAAAAGATCTCGACACGGGGGACCTCGTGCTCTTTGCGGGGGCCACCAGTCAGGGGGCCATCATCAGATTTTTCGACCACTCTCAATTCTCCCACGTCGGCCTGGTAAGTCCTTTACAAACATGCAATAAAACTTGTATAAAACTAAAGTTTGCAGGTAATAGTTCACTGTTGCTCCCCTCATTATGTGTTAGGTTGGTTATAGCTCACTTTGGCCATATTTCTGAAAAGGACATGCAAAAAAAACGTCAAAAAAGCTACCGTACTACTACCCTACCTTGCTACCCTACTACCCTACCTTGCTACCTTACTACCCTACCTTGCTACCCTACTACCCTACCTTGCTACCCTACTACCCTACCTTGCTACCCTACTACCCTACCTTGCTACCCTACTACCCTACCTTGCTACCCTACTACCCTACCTTGCTACCCCACCCTGCTACCCTAGTACCTTACCCTACTACCTTGCTACCCCACTCTGCTACCCTAGTACCTTACCCTACTACCTTGCTACCCTACCCTGCTACCCTACCCTGCTACCCTAGTACCTTACCCTACACTACCATACTATCACAGTACTGTACCCTGCTACCCTACTACCCTAACACCCTACTACCCTACTACCATACTATCACAGTACTGTACCCTGCTACCCTACTACCCTAACACCCTACTACCCTACTACCATACTATCACAGTACTGTACCCTGCTACCCTACTACCCTAACACCCTACTACCCTACTACCCTACCATGCTACCCTACTACCCTACTACCCTACCATGCTACCCTACTACCCTAACACTACCCTAGCCTAAATTGTTAGTTTTTTTGCATGTACTGTATGTATAGTGATACTAATCAGTTCCCTCATTGGGCCAGTGGGAGCAAGCCCTCCTAGTCATGTCAACAGGCCGATGTTTGTGACAGGCGATGTACATGTACATGCTGTAATGTTGTGATTTTGCGTGCGCACTCCCCCGCCTGCCCACAATGCATAGCATTCCACTAGTACACTGGCTGACTTCTCTCTTCTCTATACTGTTTCCTCTCCTACCCTGGCTCTCTAGGTGTTGAAAGAAAAGTTCACGTCTCAACTGCTGCTGTGGGAGGCCAGCACTAACCACGGGAGTGAGTCTCTTAATTATTAGGGGACCCCTTTCATTAGTACATGTACCTGCAATGAGGACACTTCCACCGCAGATTCATTTTGTCATATTACTACAAAATTCATTTTACCAAACAACCATATAATGTGTGTAATTAGTAAACATGAACACATTCCAAGAACATTAGCATGTACACACATAGTGAGACATTCCATCATTAATACATGTATTGGTGTGTGTGTACATGTGCCATTTACCCCACCCTCCCTCCCTCCCTCCCTCCTTTCATTCCTCCCTTCCCTCCCTTCATCCCTCTCCCTCCCTCCCTTCATCCCTCCCTCCTTCCACCCCTTCCTCCCTCCCTCTCTCTCCCTCCCTCCCTTCCTCCCTCCCTCCCTCCACAGGGCTAGTTGACCTCCAAGAAGGCACACCTCTAACCGGAGTCGAAGTCATCCCACTCCGCAGTAAAGTATTCTCTGGCTGGTACGACCACGTAGCCATACGTCGCCTCCTTAACATAACAAAAGAAAGACGTGAAGAAATCTACAATACAATGCTCCGTCTCCGCAAGGAGTGGGCGGGGAAGAAGTACGAGAAAAACCTCATCCAGCTCTGCCTGTCGGCTATTAATCCCAACAACAAGTTTCTTTCCATTTTCCAAAACACGCATGAAGATTTGAGCACTATATTTTGCAGTGAACTCGTGGCAGCGGCTTATCAACGTATGGGAATTATCAAGAAAGATCACCCATCTCATACCTATACGCCTGACGATTTTTCAAGCGAGAGAGCCTCTGATTTTCTCTGTGAGGGAGTGGAGTTCAGTGATGAGATCCACATCGAGCTGATGTGGCCCGAGGACAAGGAACCAAGTAAGACAGAGCTGAATAAACAGACGAGCCAGTATTAGCTACATGTGGCATTGAACAAGTACAGTCATACATGAATTTGAAATAGTACTACATAGTGGTGAGATTATACATGCCAATCGTGTAATACCTTAGAATATGGTGATTTTAAATTTTATATGGTGTGTGTCTATTAGAAACATATGCTTAGCATCTGTAACTATGTACATGTATACATGATTAGGATTTTATTGTTGTGTGGAATTGTACGCTTTATTTCAGTGAAATATTGGAATTTTGAGAGGTTTCTAGATTTGTACGCATACAGTGTACCACTGTAATAGTTATTGCCATGACAACACATTAACAAGGACACACTTTTAATATACAAATAGAGCACTAGAGATGGTGGTGGTTGCTATGGAGATGTTTATTGTGGAGGCCACTTTCCTTCGGCTATCAGTTTGGCTTTCTGTGTTCTGATGGCTTCTAGTCTCTTGGCCTGGGGAGTGGAGGAGGGTGTGATGTGGGGAGTGTGAGGGGAGGGTGTGAAACAATGAGTGGTGGAAGGAGAAAGATGTGAAGAAGGGGAGAGTGGTGTAATGATTGAGGAAGGTGTGGATAGGAGAAGATGCCAGACCTAGGACACCTCAATAAACAGGGCACCTGGTGCTGTCCCAAATGACATGTTTGTGTACTTTTCAACCTAAATCAGGACATCTCACTAATTAGGACACCTCATAAAGTCCACTGTACACACAACACTCCAAATTTTTTTGGTTTACAGTATGGAAAGCTCTCTAATCCGGACACGCTTGGGACAGAAGTATCCTGATTAGTGAGGTGTCCTGATTTCAGGGATTGAATTGTACACAAACATGGTATTTGGGACAGTAAAAAGTGTCCTGTTTATTAAGGTGTCAGGGTGTCCTAATTAGAGGGGTTCCACTGTATAGGTGTAGTGCAACTACCTCACCAGTTTCACGTGATGTAAACACTCCATGTAGTCTTCTCTCTGCTTCGTACAGACTTTAAGTGAAGTGGAGTCGTGCGCCCTGAGACAGGACATGAAGTCTGCCCAGAGGGTGTAGCACCTGCCACGCCCACCTTTGACCCCGTGCCCTGTCACCATTCTATACCTGGAACAGGATCAAATAGGGAATGTAACAGTAGCTTTAGCAGGGAAATTTGCCAGGGATGGGGGGTGTAGTGGCAGAGGGAGAGAATAGTGTACAGTCAACTACCAGCTCTGGGCTGGGGAGTCCAAACAGAGGCTCTAGTGTACTAGTTACAGGTTGCCTCCACTGCTGCAGTTAGCAAGCTAGAGGGTGACTTGTTTTTAGACTACAAGTAATAGATTTTCTGCTGCAGTGTTTACACTATCGTACCTCACGCACGAGAAGACAGAAGTCTGAGAAGGAAAGTTGTTCGGTTGTTGGGATATCACGTGATTATACACCGCTCTAGGAATTACGCATGCGTGGAAGAACACGCCCTCTAAACCCACGTTGCCGTCCGACTATTCCAGAGGCAGTACTCAGACTTATCCTTCTTCCTAGCGGCCATCGTGACAGTACAGTGTCCAGTGAGACTACTGCTAGCTAGTGAAGGGACGTCTATTACACTCCATCACGAGATGGCGCTGGTGGCGGGGACCAAGATCATTAAACCGGCCGGTGAGAAGTTGGACAAACTCGAGGAGACGGTGTCACAGGTATGGCGGGGTGGGAGATACACATCCCTCCTTTCTGTAGGCTGGTTACCATTCGTCATTGTGGCAGTGTGTGGGGTTGGGCCGGGGATGTTAACGTGTCTGATGCTCTTCTAGTTGAAGCGCACCAAAAGCAACTTAACCCTTTGCATAAGACTGTCGTTGTGAATAATTTGACTGCATGAAGCCTCTAGGTACTGTGGGTGCTTGCATGTTACTACACACACACACATACACACACACATACACACACACACACACACATACACACACACTGCTCAGGCCCTAGTAGAACTTGAAGCTGCTACTGCTGACATCAGACAGGTATTGCGTGACGTCTTCTTCCTCGGAGCGAGAGAGGTGGATGCAGCTGGGAAGAAGGCTATTTGTATCTATGTCCCGGTACCCCAACAGCAGCAGTTCCAGAAAATACAGGTTGGGGAAGGGGGGGGGGAGAGGGGGGTTTGAGTACGCTTAAACTTTATGAAGGGGGCCCCCCGAAGTGAGGATAGTGGTATTTAATGTACATTGCCTGATTAGTATTAATGTGTCCTGATTTCGGGGCTTTGTAGGGACAGTATATATGTCCTGACTAGTGATTGTCCTGATTAGTTGGGCACCCTAGGGCTTTTAAGTTCCCAAACATGACAGTAATGGTACCTTGTTATGGAGAGGTGTTCGTATTTTTGACTCCCTTCATCTCTTCCAGGTGAGATTGGTTCGTGAGCTGGAGAAGAAGTTCAGTGGTCGTCCGGTGGTGTTCATAGCCCATCGTAGAATCCTCCCGAAGCCCAAGAGAAACCAGAGGACGAAACAGAAACAACTGAGACCTCGAAGGTGAGGGTAGTACTGGAGGGACACTAGTCATTCAGTGGATTACAGCAGGGATTTTTCTAGAAATAATTTACAGAGGTGAAATCAGGACTTCCTAAAGTTGAGGGGCTAGCCTTGTATCAAGACTGTGTCCTGTGTTGAATTGATCGTAGCCCATCTCGGGGGGGGGGGGGGCAAAGCCACTTTCAGGGGGGTGAATTGCCCCCCTTGCCCCCCACCCCCTGGAAAAACCTGTACAGTTGGGTATTGTGCTACTGCTGCTCTGTCACTGTTCCTCCAGTCGTACACTGACAGCAGTCCACGATGCCATCCTCCAGGACCTAGTCTACCCAGCAGAGATTGTAGGGAAGAGAATACGAGTGAAGCTGGATGGATCTAGGCTTATTAAAGTGTACGTGAGTGTGAGTGTGTGTGTGTGTGTGTGTGTGTGTGTGTGTGTGTGTGTGTGTGTGTGTGTGTGTGTGTGGTGTGTGTGTGTGTGTGTGTGTGTGTGTGTGTGTGGTGTGTGTGTGTGTGTGTGTGTGTGTGTGTGTGTGTGTGGGTGTGTGTGTGCGCGCGTGCGCATGTGTCCATGCTTACTATGCATATTAAATCTATACAGGCATCTTGATAAGGGCTCTCAGACCAATCTTGAACATAAGGTAAGGGTGTTTACACATGTTATGTGAGTTACTTTAATCTCTCTTTCTCCCCCCCCCCCCCTCTCTCTCTCTCTCCTCCCTCCCTCCCCCCTCCCTCCCTTCCTCTCTCCCTCCCCTCCTCCCCCCTCTCTCCCTCTCCCTCCCCCCCTCCCCCCCCCCTCCCCCCACTAGTTGGAGACATTTACAGCAATCTATAAGAGGCTAACAGGAAAAGATGTCACATTTGAATTCCCAGAACCTCTGGTCTAGCCCCATAAACTGATTAATATTATGTTGTATAGTATTATCTGTAAAGAGCCTGTTTCCATGCAGCGCCAATCGTCGTATGTTATGCGCATGCGCAGTTATTAACGGTGCAGCTGCAAAATTGTCTCGCGCTCGTCCTTTTGTAAGTTTCGATAGCCTGTGTGGAAGCAACTCAACCATTCGTCACGTAAGTTTTAACGGGTATATTCTAGTAGCAATGACCTTTAAAAGCGTGCATTGTATATAGCTCAATTGTACTGGCAGTGTATACCGTGACTTCCATAACCATGTATCTAATTGGAACCACATTAGGCAATAGATCCTCACCTTCCTTTGACTTCCTGCTTTGGCCCTGACACTGCCAGCTAGGAACGAATTTACAAAGGTGTTCATTTATTAGTTGCAATGTTGTGGAGGCTTGGCAGACCAGGAGGAATGATGTTAGTTACACACCACAGGTTTATGGCAAGGAAATTGCAAGTTGGAACAGAGAACTAGTGTTAAAAGCCTCGACTGCTGTGATTGAGTGTCCCCAGCCTTATAGACACACCAGTAAAGAACTGTATATATTACAGTCTAGGTTGGTACTATTAAATACCTTCAGTTTGTATCCCACAAAATGGTCTCTAGATGTTCTAAAATCAGTGTGGCTTCTTAATTATTGCTCTTGGCAGGTATGTAATGGCTGAGCCCAGCCAGCTGTCCCTGGCCTCACTGAGAGAGAGTGCCAGTCGTCTCCCACAGAGGAAGGTGTTTCACTGGGTGGCTCAGTGGTTTACTGTGTCACAGCTGGTGACGAAGATACTCAGTGGGGTAGGTGGGTAGAGTGGAGGTTTTTGGAGGCAGCATTAAAACTCTTCCTCCCTCCCCTCCCTCCCTCCCTCCCTCCCTCCCTCCCTCCCTCCCTCTCTCCCTCTATGTATACCCCTCCTTCTCCCTCCCCCTCCTTTCCTCTACTTCTCTCTCCCCTCCCTCTCTCTCCTTCCCTCCTTCCTTCCCTCACTTCCTCTACTCCTCTCTCCCCTCCCTCTCTCTCCTTCCCTCCCTCTCCCTCTCTCAGTCTCTCAGCACCACGTCAGCCATCCTCATCTTGACTTGGGAAAGTGAGGGAATAACTGCTCAAAACCTCGACACAAACACCTTCCAGTTTCGTGGACGAGTCAACGCATATATGGCAGTCGGATTTCTGACTCTGGTGTATGCTGTTGTCATGGTGACTATCGGACTAGTGGGGGTGAAAGTTAATGCAAAAGTGGTGAGATACAAATGGCATGAGTCTTGTGCACTGTCCAAAATTTCAGCTCTACATGAATTATTGAATGTCCTCCACGCAGTGTAATCATTGTTTCATACGGGGGGGGGGGAAGATATCCCCCCTAGCATGAGTCCCCAAAGATTTTGGACTGCATAGTAATGGCATAATAGGGATTGTACATGTGTATGTAACCACTAAGACGCTCCCCCCAAACTTAAAATCCTGCATGAACTGCTGGTAATTGTACAAGTACTTCAGGCAAAAAGAAAGGCTGATAGCCAAAGTGATTTAAAATGACTGTTGATTTGGATCACTCTGGTCTGTGTGGGGAAGGGAGGAAGGGGGGGAGAGGGGATTCAGTATGAACTTTGCTCTGCCTGTACAGCTGGCTTGTGTGGCTGGTGTGGTGTTGTTGCTATGGTTCTTATCCTCTCCCATCATGAGTGCTACTGTCACTGAACTGGCTGACTCCAGATTTGCCAGATGGAGGGATATCAGTGTGGTCCAACTGGAGGCTGCCACGGTATGAGGAAGGAGTTGGTGTATGGATAATGCCTGTCACCTCATCCCTACCTCACTCCCTCGTCCCTCCCTTCCTCCCTCCCTCCCTTCCTTCCCCCCTACCACTCTTCTCACTCTTATTCCTCTTCCCCCACCTCCCTCCTCCCTTCCCTCCCTCCCTTATTCCAACATTCTCCATCTTCCCCCACCCCTCCTCTCCCTCCCTCCCTCCCTCCCTCCCTCCCCAGGGTCTAGGTTTCCTCTGCTTGATGATATCAATAGTAGACATCCTCCTCTCCTTCCAACAACTCACTGAAATAGACAACGACAGTGCACGGTTTGCAGTCGAAGTGGAAACCTCTCGAAGTGCTATTCGAGCAGTCAAAAGTGGAGATACCATTCCTCTGGTATGAAAACTTGACAAGGGGGGTAGCCTTGGTTCCCAGGCCTTCCCCCGTTGCGTGCTTCCCCAATTTCAAATGTTTCCCTCCCCCGCACAATTAACTCGCACGCACACCTGTATTGTAAGAGGCCTGGGACATATCACAGAAATCTTCGGGGGACAACATAAACGTGTGGCTGTATATGAGGAAGATCTGTTTGACTTTAGGAGGGGCAAAGCCTTTTTAAGGGGGGGGGGGGGGGGGGTACAGAATGCCCCCTCTCTCTCCTTCCAAAAGAAACCCTGAAATAAACCATGATGTCATCCATAGACAGAATAAAGTGTCCTGATTGATTTGAGCTCACAGAGTGTCCTGATTTAGGGATGTCAAACCATAGCTATTGTTATTTGAAAACTGTCCTGATTGATTATTGTACAGAATAACTGATTGATGAGGTGTCCTGGTAACTACAAGAGCTGAACTCATTAATTGAGACATTGTTACAATGGCTCATCTATTTCAGAGTGTGACAGGTACTGTTAGACAGCGATCCTCACGTACTACTGCTTCCCTCCGCTACTCCCGACAATCCCATGACGTCATTCTCCCCACGGAGGAGGAAGGGGAGACCCTGTTCGTTACTGACGACATGCCCACTCTGGGTATTGATGACGACTCTACCTGGGAAGCTATCGGTCATGAGGTCGTTCCACTAACGACATCATCATGACATCATCACTGTGAAAGGAACATAACATATAAAATGGACAGTGCTATAATACATAGCCATCACTAGGGCCTATACATATCTACTATTAATACTGTGGTTGTGTAACTGTTAGTAAAGGATGTATTTCTCCAAGAGTGTGTAGCATGTCATGTGAAAGTGCTGCAGATTTCCATGCTGTATATAGTGGAAAACGACTTTGTGGGAAATACATACACCATGTGCTGGTTTGAAAAAAGTATGAATACAGCTAGGTACTTGGGCAGCGAGGTGGAGCTACAGTTGGTGGATATATAATGAGTCCATCAACAGACAAGATGCATGATGAGTAAGTAGAGGCAAGTAGACAGTGAAGTTGTTGTGTCATTATTCTCTATCAGCTACATCTTCCACGTCCACACCCATGCGATCACTCTTCCCAGGATCCCCAGACTCGATAATTATAATTTATAGCGAAAGTGCACCTTTTTCTATATACTAGTAGCGCATATTGGCGAAAAGAGTATAGATACCAGTGCGGGGTGCTTTATGTATGGCAACTCAACATCTGACCAGGAAGAGAAGGAGGGAAGGAGAAGAGATGCACGAACAGCAACAAGCCCAATTATGCTTACAGAATGCAATTATGCTCAAAATAGTGCAAGCATATTCTATGCAGGCCTAGGCCCGGGCAGATTATGCCTATATACCTAATATTCTTTCTCTTGATTCTTATTAAAAACTGTCATTAATCCGACCTATTATTCTTTATTATTCTCCAGAAAAACAATTAGTACCCAGCGAATGGCAGCGATGTACCGCACGTGCACCGAGTATGGATACTGCGCATGCGCACCTCATACGCTGCTCGCTCCCAAAATTATTCCGGAATAATCCGCCCGGGCCTAGAGATTGTAATATAATTGTGTGAGGGTAAAACTACACAGAAATGTCATGAAAACTAGACATCCGACTCAGAGGGAAGGAGACTCAGAGACGTTGATCTAGAGCGTTCATAATTAATTTAACCAACCTCCTCCGCAGTCGCGATGGCGGCAGATCTTCGTGACAATCCTCAGCTGAGGCCGTTCGTCCTCTCCAATGTCACGCTCACTGGCATTAGAATTGGTGCCGGAGCCTACGGCAGCGTCGAGGAAGTAAGGATATCAGGAGCCATTTGTACTGCTAAGAAGATCCACGACGTCTTTCAAGACATTTCCATCCCTCAGGATGAAATTGACAAGGTGTCGACCCGGTTTGTAAAGGAATGTCAACTGATGAGCACCCTCCGCCACCCGAACATTGTCCAGTTTCTGGGAGTGTGCTTCTTTGAGGGATCACCACTGCCTGCGTTGGTAATGGAGCGTCTGCTAACTGATCTCCACAATTTACTGGACCCTCTTCCTTCCACTGACACGCCGAAACCGTTCTTTCCACTGAGTCTGAAGTGCTCTATTCTGCACAACGTAGCCAGCGGCCTGGCCTACCTCCATGACCGAACTCCGCCCATCATTCACCGAGATTTGTCTGCCAGAAACATACTCCTAACTTCAGGTATGGTGGCCAAGATAGCAGACCTGGGCGTGGCTCGTATCGTGCCCCATATGAGAGCTGCAGCCACCATTACCACAGCATCTGGTGCAGGAATCTACATGCCTCCAGAGGCTCTGGAAATAATACCTGAAGAAGAAGAAAAAGAGCATTCGAAATACGACATAAGTATCGATATCTTCTCATTTGGTGTTGTGGCTCTTTTCACACTCAGCCAAACGTTCCCCTGTAACTTGCTGGCTCCAACTTATCGCAATGAACAAAAGCAAATTATGGGTCGAAGTGAGCTAGAACGACGAGTCAAGTACATGCAGATGATCTACAGCCAGTTACGTGAGGGCCACCCTCTCCTCCAGATGATTGAGAGGTGTCTGGACTTCCCTGAGGACCGACCAGGCATTCGTGAGGTACTGGGTCTGTTAGAGGAGGCCAGAGGGGAAGAGAGAGATGATGAGATGGAAATGAACAAACTGGAACTGATACGAGCTCTTCACACCCAGTCCAGGGAACAAGGTGAGGAAATGTGTTGTAGTCATGCACTCCGTGTTTGATGGTGTTCCATGTGTAGGAATTGTTAAGCTACAGCAACAGCTGTCAGAGAAGGAAGCTGAGCTGACTAGGGCAGAGGAGACCATCAGGAGAAAGGAACAGCAGATTGAGGAGATGAGGCAACAGGTGATCTAGTGACTGTATAGTACATGTGCATGAAGATCAGTGTGTACTTGTCTCCCTTCCAGTCTAGTTCACAAGGTGCTGGACCTGAAGCTGTACCAAATTCCATACCTCCCTCCAAACCTAGAAAGGTAACTAGTCTCATTCACCTATTTATAGTTAACCCTCAGTGCACATGCACATCGAGGGTTACAGTACTTGGTTTGTGTCTGTTGGTTACCACTATTCTGCCACTATCCACAACAAGGCGACTAGAGAGCCATACTAGTGGCCTCAGTGCTATGTAGGCATGGATTTTAAAAGGGCGATTTTCCTGAAACTACTAAGTTCAAAAGTTATGGGGTGAAAAACGGGCAATATGTTAATTAGCAATGGCTTGCCTTGACTACTATTTGCTCAGCTCACACAATGTGGAGGCATCAGAAGTTACACCATGGATAGCCACATTGCAAAAAGTGATGGTTATTAACCCTCGGCACGCATGCGCAGCGAGGGTTACGGTACTTGGTTTGTCCGTCTGTGTGTGTGTGTCTGTCTCTCGTTAGTCTCGCACTAGAGGCAACAAAGTGGTATCGGAGCGATACTAAAAGCATCAGTGAAAGTAGCGCTTTAAATTAAAATGGGGTGTTTCCTTAAACTACTGCATTGAAAAGTTATGGCGTGAAAACAAGCGAAAAAGCCAATACGTTAATAAGCCAATATGTCTGCACTGGCTTAACTCGACTACTTCTTGCGCAATTCAGGCACCGTGGAGGCATCAGAAGTTACATACCATGGAAAAACAGCGAATCCAGCGTTGCTTCAAACGGGATTTTACTAAAACTACGGCATTCAAGACAGGCCTTATGATGGTTCATGACCCAACCATCAATTAGCGGTGCATGCCCGCACACATGATGTAAGTGTCTTCTGTGCAACAGTGCATTGAAATAATGTTGCAAAAAAACAAATAGTGCCTAGTGCTATTCATTTTAGCACAAATGGTTGTGAGGTTGTTATCGTCAGGAGTGCAACTGAGATAACAACAGTTTGTGTTAAACAAGTGTAAAACATTTTCACTAAAATGTTGAAGGATGTAGGGATTGAAGTGCCAAAAAGTATAGAAACAAGGTCAAAGTGCAGCATGCATGCAGACAAAGGAGGGGATGATAGCATGCAACAATCATAACATGCGTAACCCCTTTTAGTATTTACAGATGTAGGGATATGGGGTTACGCATGTTATGATTGTTGCATGCTATCATCCCCTCCCTTTGTCTTGACCTTGTTTCTATACTTTTTGGCACTTCAATCCCTACATCCTTTAATATTTTAGTGAAAATGTTTTACACTTGTTTCACTGGCTTTTACTGTGTGTAGCAACACATATAAACCTACTGACTTTCGTGCAGAGTTCTACCTCCCTTGCATACTACTTATAAGCAGGATATCTAGCCAAATTGTCAGTGACTCCTACATCCTGTCTTGTACGTACTGAGTACAACAGCGGGTCCAGTTGCCTGCAACAGTTAGTCGTTCAAAGAAACGGAGCAATGTAGCCAAAAAAGACAACACAGCGCTCGAAACAGCGGCAGCTCGACGAACTGTGCACAAAACTAACTTCACGTGTTCGGCACGTGAGCAAACAAGAAAATGGCGTCTAAACTAACACTTGTAAGGTTGCAGACCTGGAGTTTGATGGCTTTGGGAGAAGGTATGGAGATTTTGTGCATCAAGGATCATGTACGCTCCTGTATAAATGATTTTCGTGAAAGAATTAGAGTGATTACTAACCCCAGTTTCGCAGTAGGCCGTTTGAACTGAAAAAGAAGAAGAAGAAGAAGATGATGAACAATCCGGGTTTTTACAAATTTTCGAGATTCACTGTAGCTGTAAATTTTACGTACTTTGAGAGTATTAAAGTGTATAGAAGCACTCGCAGAGCATGTAGCTTGTCTAAAAAGGCTTAAAACATCCGCGTTCGGGAGTTCTGAGCCGTTACTTTTGGGCTTAATGGGCGTGTCGGCGCCATCCCTACATATAGAGTCTACCGACTCTATGATAACCATCATGCTTGGCAGTGAGTCCAACGTTGCTTCAAACGCCAACTGGTATAGTGAGCTCTTCTAGCTCAGCTGTGGCGGTACCAGTATATTCTTCGTTATTTTAAATGGCAGACTGGGTTCTAATGTAAACGTACATGTACATTCTCCACATGATTGTTCACCGGGGGTGGCATTACACAGGGTTTTAAATCTCCCACTACAATATATATCTCCCCTCAGCTCACTGTGCAGATCCATAGAATGCAGTCAGCACCTTTTAAAATAGATAAGAACGGAGGGTCTTCGACAACCGATGGTCAATATGCATATTTCACACCATGGGGAGGTTCTGCTACAGTTCATAGATATGAATGGAATACAGCAAAGTGGGACCAACTTCCTCCATCTCCATATATCAATTCTGGACTAGTCATCATTGATGGGGAACTGACTGCTGTGGGGGGATATGATGGATCTCGTAATATTAATGAACTAGTTACATCACGAGGTGGCCGATGGGTTAAGTGTTACCCCCCAATGAACACTGTACGCTCTTCTCCTGCTGTAGTTAGTACATCAGATGGGAATTACATATTTGCGATTGGGGGGTGTGGTGATCGCAATGCTACTACAATTGAACTCTTTCACACAAGGACTAGAAAGTGGTATGGACTGGTCTACTTACCACCTCCCCTCCCTTTTCCTTCAGCTACAATATGTGGCAATCAATTATATGTGATTGGGTATAATGATGGCTATTCCTACTCCCTTGAACATCTACCATCCAGTGACCAGCCAATCACATCACAGTCAATATCTTGTAATGTGGAGTGGACACAGCTCCCTCAGCTACCAGTGACTAACACAACAGCTGCAACTCTTTCTGGACAGTTAGTACTAATTGGTGGGCAGCAAGCCAACTCCATTCACTGTCTAATAAATGATGCCAAGTCCATTCACCAGCTACTAGATGGAAAGTGGGAGAAGATTGGCTCAATGTCTAGTGGTAGGGAGAAGTGTTTAGTAGTTAATTCATCACCAGACAAGATGATGATAGTTGGTGGAGACTGTGGCTTTAATTTATTAGACAGTGTTGAAGAATGCAGTAGTTAATACTTTTTGTAATAAATTTGTACCCACACACATATTGCACTCCCTAAAATATTCATACTAATGGGGATTTAGATGACAACTGTCTAGGAAACATGGTTTACCACTTTGTGTGCTCCTTATAGCCTCCTTTCCTCCCTCCCTCACCCTTCCTCCTTTACAACTTTTCAATGTTCTGTATATAAGTTATGTTGGCGGAGTATACGATAATACAGCATATCTAAGGGGGAAGTAGGGCTGATATCGTTATATAGACAGCAGGAATATGTTCTTTCTTCACATTGTTTCTTTCCATGTATACGTAGCCTCATCCCTAGGCTCATTCAAGACACAGAGAAACGTCATTGCAATTAGACATTCCTTGTCCATAGAGTCGGCATGTGGTTTTAGCTTAAGAATGTGTCTGCAGGGTCTGCTCTTCAAGCGTTTGAGCAATGAGCATGGTTGCACATGTGCATACCAAATTGTGTATAATTATACTACACAACACATTCTTCAACACTGCCTACAGCTCCTACGTACTCCACTTGTCTGGTGATGGAGTGACTACTAAACACTTCACCCTACCACTAGACATTTAGCCAATCTCCACCCATTGTCCGTCTATTAGCTGGTGCATGGAGTTGACTTGTGGCCAGCCTCGCTCCCCACTGACAGTTACTAGCTGTCCATCGAGAGTAGCAGCTGTTGAGTACTTCACTGGTAGCTGAGGTATACGTAGTGGTGTCCATGTAAGGATATTCGTGATTTGCTGGTTACTATAGAGGCTTGAAGGGAGCGTGAGTAGCCATCTCCTATTGCATATATATTTGATTGTCGCATATTGTGGTTGAAGGTTGGATGATCATGAGAGCCAGTGGTAAGTTGGTTAGTTTATACCATCTTCCAATCTTCATGGAGTGTTGAGTTAGATCACTCAGCTCTGTGTGGGGAAGGGAAGGAGGGGGGAGAGGGGATTCAGTATGAACTTTGCTCGGCCTGTATAGCTGGCTTGTGTGGCTGGCGTAGTGTTGTTGCTATGGTTCCTATCCTCTCCCATCATGAGTGCTACTGTCACTGAACTGCCCGACTCCAGATTTGCCAGATGGAGGGATGTCAGTGTGGTACAACTGGAGGCAGCCACGGTATGGGGAAGGAGTTGGTGTGTGGATAATGCCTGTCACCTCATCCCTACCTTCCACCCTTCCCTTCCTTCCTCCCTCCCTCTCTTCTCGCTCTTATCCCAACATTCTTCATCTTCTCTCTCTCCCTCCCTCCCTCCCTCCCTCCCTCCCTCCCTCACTCCCTCCCTCACTCCCTCCCTCCCTCCCTCCCTCCCTCCATCCCTCCCTCCCTCCCTCCCTCCCTCCCCAGGGTCTAGGTTTCCTCTGCCTGATGATATCGATAGTAGACATTCTCCTCTCCTTCCAACTACTCACTGAAATAGACAACGACAGTGCACGGTTTGCAGTAGAAGTGGAGACCTCTTGAAGTGCTATAAAAGTATTTAAAACCCTGATGTCACCCATTAGACAGAATAAAGTGTCCTGATTGATTGGAGCTCACAGTGACCCTGATTTAGGGATGTCAAACCATAGCTATCGTTATTCGAAAACTGTCCTGATTAATTATTGTACAGAATAACTGATTGATGAGGTGTCCTGGTAACTACAAGAGCTGAACTCATTAATGGAGACATTGTTACAATGACTATCTATTTCAGAGTGTGACAGGTACTGTTAGGCAGCGATCCTCACGTACTTCTGCTTCCCTCCGCTACTCCCGACAATCCCATGACGTCATTCTCCCCACAGAGGAGGAAGGGGAGACCCTGTTCGTTACTGACGACATGCCCACTCTGGGTATTGATGACGACTCTACCTGGGAAGCTATCGGTCATGAGGTCGTTCCACTAACGACATCATCATGACATCATCACTGTGAAAGGAACATAACATATAAAATAGGACAGTGCTATAATACATAGCCATCACTAGGGCCTATACATATCTACTATTAATACTGTGGTTGTGTAACTGTTACTAAAGTCTCCAAGAGTGTGTAGCATGTCAAAGCTCCACTGTGTGTAGTGGAAAACGACTTTGTGGGAAATATATACACCATGTGCTGGTTTGAAAAAAGTATGAATACAGCTAGGTACTTGGGCAGCGGAGGTGGAGCTACAGTTGGTGGATATATAGTGAGTCCATCAACAGACAAGATGCATGATGAGAAGGTAGAGGCAGGTAGACAGTGAAGTTGTTGTGTCATTCTCTATCAGCTACATCTTCCACGTCCACACCCATGCATACCACCATCACACTTCCCAGGATCCCCAGACAGGATAATTAAATTTACAGCGAAAGTGCACCTGTTCCTGGTGAGCGGTCCCTATGCTGGTGTAGCGCATATTGGCAAAAAGAGTATAGCTACCAGTGCAGTGCGGGGTGCTTTACGTATGGCAACTCAACATCTGACCAGGAAGAGAAGGAGGGAAGGAGAAGAGATGCACGAACAGCAACAAGAGAATTCGAAGGTAAGGTAATTAAATTTTAAGGGCAGGGGTTGCGAACTGGCACGTTTTCTCGTATTAAAACAAAACGATGATGCTGCCAAAAGTGATATTTGGCCCGAGGATACCTCCTTAGCTTCCTGTTGATGCCGTTTTAGTTATATATTCTATCTTCACTTGCAATTGTAAACTAACCCGGCGCTCACGCTTATCTTCCTCTCATACATGTTCATAGCAATCCTAAATCCTGCTGGGTTGATTGGAGATAGACAATACACATTACTGCATGCATGCATACATGCATGTCATGGTATAGATCTGCATGTCACATGATCTCCCCTCAGCTCACTGTGCAGTGCCAGAGAAAGAAGGCCGCACCATGTAGAATGACTGGCCTCGGAGGGTCTGTAACATGTGATGATAAATTTGGATATTTCATGCCACCTGACTCCAACTCAGTGTACACATATGAATGGAGTACATTGAAATGGGATCAACTTCCTCCATCTCCATACTACAATGCTGGACTAGTCATCATCGAAGGGGAACTGACTGCTGTGGGGGGAGAGAATGAATCATGCAGTACTAACAAACTCTGTACACTGCAACAGAAATGAATGGGTTGAGCATTACCCCCCAATGAACACTGCATGTTCCAAGGCCACAGTAGTCAGTACATCAGATGGCAGTCATGTATTCGTGATTGAGGGAAGTGACAAATGGACTACCAATGTTGAACTATTTCATGTGGTGACTGAAATATGGTATGAACTAGTCTACCTGCCACCTCCTCTCTTCCAACCTTCTTCGGCCACAATATGTGGAAATCAATTGCATGTAGTAGGACATATGTTGCTGGATACGCATGCTCCCTTCAAGCTCTACCATCCAGTGACGAGCCAATGACATCGCAGCCAACACCACGTATTACCCTTACGTGGAAAGAGCTGTGTTACCTTCAGGAGTCAACGATTGGTACTCTCCGTGGACAACTAGTTGTCATCACTGGAAATGAACTACAACAGCTGGTAGAAGGAAAGTGGGTGAAAATTGGCTTTCTTTCTAGTGACGACAGCAGGAAAGGGTGTTTAGTAGTCACTCCATCACCAGACAAGATGCTGATAGTTGGTGGCCATGGTGAAGATGGTGGTGACATTGGTGTTGAAGAATGTGTTGTTGTGTAGTGTAACAATTTTGATATATGACGGTCATGTAGAATTTAAAAATTCCGTATCTTTGAGTAATGAGTTTGGAGTATTGAGTGTGTGACTGATTTTATACTTTATAGATGGAGGCGGGGTTTCAATGCAACATACGCATGTGCGTTACAACCGTATACATCGAGGGTTCTGCACTTTAGTGCATGCATTCGTGTTCCTTGTAGGGTGTGCCTACTGCTCATTCCCTGTAAAAGTATTGTCAGCAAGTGTCTGCAGCCTTGAAGTGGCTTGGCCCTATATTATAGTCCTATACTGCTCCCGAATATCTCTATAACTGACACAAGACTTATATGGACAATGAAGACGAAGAACCAAACAGAAAAAGAAGAAGGGAAGAGGTGTATAGCTACATTTTAACTTTAGTCTATAGCATGCATTGATAGCATATATCCGTCATCATGCTGTATATATAGCTACATGTGGTCCAGGTATGACAATACACATTACATCATGTTACGTGTCGTGATCTCCCTTGTGCAGTGGTATATATAGAAAGAAAATCACCAAGTGGAATGAAGAGAGCAACAATAATTAACTGATAATGAATTTGCATACTTCACATCTCATGGCTCCAACTTAGTATACAGATATGAACAGAATGCAGTGGAATGGGAGGGACTTCCTCTATCTCCATATCGTAACTCTGGACTAGTCATCATTGATGGGGAACTGACTGCTGTGGGGGGGGAGAGAATGATTGTTGTTGTACAAGTCAACTGTTTACATTACGTCCCGACCAATGAATTAAACACTACCCCTGAATGGACACAGAGATTTCCTCTCCTGATGTAGTTAGTACACCAGATCTAGATGGCATAATAGTAGTGATTGGGGGAGGTGACCATTGGACTGCTACAGTACAGCTGTTTCATGTGAAGGCTAGAGAATGGTCAAGTAATCTACTTGCCACCTCCTCTCCCCCTCCCTTTAGCCACAATAAATTACATGTAATAGGATGTGAAGGTACTGTCTACTCACGCTCTCTTCAAGCTCTACCATCAAGTGATGAGCCAAACTCAGTCCAGTCAATATTGAATACCCTTACATGGAATCTGCTACCTCAGCTACCAGTGAAGTACTCAACAGCTGCTACTCTCTGTGGACAGCTAGTAATAGTTGGTGGGGAGCGAGGTGGGTCACCAGTCAACTCCATTCACCAGCTAATAGATGGACAGTGGGTGGAGATTGGTGCTATGTCCATTTGTAGAAAGAAGTGTTTAGTAGTCACTCCATCACCGACAAGATGATGATAGCTAGTTGGTGGAGTGGGAAGCAGCACATTAGACAGTGTTGAAGAATGTGTTGTCGTGTAGTATAGATCTAATTACAGATGCAAATGTGGTATTTTGTATATAGCTATAGTTGTATTTAATTTCACCAAACAAGATGCAAAGACAAGAAAGTGCATTTATATAATAGGTTGGGTACTTCATTATACTATGGTTACTTTACCCTTTGCATGGTTATGTGATCGGTCCCTTAACAACTTGCCCGCAGAGACAAACTGAAGTAATCACACAGCGGGCAATCAGTTTTGTGTCTGTCTGTCAGTCAGTCAGTCAGTCAGTCGTGCAAAATCCATCCACTGCGCACAGTTATATGGCTAAAAAAGAACATTGGTATTTACTTCCCTTTCTGGGCGCCGGTTTTATATATAGCCGTTCCAAAATTAGCGAAGTTCGCTCCGCCTACCATAATTGCAAATTACGTGCAAATACTGATGGATGCACGGATGATCTTTAAATTACGGAGAGCATGCACGGGATAGCTACGCCGCGGGGTACGAATACTAATTTGACCATGCAACTCCACTCCTACGATGGCAGAAGATCTTCGTGACAATCCTGAGCTGAGGCCGTTCGTCCTCTCCAATGTCACGCTCACTGGCACTAGAATTGGTGCCGGAGCCTACGGCGGCGTCGAGGAAGTAAGGATATCAGGAGCCATCTGTGCTGCTAAGAAGATCCACGACGTCTTTCAAGATATTTCCATCCCTCAGGATGAAATTGACAAGGTGTCGACCCAGTTTGTAAAGGAATGTCAACTGATGAGCACCCTCCGCTACCCGAACATTGTCCAGTTTCTGGGAGTGTGCTTCTTTGAGGGATCGCGACTGCCCGCGTTGTTAATGGAGCGTCTGCTAACAGATCTCCACAATTTACTGGAGCCTCTTCCTTCCACTGACGCACCGAAACAGTTCTTTCCGCTGAGTCTGAAGTGCTCTATTTTACACAACGTAGCCAGCGGCCTAGCCTTCCTTCATGAGCAAACGCCACCCGTCATCCACCGAGATTTGTCTGCCAGAAACGTACTCTTAACTTCAGGGATGGTGGCAAAGATAGCAGACCTGGGCGTGGCTCGTATCGTGCCTCGTAGGAGAGCTGCAGCCACCCTGACCACAGCACCTGGAGCAGGCATCTACATGCCTCCTGAGGCCCTGGAAATATTACTCGAAGAAGAAGAGAAAGAGCGTTCGAAATATGGCGTAAGCATTGATGTCTTCTCATTTGGTGTTGTGGCTATTTTCACACTCAGTGAAACATTCCCCTACAACTTGCTGGCTCCAACTTATCGCAACGAACAAAAGCAAATTGTGGGTCGTAGCGAACTGGAGCGACGTAACCAGTACATGCAGATGATCTACAACCGGTTACGTGAAGACCACCCTCTCCTCCAGATGATTGAGAGGTGCCTGGACTTCCCTGAAGACTGACCAAACATTTGTGAGGTACTGGGTCTGTTAGAGGAGGCCAGAGGGGAAGAGAGAAATGATGAGATGGAAATGAACAAACTGGAATTGATACGGGCTCTTAAGACCCAGTCCAGGAACCAGGTGAGGTCTTCTTTCATCTCTGTATCTGAAATGTGTGTTTTGTATGTTGTAGTCATGGACTCTGTGTTTGGTGGAATTCCATGTGTAGGAAGTTGCTGAACTACAACAAAAGCTGACAGTGATGAAAGCTGAGCTGACGAGGAAGGAAGCTGAGCTAACTAAGGCAGAGGAGACCATCAAGAGAAAGGAACAGCAGATTGAAGAGATGAAACAACAGGTGAGTCTAGTGACTGTGTAGTACATGACTGGTGGTTTTTAAGTCAGGGGCCTTGCCCAGTTTATTGCCCTAGGCGTGGCAGGCGCTACGTAGGTAATGATGTGGTGGATGAATCTCATTAGTTCTGAAACCGCTGAACCACTAGTGTCCTGGTGTATAAACCGGTGGTGCGCTAGACAAGCTGTGCGTATTCCCTGCTGATGAGGGCTAATAAGCTTGAAACAGCACTGTCCAGGGATCGCTTAGCTTGTCTGGCCCCACCAGATATGGTTTTTTCATGTGCATGGAGATCAGTACGTACTTGTCTCTATTCCAGTCCACTTCACAAGCTGCCGGACCTGAAGTTGTACCACATTCCATACCTCCCTCCAAACAGGGAAAGGTAACTAGTTTCGTTTTTTCTTTATCATTGTTATACACAGGGTTTAATCATCTCCCCTCAGCTGAGTGTGCAGATTTATAGAAAGAAGTCAGCACCATGTAAAATGGATGAGAAAAGAGGGTCTTCAACAACTGATGATCAATTTGCATATTTCACACCATGGGGAGGTTCTACTGCAGTTTATAAGTATGGATGGAGTACAGTGAAGTGGGAGCAACTTCCTTCATCTCTGTATTGTGACTCTGGACTAGTCATCATTGATGGGGAACTGAATGCTGTAGGGGGATATGAGGGATCTCATCATCGTACTAACAAACTAGTCACATTACAACAGGGCCAATGGGTTGAGCACTATCCCCCAATGAACACTGCACGTTCCATGACTACTGTAGTTAGTACATCAGATGGGAATTATATATTTGTGATTGGGGGGTGTGGTGATTGCAATGTTACCACAATTGAACTCTTTCACAAGAGGACTAGAAACTGGTATGAACTGGCCTACTTACCACCTCCCTCCAATGTTCTTCAGCCACGATATGTGGTAATCAATTATATGTAATAGGAAGGAATTATAATGATGGCTATTTCTGCTCCATTGAACATCTATTACCATCCAGTGACCAGCCAATCACATCACAGTCAATATCTTGTAATGTAAAATGGACACAGCTCCCTCAGCTACTAATAGCTCACACAACAGCTGCAACTCTTTCTGGACAATTAGTAATAATTGGTGGGTGGCAAACCTACTCCCATCCCAATGATGTTAACTCCATTCACCAACTACTAGATGGACAGTGGGTGGAGATTGGCTCAATGTCTAGTCGTAGGAGAATGTGTTTAGTAGTTACTCCATCACCAGACAAGATGATGATAGTTGGTGGATTCTATGGCTCTACATCATTAGACAGTGTTGAAGAATGTGTTGTTGTGTAATAATACATACATTTTGTGTATCCATAGATATATGCACTCCCACATCAATGCATATGGGGATTTATCATTGACAGGACTGAGCACATGATATTTGCACTAGCTCTCACATCAATGGGGATTTATAATTAGACATATCATTGACCCAACTAAGCATGGTTGCATGTGTGTGCTACCTTCCCCCCTCCCCCCAGTTATATTTTATAAAAAAGATTAATCGGTCTGATAAAGATTACCAGCAAGGACATATCTAAGGGGATCATTAGACAGCTGGGTCATATCCTCGTTCATCACATCGTCCCCAATTGCAAAGCAGAAGCAATTGGACATTCTTTGTTCATATAACTGTGTGCAGATTTAGCCCAGGAATGCATCTGCACAGTAAGTGTGGCTATATTGCATATGTACGCCGAGTAGGGCTGCGCGAGCATAATTTTGAGCATAATTTTGAGCATAATTGGCATCTGAGCATAATGCTGGTGTAATAGTGAATATTGTCCCCCCCAAAAGTTGTCCCCCCGGACATTATTCACTAGTGAATACTGTCCCCCTAGGACAATATTCACTGGTGAATATTGTCCCCCTTGGTGAATAATGTCACCCATAAGATTCTTTGTTAAGGCAACCGTAGTTCATCTCCTACGGCATTTCTGATAGGGGGGACATTATTCACCGGTGAATAATGTCCCCCTTAAAATGCAGCTGGCTGGCCGATAGCCACGTACCCAGGCCGCGTGGGGGGGGGGGGGGGGGGGGACGAGGTTGTAGCTCACAGAGGTATGTAAACTCTAACCACTAGCCCTAAAATGATTATAGGTCTGCTTTTTAGGGCTAGTGGTTAAAGTTTACATACCTCGGTCAGCTACTTGGCCCCGTCTCCTCCCCACGCGGCCTGGGTACGAGGTAGCAGATGGATTTCTAAGTGCCTTAGCTGTGCTTTTGTATTGTTATACACACTGAGAGAGAGAATAAAATAATGCGCTGTTGCCGCCGATTCGCTTGCCAATTCGTGTGATTGCTGTGAATACTTCCGGACGGGAGGGGACAGTAAGTTCGCTAGTGAATACTGTCCCGCCACCATAAAATTACCAAGTTTGATATATTGGAAGGCTTTCAGAGCTTTCTACAATGGGGGACATTATTCACTGAGGGGGGACATTATTCACGGGGGGACAGTATTCACTCCGACACCGGCATTTTAGTATTACGGGAGCGGTTGCGATGTGCGTGTGTGGATCTCTAGGTTCTCGTCTATACACGATCGTGAATGGCTGTTATGGCTGGCTTGCCAGAGAAAAGCATGTGTTACAGACTGAAAGCAACAGCCTCAGTGAGCATACAACTGGTAACACTAGTCCAATTATTAACTACTGCATCAGTGGTCATGTCACAGTTCCGCAAGATCAAACTATAGCGCGCGCGGAACATGCAACCGAGTGAGAACCTGCGCTAACGTGAGCATAATCAGAAAACTTTATTTTTCGAGCATAATCGACATATTCTTGAGCATAATTGTAACATTTCTTGAGCAGTGCAGCATCGCATATTGAGCGTAATTGGCGCAGCCCTAACGCGGAGGGGTAAGTATAGATTACACATCAAATTGTGTATGTACTACAAAACACATTCTTCAACACTGCCTACAGCTCCTGCTCCACCAACTATCATCATCTTATCTGGTGATGGAGTGACTACTAAACACTTCTCCCTACCACTAGACATTGAGCCAATCTCCACCCATTGTCCTTCTATTAGCTGGTGAATGGAGTTGACTTGTGGGCAGCCTCGCTCCCCACCGACAGTTACTAGCTGTCCATCGAGAGTAGCAGCTGTTGAGTACTTCACTGGTAGCTGAGGTAGCGGTGTCCACGTAAGGATATTCGTGATTTGCTGGTTACTGGATAGTAGAGCTTGAAGGGAGCACGAGTAGCCATTTCCATTATCTCCTATTACATATATTTGATTGTCGCATATTGTGGCTGAAGCTTGGATGAGAGGCAGTGGAAAGTTGGTTAGTTTATACCATCTCCCACTCCTCACGTGAAATAGTTCAACTGTAGCAGTCCAACGATTAACACCAACACCCCCCCCAATCACTACTATATAACTGCCATCTGACGTACTAACTACAGCAGTATCAGAACGTGCAGTGTTCATTGGGGGGTAGTGCTCAACCCATCGGCCCTGTCGTAATGTAAATAGTTTGTTAGTATAGCGATATCCATATCCACGGGACCTATTTCCACCATATCCCCCCACAGCAGTCAGTTCCCCATCAATGATGACTAGTCCAGAGTCACGATGTGGAGATAGAGGAAGTTGCTCCCATTTCTCTGTACTGCATTTGTATCTATAAACAAGGTTGGAGCCATCTGGTTTGAAATATGCAAATTGATTGTCAGTTGTTGCAGATCCTCTCTCCATTCCACTTGGTGCTGTCTTCTTTTTATTGCACTGCACAGTGAGCTGAGGGGAGATGAGTTGGTTAGATATTAATAACGTATGGGGAGAGGGAGAAAGTTACCTTTCGCTGTTTGGAGGGAGGTATGAAACGTGGTACAGCAACAGGTCTGGCAGCTTGTGGACTGGCTTGTGGACTGGCTTGTGGACTGGACTGGAATGGAGACAACAAGTACACAAAATATTAACATTTTCTGAGATTGTCTCGCAATATCAACTGTACCTGTTGTGTTGATTGAGAGGTAGAGCTAGTGTGGAGTTTCCTAGGGAGGGGTGTAGGACTCAAGAGCTGTATCTGGGAATGGAGGAGGTAGTACCGGTCATATTACAGCTAGCATTATTCACACACTGCATGGAAAAAAAACAGTCATAGCTAGAAGAAAGCTGACCTTTGGTCTCAGTGTCTCAAGCTCAGAGTCTTTCTCTTGGAGAATCTTCTTCAAATCAGCTACTATAGCCTCACTGGATTGCAGCTGAGTCTGCAAATATCCAATCTCCCTCCTGCTAGACTGCTCCTGTACACAGTGGTCAATGGTCACAGTCAGCTCTTGTCTCACATAAGACTAAGTGATGAAGATTACCTGTTGTCTCAGTTGTCTCAGTTGCTGCTGTCCCTGTCCTTGGCCTGCACTATCTCATCTCTCTCCGTCTCCTGCTGTCAGGACAACAACATATATACATAAAAGCCATGGTTTTAATGTAACGTGTATCTTCTCCATGCTTAAGAGTACACTTGTCCCTTCACTGAGTTTTTGCACTTTATTGCTTTCATTCCCTGAAGGACCTCTATAGCCACAACACACATTACACTCCCCCAAAAATATTTTCTTTTCCTTCATTCCATCCCAAATATGGTGTTGTGTGTGTGTGTGTGTGTGTGTGTGTGTGTGTTGGTGTGTGTGTTGGTTCCTGGGCTGGTTCTGAAGAGGTCGTACCAGTTCTACTCTGTTCTATTCACTTTCATCATCTCTAATACCAGCTCTGGCCTCTTCCAACAGACCCAGTACCTCACTAATATTTGGACGCTTACGAGCACTGTTATGGAGACATTGCTGGATCAGTCGAATGAGGGGGTGGTCCCCACAGAGCTGGCCACAAGCACGGAGCAGGGTACTAACATTTTCAATATACCTACCACGTCGCTGCAGTTCACTACGACCAACTATCGTCCCTGTTTCTTCATTAAAATAAATAGCTGCGAGAGGATCACAGGGGAAGGTTTCACCAACTGTGAAAATGGTGACAACACCAAGAGAAAAAATGTCAATACTAGCGTCATATTTTGACTTCTCATCATTCGAGGCAGAAGGTGCAATGGCCTCTGGGGGCATGTAGACGGAGGCACCAGGTGCCTTGGTCATGGTGGCTACATCTTGCATACGAGGAAGCGAATTTCACCCTGCGGAATCTCGGAACCGTCTTGGAAGATGTCGTGGATCTTTTTAGCAGCTCCACATACAGATATCGCCACCTCGTCGACGCTGCCGTAGGCTCCGGCGCCGATTCTAGTGCCAGTGAGCGTGACATTGGAGAGGACGAACGGCCTTAGCTCAGGATTGTCACGAAGAACATCCATCATGAAACGGTACACAACGGCAGCGCAGCAATGGAATGTTGTAGTAATGCCGCATTTTTAATTAATTGGAATTTGATATTGATTGCATTATGCGAATGGTTATTCAATGTGCCCTCAATTTTACACACAAGTGTTTATTGTATTGTAACATTTATTATTAGTCAATGCTTTTTGCAATGTTGGGTGACGTATTACTGTATACGACTCCTTACGTCTACGTCAATTAACTCTCCTGCGCATACGCGAGGGTTACTAGCGTGACGTCAATATTTGAGGGTGGGGGCTCATTTGTCTTACTGTACTGCTCATCTATCCCTTGCCATCTAATGCCATTACGCTAAGTAAGTCTGCCTTTATATACAATAAGTAGTTACTAAAGCAGTAAAACACGGGAGGTAGAGTAATAGCCTCGTACCCAGGCCGTTGCAGGAGCGGAAAAGACGCCCGCAACCTGGGTACGAGGCTAGTAGAGTGCAGGACGGCTTGTACTATTACACCATGATGTTTCAACCTCTGAAATCAGGTCACTAATCAGGACCCTCTCGTTGGATGCTCGGATTAACAAGTTACCTACTGATACTCTACTGCAAGCCTAGTTCATAATAATCACACTGTTCTAGATTGGTGTGGTAACCTGAAATGTCGGATGTAAAGCCAAAACTGGGACAACTAGCTTGTGAGTTGGCCAGCCTCACTTGGGGTGAGGTAACGTCAATGGCTGTACAACTGGGGGTGGAATTTCCAACACTACGACAGATTGGACAAGATCATTCTGAACTAAGTGTTCGTGTACTGGCAGCAATGGATAACTGGTTGAGTAATGACCAGGAGACCTCATGGAGGAAGGTGGTTAGTGCTCTCAAGACCATCAAGAAGAATGTGTTAGCTGACAATTTGGAGAAGAAATATTGTTCTCCTGCTACTACTGATTGTGAGTTTACTCCAGTGGAACCCCTCTAATCAGGACACCTGAAATGAGACCTCAATAAACATCCCAAATGATACTTTTCCACTCCTGAAATCAGGACACCTCACTAATCAGGACACCTCACTAATCAGGACACCTCTCCATATGCATGCTAATAACTTGTGTATCACTTCAGGTCCAGTTACACTGTCCGGAGACAAAAGGCAGAGTCCAGAGGATGTCATACAAGTGTTAGAAGAAAAGCTGACAAGGGCAGATGAGACCATCAGAGATCAGGAACAGCAGATTCAGGCGATGGGAAAACAGGTAATCTACTGTGCAGTCATATGTAGTGGGTTATCTTATCCATGTAGTTGTGACCTCTGTCTTAGGTCCAGTCCTCAGTACAGGAGGTTACTGAGCTAAGGCAACAGCTGATGGGGAAGGAAGCTGAGTTGACTAGGGCAGAGGAGCCGGTCAGGAGAGAGCAGCAGCTAATGAGACAACTGGTACATATAGGTACATGTAAGGGGCCCCTGGGATTTTTCCTTCCCTACAACAAGGCACATATCTCAAGAGTCGGAAGGCAATTTGAAGTGTAGGGGCCAATGGTTGTGGTGGCGCTGGTATAAACAATGCAGGCGCTGCAAAGCGGCTGCGGGGGGTGGGTGATTTCTCCCCCCTCCCGCGTGAAGCGTGAGAGCTCAAGCTTTGTTGGCAGAGGGCCCAGGTAGACACAGAAGGCACCATTGAGCGATTCCCACTAACGTGATTGCTAAGGCAGCCGTATGCGTGCAAGCACATATTCGCGTGCATGGCCGGCCGCTGGGCATACGTTATTCTTACACTGTTGCGCGTCGAAGACCTTGTCAAGAGTCCTGATCTGTCAAGAGTCTACTATTACAGTTGAATGCACTATGCCTACAGCTGAGGTGGATGCAAAAAATTTTTGGTCTGATCAAAAATCGGGGTGGCCATGGCCGCCCCAGCCACTACAGCTCCGACACCCTTATATCTGTACACTCCAATAGAAATGGCCAATTATGATGGTATTATTATGTTCGCACAAAAGCTGCACATGATATAATAATAAAGTTATGCCGGTACATGTTTAGTGCGTAGTGTGTACATAGTTAGTTGTGTGTGGGGGATAATGACTATATCACTGTGTACAGGAGCAGTTCAGGAGGGAGATTGGGGATCTGCAGTGGCAGCTGCAATCCAGTGAGGCTCTAGTGGCTGAATTCCAGAAGACTCTCCAGCAGAGAGACTCCGAGATGGAGACACTGAGGGCAAAGGTCAGCATTCCTAGTCATGAATCAGTAACTAGTTTTCCTAGTGTATGAATAATGCTAGTGATATGACTCACTCTCTCAATCGGTATTCATGAATAACAAAATCTAATATTGTTCATACTTGTCTCCATTCCAGTCCAGTACACAAGATGCCAGACCTGTAGCTGTACCCGATTCCATACCTCCCTCCAAACAGGGAAAGGTAACTTCTCTCCCTCTCTATACCTATTCAATAGCCACATCCTATTGTGGCTTTTAGATAGTCTCACTGTGTACAGACATGCATACATGGCCAGTCACATGACTAATGTTGATTGGGTCAGAAAAACCTGCCAGTTCCTACTACAGTAGAACCTCGGACATTCCGAACCACAATTATCCTAACTCTTGATTATCCGAACAGGTGCTGACAAGTAAATTCGCTTAAATGGAACAAGTTATACGCAATACTACAGCTTGTGAACCGTAGGCAACTGCACGCGTTGTTGGAAAAAGCTGTCTGTCGCTGGTTAGGGAGTCCACATAGCCTTGTAAACATGATGGCCTCGTATCACACTGTCCACAGTAATGGTCGAAACTGCCATCCTACACACTATAACTATGCAAATGCAAACAAGCGCATAGATTCACTTATCCGAACAAATTCAGTTATCTGAACACTGGAAATTTCATTGAGCCCAGAGGTGTTTGCATAATTGAGGTTCTGCTGTATGAGGTGTAGTATGTGTACATTCCCTGACAATATCTACATGTTGAACTAGACATGTATTTGTAGCATGCACTTGTACGTACCATCCTAAATCCTGCTGGGGTCATTAAATCTCCCATTACTAGTGTACATGTGGTCTAGACATGACAATACACATTACATCATGATGTACATTACATGTCATGTGATCTCCCCTCAGCTCACTGTGCAGTGCCATAAAAAGAAGACAGCACCATGTGGAATGGAGAGAGGATCCGCAACAACTGATTATCAATTTGCATATTTCGCACCAGATGGCTGGAACTTAGTTTGTAGATATCAATGGAGTACAGAGAAATGGGAGAAACTTCAATCTCCATATAGTGACTCTGGACTAGTCATCATTGATGGGGAACTGACTGCTGTGGGGGGAGAGGATGGATCTCGTCGTACTACTAACAAACTATTTACATTACAACAGGGCCGATGGGTTGAGCACTATCCCCCAATGAACACTGCACGTTCTAGGACTGCTGTAGTTAGTATGTCAGATGGCAATTATATAATAGTGATTGGGGGGGATGGTGGTGGTCATTGGACTGCTACAGTTGAACTATTTCATGTGAGGAGTAGAAGATGGTATGAACTAACCAACTTACCACAGGGTCTCTTCCGACCTTCAGCCACAATATGTGACAATAAATTACATGTTATAGGATATGATGATGTTGGTTACTCATGCTCCCTTCAAGCACTACTATCCAGTGACCAGCCAATCGCATCACAGTCGATATCGAATATCCTTATATGGACAAAGCTACTTCAGCAACCAGTGAAGTATTCAACAGCAGCTAATCTCTGTGGACAGCTAGTAACAGTTGGTGGCAGACGAGGTGGGTCAGAAGTCAACTCCATTCACCAGCTACTAGATGGACAGTGGGTGAAGATTGGGTCTATGTCTAGTAGTAGGAGTTGGTGTTTAGTAGTCACTCCATCACCAGACAAGATGATGATAGTTGGTGGATATGGAGAAGGAGACAGTGTTGAAGAATGTGTTGTTGTGTAGTTATGTACATGGATACATACATGTGGTATAATCTATATTTCACCATCCTGCCACACAACCACACATGCACAATGCTCTTTCCATCTGTACACTACAGGGGCGGCGGCAGAGGGGGGGCAGGGGGGGCGATCGCCCCCCCAATAAAATAGGAACTATGACGACGAAATGTGTGTTGCTGCTGCATGCACTCGATGCGTTTCAAAATGCGCTATATACTACTACACACGTGTATACACGCGTGCAAATTACGGTTCTAGACGCGTGCAGATTACAGCTCTAGTAGCCCATCTCCTTATTGCAAATTGCGTAATGCGTGCGCGTACGTATTAGCCTCGTGGAGCCACGCCTTCTCGGGGGAGGGCGTGGCTCAGCGAGGCTATAGACAATCTCGCTCCCCCAATCCGAACTGCTGCCACCGCCTCTGCACTAGTTACGAGACTATACACTAGGTGGTTTACTTCGGTGACTCCACCCAGTATGTTGACCTAGTATATACTAGGACAATACAAAGCATTTGTTTGGTGAGCAGAAGAGGCAAGGCCAGCTACGTTTGCACATTGCGCGGGGACATGTGCACTGGCACAGTCGATTGATGACATATAAACAAACCGAGTGCAATTACAGCTAGTTTTAATGAAATGTTCCCTATTAAATTCTGTACATATGTACAGCAATTGTTATGTACGTGTGTGACAGTGTGTGAGTGTGTGAATTGTGAGGGTGAGAGTGTGAAGGGATATACATTGACTACACAGAGTTGTCATGGAAACTATTATACATTCAACTCATTGAGAGAGAAGGTCTTCAGTGGCTTTTGGAGTGGCATCCTCGTTAAAGTATTTAGTGCTATACCTGCAGGGGGAGGGAGGGAGAGTTGGAGAGAGGGAGAGAGGGGAGAGAGGGGAGGGAGGGAGGGAAAAGGAGGGACAGAGGGAAGGAGGGATATACGAAAATGGAAAGAGGAGAGGGTGAGAAGGAAGAGTGGGAGAAAAAAGGAAGTAAGGAGCAGAGGGACGGGTGGTGATCATACCACTGCATACATACTCAGTCATACCAGCACACACCACTCATGATATATACAGCCACCACAGGAGAGGGAGAGAGGGAGGGAGGAATGAGGTGACAGGCATTATCGTATACACAACTCACCTTACCAAGGGACATACCAGACGCCGTGGGAAGCTTTAATACCCCAATATATATGGGAGGTATAAAATAGAGGAGTGAGTGAGTTCTTGGCTCAAATATTCGGAGGCTGTCCTGGAATTCAAACTCTCTCTTAAAGTCAAGCAGTAACCAGCAAGACATGTGGGGTGTATGGGTACAAATTACATCTCAAATTTTGTGTCCACAGTATCACACAAAAAATAACTATCACCATGACACACAACTGCTATCTCATACAGAGCATCGAACTCACTGCTACGTGTTTCTCGTGCACAGTCACACACACGAAGAACATGGACATGTGTGGGATTGTTGTCTGCTACAAAGTAGTACACCACCATAGAAATGTTGAATAAAATTAGTAGTTGCAACTCTGAATCTCATATCTCAAGTCGTTCTCACAGTGGCTGAGGTGTAGTTATATTCTGCTAGATATACCACATATATGATAATCAGGACACCTTTTGTTGTCTAAATTAGTGTATTTGGACACTTATCAGGACACCTCACTAAGCAGGACAAATCACTATTCACAAATCAGTAGTGCCCTCATTAAATCCATACCTACTAACCAACTAATAGCATCTCAAGGCAAAGCGTCTCTCAACCTGAAGAACAGGCTAACTCAAACTTAGTAGAGATCTCATGTACACATTAGACTGCTGCAAATATGAGGCAATTGCACATGATTGTTAATGTAGATTTGATTATGGAGAAGATAAAGTATGTATAGCTGCACCTCTAGTGAAGAAAGTGTATGACCAAACTGTGTGTTTATAGTTATTTTTTTGTGTGATACTGTGGACGCAAAATTTGAGATGTGATTTGTACCCATACACTCCCAGTTTGACCCCACATAGTTGATGGTTGATGGTTGATGCAGTTGTGATGTTGACCACACGTGTATTCTTACAGTATATCCTACTATGTTTGCAATTCTATGGGTGGGGCTTGTGAGGGACACAAGACAACTATGGCGGCCCCTACCACACAACACTATATGAAAACCCTCTTCTTGTTGCGAGTATCCATTTGTTTCAGTGAAACTCTAGTTACCGTGGAACGTCGAGAGGGGCGAGAGCTTCTGACGTGGAGACCACACAGTTCTTCCCCTAATGTCAGCGTAGCCATGGAGTCCTGTACAGTGTTAGCCTAAATCACTCCCCCACATTTGTAGCCACTTAGTATTTCGCTGCTATAACTTTATTCTTTCTCCCTCCAGGAGACTACAGGAGTGTCTCCATGAGCATGGAGGAGGGAAGGTTGGACAAGTCTGGTATGATGGAGAGGAAATTGGTGGCAGGGAAGTCTGAACTGGAGAAGAAACTAATGACCAAACTGCGGAGTAAGTCACAGCTGCAAATATATAGCACAAACTGGTACAGGAGATTGTTCCTGCATGATGTTTGTGTATATAGTCCTGGAACCAGTGATTATGAACACTTCTCGATTGCACTGGAAAAAATGTATACTAATTGTCATATATCTGCTCTAAATATGATAATTAGTACTGTAAGAGCTACTAATTTGAAGTCATACTTCTAACTTTTAGAAGCTACTAACGTGTAATTACACAAAGGCTACTAACTTTATGTTATACTGAAGAAATAGATACTAATTTAAGTTGTAATTATCAAAGAGTTGCTATATATGAATTTCTTAAGGCTGTGTATGTACAGAGCAAGATGTCTCTCTCAGTTTGTCAGTTGTAACAAAATGTGTCCTTTAATTTGTTCATCATGCATCACTTTCCTGTTTTCAAGAAATGAGCATTTAGAACTGTGTGACTGTGTTTTCCCTTGTTACATCCCACTCCCTCGTTCCCTCCCTCCCTCCCCCCTCCCTCCTTCCCTTCCCCCACAATCTCCCCTCTCATTCCACTAACCTACGGGTGACTGCATGGGGGTCACCAGATGGTGTTAGGAGTAAGGTAGACACACAGCTCTACTTTGACGTTTCTAATGTGTGCAACAATTATATTGTGCCTGTAATGATTAAGAACAGGACTGAATTCAAGTAATGCCTTCATTTAGCCTAATACTCGAATATCTTTACTATAGAAGTCTGTTTTTGTATGCACATAATGGAGCATTTCAATAGTGCATAACTGAAAATAACCGTATCTGACAACTTCTCACTCATGCTTGCCCCACAATGCCATGCATTTTCACTAGTCTATGCTAAATTAATCATAACGTCCTGTACTTCTGTATTGTCCTGGTGATGTATCCTGTGCCAGAGTTGATTATAAACCCAGGATACCTGATTGTTCCAACATGGTAGGTAATTATAGTTAGGGAGCTAGGGCTCACTGACACTATATACTAAAAGTGTTATGCAGAGGCGGCGGCAGCAGTTCGGGGCGAGATACGTACGCGCGAGAGTTGTCAGACACGCAATAAAGAGGTGGGGCTACTATTGTAGCTGTTATCTGCACGCGCATATATAGTAGTATCATCGAGTGCATGCAGCAGCAGCAACACACACTCCGTCGTCATAGGTCCTATTTTATTGGGGGGGGAATCGCCCCCCCTGCCTCCCTCTGCCGCCGCCCCTGTTATGATTACTTTACCTCTTGCATGGTTATAATAGTTCCAGAGGAAAACTGAACTATAACCACAGAAGGGGTAACATACCCTACCATTTTACAGTGTACGTTTATATTGTGATGCAACCGAGGGTCTGATTTCTTGAGACCATGTCACAAATTCGTAGTATACGGAAATATGCGGAAATTACCAAACCATTATGTTAGTATACGGACGTTTACAAACTCGTGAAGACCTTTCTGATTTCAAGTGGTGATTTCACGTTGATTTCTTGAAGGGTGTACGAGATTTCTGCCTACAGTCAGTTATGTAAGGACCACCCTCTCCTCAGGATGATTGAGAGGTCTCTGGACTTCCCTGAAGACTGACCAAACATTGGTGAGGTACTGGGTCTGTTAGAGGAGGCCAGAGGGGAAGAGAGAGATGATGAGATGGAAATGAACAAACTGGAATTGATATGAGCTCTTCAGACCCAGTCCAGGAACAAGGTGAGAAAATGTGTTCATATACATGTTGTAGTCATGGACTCTGTTTTTGGTGGTGGTCAATGTGTAGGAACTACAGCAACAGCTAACAGTGACAAAACTAGGGCAGAGGAGACCATCAGGAGAAAGGAACAGCAGATCGAAGAGATGAGACAACAGGTGGGTCTATAGTGACTCGTGGAGCTCAAAAATACATCAGTGTTTACTTGCCTCCATTCCAGTCCACTCCACGTGTATTATTACACAACAACACATTCTTCAATACTGTCTAATGATGTAGAGCCATAGAATCCACCAACTATCATCATCTTGTCTGGTGATGGACTAACTACTAAACACATTCTCCTACGACTAGACATTGAGCCAATCTCCACCCACTGTCCATCTATTAGCTTGTGAATGGAGTTGACTGATGACTGGTATGTTTGCTGCCCACCAATTATTACTAATTCTCCAGAAAGGGTTGCAGCTGTTGTGTTAGTCACTGGTAGCCGAAGGAGCGGTGTACATGTTACATTACAAAATATTAACTGTGATGTGATTGGCTGGTCACTGGATGGTACTAGATGTTCAATGGAGCAGGAATAGCCATCCTTATATGCTCCAATTACATATAATTGATATTGTGGCTGAAGGAAATTGAAAGCGAGGTAGTAAGTAGGCCAGTTCATACCACTTTCTAGTCCTCTTGTGAAAGAATTCAATTGTGGTGACATTGCAATTACCACACCCCCCAATTAAAAATATGTAATTCCCATCTGATGTACTAACTACAGCAAGAGAGGAACGTGCAGTGTTCATTGGGGGGTAGTGCTCAACATATTGGCCCTGTTGTAATGTAAATAGTTTGTTAGTACGATGATGAGATCCATCCAATCCCCCCACAGCAGTCAGTTCCCCATCAATGACGACTAGTCCAGAGTCACAATATGGAGATGGAGGAAGTTGGCCCCACTTTGCTGTACTCCATTCATATCTATAAACTGCAACAGAACCTCCCCATGGTGTGAAATATGCATATTGATTATCAGTTGTTGAAGAGCCTCTGCTATTATCCATTTACATCATGTTGACTTCTTTCTGCTTATGAAGTGTCAGGTTGTCCGTGAAAAGTCTTTAACTACATCAACCAATCTTGCAAATCTATAAATCTGCACACTGAGCTGATGGGAGATGATTAACCCTGTGTAACAATAAATTGAAAGAACAAGACTAGTTACCTTTCTCTGTTTGGAGAGAGGTATGGAATGGGGTACATCTTCAGGTCCGACAGCTTGACATTTTGTGTATCCATAGATATATGCACTCCCACATCAATGCATATGGGGGATTTTTGACAGGACTGAGCACATGATATTTGCACTAGCTCTCACATCAATGGGGATTTAGAGATATCATTGACAGCACTGAGCATGGTTGCATATGTGTGTTATATTTTATAGTGGAGTAGAAAAAAGATTAATCGGTCTGATAAAGATTACCAGCAAGGACATATCTAAGGGGATCATTAGACAGCAGGTCATATCCTCGTTCATCACATCGTCCCCAAATTGCAAAGCAGAAGCAATTGGACATTCTTTGTCCATAGAACTGTGTGCAGATTTAGCCCAGGAATGCATCTGCACAGTAAGTGTGGCTATATTGCATATGTACGCCGAGTAGGGCTGCGAGAGCATAATTTTGAGCATAATTGGCATCTGAGCATAATGCATATGCCGGCATTTTAGTATATTACGGGAGCGGTTGCGATGTGCGTGTGCGGATCTCTAGGTTCTCGTCTATACACGATCGTGAATGGCTGGCTTACCAGAGAAAAGCACGTGTGAGAGACTGAAAGCAACAGCCTCAGTGAGCATACAACTGGTAACACTAGTCCAAATTATTAACTACTGCATCAGTGGTCATGTCACAGTTCCGCAAGATCAAACTATAGCGCGCGCGGAAACATGCAACTGAGTGAGAACCTGCGCTAACGTGAACATAATCAGAAAACTTTCGAGCATATTCTTGAGCATAATTGTCACATTTGTTGAGCAGTGAAGCATAGCATATTGAGCGCGGAGGGGTAAGTATCACTGCAAAAACATGATTGTTATTTTAACACAAAATGTGGTTAACTCAGTTGCATGTGTAGTCATTCATTCATGTAAATGTCAATTTAATGAGTCATATTAGATTGAAATAACAATACTCAGTCTATGTGTCTATGGTATGCGCCTTTTGGCTCTCCTCTCAACATTTGTTCAACAGCCATTAAATTGTCAATTACATGAATGAGTGACTACACATGCAACTGAGGTAAAACACTTTTTGTTAAAATAACCATCACGTTTTTGCAGTGTATAGATTACACATCAAATTGTGTATATACTACAACACACATTCTTCAACACTGCCTACAGCTCCTACTCCACCAACTATCATCATCTTATCTGGTGATGGAGTGACTACTAAACACTTCTCCCTACCACTAGACATTGAGCCAATCTCCACCCACTGTCCATCTATTAGCTGGTGAATGGAGTTGACTTGTGGGTAGCCTCGCTCCCCACCGACAGTTACTAGCTGTCCATCGAGAGTAGCAGCTGTTGAGTACTTCACTGGTAACTGAGGTAGCAGTGTCCACGTAAGGATATTCGTGATTTGCTGGTTACTGGATAGTAGAGCTTGAAGGGAGCACCAGTAGCCATCTCCATTATCTCCTATTACATATATTTGATTGTCACATATTGTGGCTGAAGCTTGGATGAGAGGCAGTGGTAAGTTGGTTAGTTTATACCATCTCCCACTCCTCACGTGAAATAGTTCAACTGTAGCAGTCCAACGACTAACCCCAACACACCCCCCAATGACTACTATATAGTTGCCGTCTGATGTACTAACTACAGCAGTATCGGAACGTGCAGTGTTCATTGGGGGGTAGTGCTCAACCCATCGGCCCTGTCGTAATGTAAATAGTTTGTTAGTATAGCGATATCCATATCCACGGGACCTATTTCCACCATATCCCCCCACAGCAGTCAGTTCCCCATCAATGACGACTAGTCCAGAGTCACGATGTGGAGATAGAGGAAGTTGCTCCCATTTCTCTGTACTGCATTTGTATCTATAAACTAAGTTGGAGTCATCTGGTTTGAAATATGCAAATTGATCATCAGTCGTTGCAGATCCTCTCTTCATTCCACTTGGTGCTGTCTTCTTTTTATGGCACTGCACAGTGAGCTGAGGAGAGATTGACAGTTGGTTAAATAAAATATATATGGAGAGAGGGAGCAAGTTACCTTTCGTGGTTTGAAGGGAGGTACGGAATTCGAACGTGTAGCAACAGGTCTGGCAGCTTGTGGACTGGACTGGAATGGAGACAAGTACACACAATCTCACATTTTCTGAGATTGTCTCTCAACATCAACTGTACCTGTTGTGTTGATAGAGAGGTAGAGCTAGTGTGGAATTTCCTTGGGAGGGGTGTAGGACTCAAGAGCTGTGTCTGAAAATGGAGGAGTTAGAATCAGTCACATACCATGATACCACTAGTACAGCTAGCACAGAAGTGCTTACCTTTGGCCTCAGTGTCTCCAGCTCAGAGTCTCTCTGCTGGAGAGTCTTCTTCAAATCAGCCACTAGAGCCTCACTGGATTGCAGCTGGCTTTGGAGATATCCAATCTCCCTCCTGCTGGATTGCTCCTGTACACAGTGATCAATGGTCTAGAGTCAGCTCTTGCCTCACATAGATGAAGATTACCTGTTGTCTCAGTTGCTGCTGTGCCTGAGCTAGCTCCCTGTCCTTGGCCTGCACTATCTCATCTCTCTCAATCTCCTGCAGTCAGGAGGACAGCAAAATGTAACTACACACTGATAATTGATGATTGTCCCTTTTGCAGGACTAAAACAATGTCGCCAATTATGAGCACCCTTAATGTCCCTTAAACGTGGTGCTGTGGTTTGCACTTTATTGCTTTCATTCCCTGAAGGACCTCTATAGCCACAACACACATTATACTCCCCACAAAAATATCTTCCTTTCCTACATTCCATCCCAAATATGTAGTGTGTGTGTGTGTGTGTGTGTGTGTGTGTGTGTGTGTGTGTGTGTGTGTGTGTGTGTGTGTGTGTGTGTGTGTGTGTGTGTGTGTGTGTGTGTGTGTGTGTGTGTGTGTGTGTGTGTGTGTGTGCGTGTGTGTGTGTGTGTGTGTGTGTGTGACAGAGAGAGAGAGAAGTTTGTGAGTGAGTGAGTGAGTGAGTGGGGTTGTACAGATATTTGTCATTGAAAAAAAATTGATGGAGTGTTTTAACCCTTCTGTAGCGACTACACAACTTTCCCAGAAGTATGTATATCCAGTGACAATGATACTCATATGCATGCATGGTAATGCCTTATATCACAGAGGTAAAAATGAAATGGAGCATGTAAGGAGATAAATTATGTTCCCCATGCATCCTTTGAATACCAAGACAGGTTAGAGTCATGTAATAACCCACTGAGTAACTACCCACACTACCTGGCCACCTATTGTTTACAGTGGGTTGAAATGGGATGAGCTAGGGTTACTCCAAATTATGCATAATCATGACACTTCAAGCTAGTCAAGTTTCTCATAGTGGCTGAAGTGCACAGTGTAAAATAAACTCGCAACTGACTCAGAGATAAACTCAGAACTGAGAGTAAATTTAAAGAGTAGTGAAACGACCTTCAATTTTTTTGCAGTAAGACCTACAAATCTGCAAAAAACATTCTTTGCAAATGTTCAGCAATTTGACAAAAAATGTTCTCCCACAATTTTCTGCTGTATTCTACATACCACTGGGGTCATCTGCTGCTGCTGTCTCCCGATGGTCGTCTCTGCCCTAGTTGATGCAGTTTCCTTCCTTGTCAGCTGCTGCTGTAACTCGGCATTCTCTATCACTAGCTCATCAATCAGTTGCACCAGATTCTGAACAAGATATGAGAAAGTGATGACAGTAATGGTGCAGGGAGGAGGGAGGTATCGGCAGTACTGTATGGTGTATACCCAGTCCCTCACCTGGTTCCTGGGCTGGTTCTGAAGAGCTCGTACCAGTTCCACTCTGTTCCTCGCACTCTCCTCATCTCTAATACCAGCTCTGGCCTCTTCCAACAGACCCAGTACCTCACTAATATTTGGACGCTTACGAGCACTGTTATGGAGACATTGCTGGATCAGTCGAATGAGAGGGTGATCCCCACAGAGCTGGCCACAGGCACGGAGCTGGGTGCTAACATTCTCAATATACCTACCACGTCGCTGCAGTTCACTACGACCAACTATCGTCCCTGTTTCTTCATTAAAATAAGTAGCTGCAAGAGGATCACAGGGGAAGGTTTCACCAACTGTGAAAATGGTGACAACACCAAGAGAAAATATGTCAATACTAGCGTCATATTTTGACTTCTCATCATTAGAGGCAGAAGGTGCAATGGCCTCTGGGGGCATGTAGACGGAGGCACCAGGTGCCTTGGTCATGGTGGCTGCATCTTGCATACGAGGAACGATACGAGCCACGCCCAGGTCTGCTAGCTTGCCCACCAGCCTCGAGTTCAACAGGATATTTCTGGCAGATAAATCGCGGTGGATGATGGGCGGGGCTTGATGATGGAGGTAGTACAGGCCGCTGGCGACGTTATGCAGTACAGAACACTTTAGGCCCAGCTTGAAGAACGATAAAGGAGGAGGCGCGCCTGGTGGAGGCTGGGTTTCGGGGGCTAGTAAATCGTGAAGGCTCGTCAGCAGACGCTCCATTACCAGCGCTGGCAGTCGCGATCCATCAAAGAAGTACACTCCCAGAAACTGGACAATGTTGGGGTGGCGGAGGGTGCTCATCAGTTGACATTCCTTTACAAACTGGGTCGACGCCCTGCGAATGTCATCCTGCGGGAGCTCGGAACCGTCTTGGAAGATGTCGTGGATCTTTTTAGCCGCTCCACATACAGATATCGCCACCTCGTCGACGCTGCCGTAGGCTCCAGCGCCGATTCTAGTGCCAGTGAGCGCGACATTGGAGAGGACGAACGGCCTCAGCTCAGGATTGTCACGAAGAAGATCCATCATGAAAAGGTGCACAACAGCACCGCAGCAATGGAATGTTACCGCAATACAGTTGAGTAATAATTAGAATATGCATATGCCACATTTTATCCGCTTATTAAATTACTTTCGAATTCCCAGCTAGTTATTCGATCTATTCAATCACACACGTGACAATTACGTAGCTACGTATTGTATGAGCACTGCTTCTACATAACACATAACTGCTCTCCAAAAAAGCTTTTGACACCGTTCCCCATAAGAAACTAATCACTAAGCAGTATCCTCTCTTGGATGATACACCTTCACAACTTGTTGCATGGATCTCAAGCTATACAGTAGATGACATGTTATACTGTTTCTGGTGCTAGCTATATACATCATCCTTTAATTTGTTGACATCACATCAGATGTACCTCAAGGGTCAGTATAAGGTCCTCTCAGTATTATTTATTGATGGTCTTGCGGAGTTATCACACTTCACAGCAGTAACTTGCATGTTTGCTGATGATGCACTAATTAATGTTACAGTATAGACTGATCAGAATTCCTGTGATGCCCAGGATTTACAGACTGATAAATATTTGTGCTAATAATAATAAATATTCTACATTTCATTTGTGAGGCCTCTGTTGGTATATGCTGCTCCTGTATGACATCACTACCTTATAAAACATATATTGAAGCTATTGAATCTGTGCAGATATTTGCTACCAAGTATGTACAAAAAATATGGCATAAATCCCCCCGCCCGGGCTAATTTTATACTAGTCCGAGCGAGATTCTGCGCATGTGCAGTATGGTTGCCATGGCAACTTAAACCTTATCTGGGGCCTGGGATGAGACGTGGCAACACTCTAGCTCGAGCGGGAGCGAGCCAACCTAGTCGTTCCAACGAGCCGATATATGTCTAGTCTCGTGCCCAGACCACACCCCGAAGGGAAAGGGTCTAGTCGCTTTCGCCACATTTCTTGGGACTGTACGTAAAATTAGAAAGAAATTTCTCATCCAATGTATAGCAGATGCCCAGACCACGCCCGAAGGGAGGTGGGACTGTACGTAAAATTAGAGAAAACAGGAACGCAATTTCGCAGTAACCACGCATGTGCACGCTTCTGCGAATTAGTCTGGCTAAGCCACACCCCAATCGCACGCGGAAAAGGGGTCTGGTGACAAGCCTATACCGCGTTTGTACCGTGCTGCAGAAATATTGCAGTCCAATCAGATTTCAGAACAGCTAATTAGTAAATTCCAAATTTAACCCTGTATGTTCGCAAAGCCGGGACAGAGATGTATGTAGCACGCTACCCTTCCCATGAAATCCAGGAAGCTACTAGAAGTGCTGTTAGGGAATTGGGATATCAAGATGTAAAGCCTGCTCAAATGAAAGTGGTAGAGGCTTACGTTCAGGGACGCGACGTGTTTGCCGTTTTGCCGACTGGCTACAGAAAGAGCTTGTGCTACGGTTGCCTTCCTATCGTATTCAACAAGCTCACTGAAGGCCACGAAGGAAACCATTCGATAGTAGTAGTCGATAACGGCAATTATGGAAGGTCAGGTAAGCATAGTACTACTGAAGCTCCCCGTAGCATAATACTAAAGCTCTGCAGAAAACTAAGTAGCCACACGTACCGTACACACCAGCAAGCCATTTGTTCCTACAAAACATGAGGAATACAACAAAGCAGTAGTTTGTGGACCTTTGACCTCTGACGTAATACGAAACTAATTTACATTCCAGCAGTACAAACGCGGTATAGGCTTGTCGCCAGACCCCTTCCGCGTGCGATTGAGGTGTGGCTTAGCCAGACTATCTGCGAATGTGATTGGTACGTAGTTCAATATCTCAAACCGGAAAGCAATTAATGAGTCCCAAGAAATGTGGCGAAAGCGACCAGACCCTTTCCCTTCGGGGTGTGGTCTGGGCACGAGACTTATTTTATTTTAAACGGCGTTGCCACATATACCGTAATGTTATGGGTGAGTGCACACTGATACACGCATCGCCCGCCGGCTCGCCAACAATGCGTAGCATTCCACTAGTTATAGCTGAGATGACGTAACAGCGGGCATAATTCCCAAAACCCTTCAAATATGGCATCAGATCATCATCGCGAGAATCCTGAGCTGAGGCCGTTCGTCCTCTCCAATGTCACGCTCACTGGCACTAGAATTGGCGCTGGAGCCTACGGCAGCGTCCAGGAGGTGGCGATATCTGGAGCCATCTGCGCTGCTAAAAAGATCCACAATGTTTTTCAAGATCGTTTCGAGATCTCAGAGGCCGATTTTAACAGGGCGTCGACCCAGTTTGTAAAGGAATGTCAACTGATGAGCACCCTCCGCCACCCGAACATTGTCCAGTTCCTGGGAGTGTGCTTCTGTGATGGATCGCGACTGCCAGCGCTTGTAATGGAGCGTCTGCTGACCAGCCTTCATGATTTACTGGACCCCGAAATGGACCCCCCGCCTCCGCTCGACGTGCCCAAACCGTTCTTTCCACTGAGTCTGAAGTGCTCTATTCTACACAACGTGGCCAGTGGCCTGGCCTTCCTTCATGATAGAACACCGCCCATCATCCACCGAGATTTGTCTGCCAGAAACGTACTCCTAACTTCAGGTATGGTGGCCAAGATAGCAGACCTGGGCGTGGCTCGTATCGTGCCTCGTATGAGAGCTGCTGCCACCCTGACCACAGCACCTGGTGCAGGCATCTACATGCCTCCTGAGGCCCTGGAAATAATACCCGAAGAAGAAGAGAAAGAGCATTCGAAATATGGCGTAAGCATTGATGTCTTCTCATTTGGTGTTGTGGCTATCTTCACACTCAGTCAAACCTTCCCCTGCAACTTGCTGGCTCCAACTTATCGAGATGAGCAAAGAAGAATTGTGGGTCGTAGTGAACTGGAGCGACGTCATAAGTACATGCAGATAATCTACAGCCAGTTACGTGAGGACCACCCTCTCCTGAAGATGATAGAGAGGTGCCTGGACTTTCCTGAGGACCGACCAGGCATTCATGAGGTACTGGCTCTGTTAGAGGAGGCCAGAGAGGAAGAGAGAGATGATCAGATAGAAATGAACAAACTGGAACTGATACGAGCTCTTCACACCCAGCCAAGGAACCAGGTATAAGGGACATGTTAGTGTTCTGTAGTCGTGATATTCGTACATGTTTGGTCCCAGTCTGCAGATCCTGTACAGGAGGTTACTGAACTAAGGCAACAGCTGCAATCCAGTGAGAGGGAGAAAGAGATGTTTAGACGACAGCTGACGAGGAAGGAAGCTGAGCTGACTAGGGCAGAGGAGACTATCAGGAGAGAGCAGCAGCAGATGAGACAATTGGTAAGAGGATTACCACAGGATTTTCCCTTTACTGGTGCGTGTGTGTGTGTGTGTGTGTGGGGGGGGGGGGGGGGGGTGGAGTGAGTACATGGTGGGGTAGAATGAGTACGTGTAGATATGTTGTTAACTGCAGGAGACTGAGAGAGATGAATTAGTGCAAGCCAAGGACAGGGAGCTAGCTCAGGCACAGCAGCAACTGAGACAACAGGTAGAAAATGTAACACTATAGCATTAGTGTTACAGAAAATATGTACTTTTCTCTATTCCAGTCCAGTACACAAGCTGCTGGACCTGTAGGTGTACCCCATTCCATACCCCTCTTCAAACAGGGAAAGGTAACTTCTCTCCCTCTCTCTATACATTATATCTAACCCCATTCAATAGCCACAGCCTATTTAGTCTAATGTGGCTACAGACACACTCACTGTGACTGTGTAAAGATGTGCATACATGACCAGTCACATAACTAATGTTACAGCATTTATGTGTCATGTGATCTCTTCTCAGCTCGCTGTACAGTTCCATAGAAAGAAGAGAGCACCATGTGAAATGAAGAGAGGATCTGCAACGACTGATGAACAATTTGCATATTTCGCAATGACTAGTACTAGTGAAGTTTCAACAACTGATGATAAATGTATATATTTAACAACACAGGCGAAGATTTACAGACATGAATGGAGTACAGCAAAATGGGAAGAACTTCCTCCATCTCCATCTTATGACTCCGGACTAGTCATCATTGATGGGGAACTGACTGCTGTAGGGGGACAGGAAGGATCTCGTTATACTAACAAACTATTTACATTACGACAGGGCCAATGGGTTGAGCACTACCCCCCAATGAATACTGAAATATCTTCTCCTGCTGTAGTTAGTACATCAGATGGCAATTATATAGTAGTGATTGGGGGTGGTGATAAATGGACTACTACAGTGGATGTATTTCACGTGAAAACTAGAAAATGGTGTGAACTGAAGACCTACTTACCACCACCTCTCAACTCCCCTTCAGCCACAATATGTGGCAATCAATTATATGTAATAGGATATTATGATATTGGCTACTCTTGCTCCCTTCAAGCTCTACTTTCCAGTGACCAGCCACCCAATATTGTTAAATGGACATCACTACCTCAGGCACCAGTGAAAGGCTCAACAGCTGCTACTCTCTGTGGACAGCTAGTAATCATTGGCGGGCTGAAACAAGATACCGTTAGGTGGAACACTTCTGGATCACCAGTCAACTCCATTCACCAGCTAGTGGATGGACAGTGGGTGGAGATTGGCTCTATGTCTGATGGTAGGAATATGTGTTTTATAGTCACTCCATCACCAAACAGGATGATGATCGTTGGTGGAAGAGGATATAACTACAGAATAACATTAGACAGTGTTGAAGAATGTGTTGTTGTGTAGTTATATTTATTACACCATGATAATGTACCCCAAATCCTTTTTACAACATTTCATCATCTTGCCACACAACCACACATGGGTAACCTCTGAACCCACTTGAACACTAATTGCAACTAATTACATTTTTTGGTGAATATATTATGCACGCATGTTTTGGTAGATTTAGAGTTAGAGAATCTGAGTTCTGAGTTGCAATGATGTTTTTTCTCGAATAGCGTTGAGTTAAAGCCAGTCGCCATCTCCCCAAACGAGGGTTAATAAAACGCAGAACGCGCCGAGGGTTAATAAAGCGCAGAACCCTCGGCGCCACGCGTGCGCGAATCATGAAACCGCACGCGCTACTGAAATGCGTGTAACGGAAAGTATACGGAAGATTTGTGAGCAAAAGACGGAGACTAAAGAGAAAGAAGCTCGCTGCCTTACATTGAGTCGTATTCCAGGTAGCGTTTACTGTTAGCCTTTTTAAGAGCTTTAGAATGCTCTGTCATTGAAAAACTGCGCAGAATACTGCTGTAATATCGCTGTAGGATGCCGTGGGTAAGCTATAACTTTTGAAGGAAGCAGTTTCAGAGAAAACCCTACATATTTTTTGACCTCCGTTGCCCCCTGAGTACGTGACAGAAGTTTCAGGACGAATAAACGCTCCAGAGGTGAGATGTGACTTAACAGACACACACACACACACACACACACACACACACACACACACACACACACACACACACACACACACACACGCACACACACACACACACACACACACACACACACACACACACACACACACACAACTACCGTAACCCTCGCTGCGCATGCGGTTTGGAAAGTTGGCCTCTTCAGAAATTGATGCAACTCCTGATCTATAAAACTTTTGCAATCGTGTTGACGATCTCTATAGACACTGTTTTAGTGAAGAAGATGAAATTTTGGACTACCCTGTGTCTCTAGAAGAAGTATCTGGGATTGTGTCTAAGTTAAGGAAAAACTAAGCATCAGGAATCGATGAAGTTGAAAATTTTGTGGTGCATCGTTGAGAGCATGGTTGTGTCAAATATTCAATGCCATCATTTCACATGAAACCATCCCTAACTACCTCCAATGGGGTATTGTAATTCCATGTTACAAAGGCAAAGGGAAAGACCCTATGTTGCCTACAAGCTATCGGGGAATTACTCTTCTTTCTGTCATAAACAAAGTTCTAGAAAAGAATAGGATGAGACCAATTCTTGAAGATCTAGGAGTACCCCATATAAATGAAACAGCCTACCAGAAGAATGTGTCTTGTACTGACACCATCTTCGCTACTCATGAATAAGTTGCTCACTACATTAAACACCTGTTTGAGGGATATCAATGCCATAATGTGACTAAGCTGTTCAAGAGAGCCCTTATCTGGAACATTTACTGATCTCACACTCTCTGTTTTTCAATCCTACTATTTCTCTTCAGGAAGTCTGCTGTGCTCTTGAGAATTGCAGTCATGATCTCTCACACCTATAGGTCAGACACTGGCACAATTTCTTTTGTCATTATTTATTTATTTGGGTACATTCTTACTCATATTTGTGTTGTATTTGTACAATATCTCCAAGGGAGGCAAATGAATTTCAAGTCAAGTCAAGTCAAGTAATAATAGTGTACAAAAACATTTATATATATATATATATATGTAGCAACACAGGGATTGATGGCATGCACCAATTATATGCAGCAAAACAGTCAGAGGCAGAGAACCTGGGGGGGCAGGGTGGGGCTTGAGCCCCCCCACTTTTTGATAAGGGGGGGCTAAGCCCCCCCCAAAATTGGAGGTTGTCATGAAGAATGTAATAGCCTATGCTGGATGTATTCAGAATGAATGTATATAACCCCCAACTTCATGAACGCCGAGCCCCCCCACTTTTGACATGCTGTCTCTGCCTCTGACAGGGGATGAGGGCATGCAACAATAATAACATGCGTAACCCGAATTAACCACTAGCCCTAAACTGATCATAGCTCTGCTTTTTAGGGCTAGTGATTACCTCGGTCAGCTACGTGGCCTCGCCTCCTCCCCCACGCGGCCTTGGTACGAGGTAGCAGTTGGATTTCTAAGTTTTTGTGTTGTTACATACACTCCGAGAGAGAGAGAATAAAATAATTCCCTGTTGCGATTCGCTTGCAAACGTCGTGTGAGTGCTGGACGACAGTATTCGTTATTGAATACTGTCCCCCTACCAATATTCACTCCGACACAGTTCCAAAAATTAGCTCCGCCTACCATAATTGCAAATTAGGTGAAAATACGGATGGAATGCACGGATGATCTTTAAAATTACGGAGAACATGCGGGAGAGCTGCCGTATACAACCGAACTCGCCGCGGGGTACGCATTCTTCGAATACTGTCAGTCTGAGCATCCGGTTAAACATCCCGCTGGCGGGTTGGTTGCCGTAGCATACACTAAAGATGGCAGGTCGATTTCTTGACGCCCATCCTGGCCTCAGGCCGTATGTCTTGTCCAACCTTCAACAAACAGGTACTGTAATAGGAGGAGGGGCCTACGGCAGCGTCGAGGAGGTGACCGTACCGCTCTGTGCAGCTGCCAAGACAGTCCACGACCTTTTGGTGAACAGTTCCAAAATCTCCACTCAATTCGCGGAAGAACTGCAACTGATGAGCACCCTCCACCATCCCAATATCGTCCAGTTTCTGGGAGTCTACTTCCTCCCCGGCTCGCGGCTGCCCGCTCTCGTCATGGAGCGGCTGCTCACTAGCCTTCACGATTTACTGGACCCTGAAACAGACGACGCCCAGCCTCCTCCCGCCGAGCCTACACCGCTATCTTTCTTCAAGCTAGGCCTAAAGTGTTCTGTACTGCACAACGTGGCCAGCGGCCTGGCCTACCTCCACGGGCGAACGCCGCCCATCATCCATCGCGATTTGTCTGCCAAAAACGTGTTGTTGACGTCCCAGCTGGTAGGCAAGCTAGCCGACCTGGGCGTGGCTCGCATCGTCCCTCACATGAGAGTTGCAGCCACCATGACCAAGGCACCTGGTGCCTCCGTCTACATGCCTCCAGAGGCCATTGCACCTTCTGCCTCTAATGCTGAAAAGTCCAAATATGATGCCGGTATTGATGTGTTCTCACTTGGAGTTGTCACCATTTTCACAGTTGGTGAAGCCTTCCCCTGTGATCCTCTTGCAGCTACCTATATTGATGAGGACAGTGGACTGTTAATTGCTCGTACTGAACTGCAGCGACGAAGTGAGTACATGAGAAATGTCGACACCCAGCTCCGTGCCTGTGGCCAGCTCCGTGGGGACCACCCTCTCATTCGACTGATCCAGCAATGTCTTAATAACAGTGCTCGTAAGCGTCCAGATATTAGTGAGGTACTGGGTCTGTTGGAAGAGGCCAGAGCTGGTATTAGAGATGAGGAGAGTGAGAGGAACAGAGGGGAACTGGTACGAGCTCTTCAGAACCAGCCCAGGAACCAGGTGAGTGACTGGGTATACACCATACAGTTCTGCCGATACCTCTCTCCTCCTTGCCACCATTACTGTCATCACTTTCTCATATCTTGTTCAGAATCTGATGCAAGTCATTGATGACCTGGTGACAGAGAATGCTGAGTTACAGCAACAGCTGACGAGAAAAGAAGCTGAGCTGACTAGGGCAGAGGAGACCGTCAGGAAAGAGCAGCAGCAGGTGAGACAACTGGTACATATACACATGTAGGTATGTGTAAGGGGACTCCTCTGGGATTTCCCCATTATGTGGATAGTAGTTAAGACTCTCTTCTTTCCTGTATATACAGGGGGTTGGTGAGCTACAGCAACAGCTGCAATCCAGTACACAACAGTTTCAGTCCAGTGAGAGAGAGAAGATATACAGACAACAGCTGACAATGAAGGAAGCTGAGCTGACTAGGGCAGAGGAGACCATCAGGAGAAAGCAGCAGCAGATGCGGCAACAGGTGAGTGATTGTGTAGTTACATGTAGTGTGTGTTGGGACTAGAGATCCTCCTGACTGCAGGAGACTGAGAGAGATGAGATAGTGCAGGCCAAGGACAGGGAGCTAGCTCAGGCACAGCAGCAACTGAGACAACTGAGACAACAGGTAATCTTCATCACTTATAGCTGACTGTGACCAATGGTATATTGACTATGTCACTGTGTACAGGAGCAGTCCAGCAGGAGGGAGATTGGGGATCTACAGAGGCAGCTGCAATCCAGTGAGGCTCTAGTGGCTGACTTCCAGAAGACTCTCCAGCAGAGAGACTCCGAGCTGGAGACACTGAGGGCAAAGGTCAGCATTCCTAGTCAGTAACCCAATGTTTGTGATATGACTATTACTACCTCCTCCATTCCCAGACACAGAGTCCTGTACTGCCACCTCCCCACACCAGGAAACTCCACACTAGCTCTACCTCTCAATCAACACAACAGGTACAGTTGATATTGAGAGACAATCTCAGAAAATGTGAGATTGTGTGTACTTGTTGTCTCCATTCCAGTCCACTCCACAAGCTGCCAGACCTGTAGCTGTACCCCATTCCATACCTCCCTCCAAACAGGGAAAGGTAAGTTCTCCATACATTATATCTGACCCCCACATCCTGTCTAATGTGGCTATAGACACTCTCACTGTGTACAGATGTGCATACATGGCCTGTCACATGACTAATGTCTGAAAAACCTGCCATATTTCCTACTATGCAGTATATTGAGGTGTAGTATGTGTACATTCCCTGGCAATATCTACATGTTGAACTAGACATGTACATGTAGCATGTGCACTTGTACATAGCCATCCTAAATCCCATCCATTACTAGTGTACATGTGGTCCAGATATGACAATACACATTACATCATGATGTACATTACACGTCACGTAATCTCTCTTCAGCTCACTGTACAGTACCACAAAAAGAAGACAGCACCACGTGGAATGAGGAGAGGATCTGCAACGACTGATGATCACTTTGCATATTTCACACTATTTGGATCCAACTCAGTTTACAGTTATCAATGGAATACAGAGAAATGGGAGGAACTTCCTCCATCTCCATATCGTGACTCTGGACTAGTCATCATTGATGGGGAATTGAATGCTGTGGGAGGAAATGATGGATCTCATTGTATGAACAAACTATTTACATTACGACAGGGCCGATGGGTTGAGCACTACCCCCCAATGAACACTGAACATTCCTCTCCTGCTGTAGTTAGTACATCAGATGGCAGTTACATAGTAGTGATTGGGGGGAAGGTTCGTGGTTGGACTGCTACAGTTGAACTATTTCACGTGAGGAGGAGAAGATGGTATGAACTGACCAACTTACCACAGGATCTCTCCTTCCCTTCTGCCACAATATGTGGCAATGAAGTACATGTAATAGGACATGATGGTGCTGGCTACTCATGCTCCCTTCAAGCTCTACTATCCAGTGACCAGCCAATCATATCACCAAATATCCTTACATGGACACTGCTACCTCGGCTACCAGTGGAGTGGTCTACAGCTGCTACTCTCTGTAGACAGCTAGTAACAGTTGGTGGGAGGCGACTCCATTCATCGTCACTAGTCAACTCCATTCACCAGCTACTAGATGGACATTGGGTGAAGATTGGCTCTATGTCTAGTGGTAGGAGTTGGTGTTTAGTAGTTAGTCCATCACCAGACAAGATGATGATAGTTGGTGGATATGGAACTGAAGTCAGTGTTGAAGAATGTGTTGTTGTGTAGTATATACATGAATATGTACATGTGGTATAAGATAATTTTACCATTCCTTATAATATGAATTATGATAGACTGGCCGAGTCAATGTAGCATCACATGGTAACAGTACTGCTCTAAGTCAACAACTTATTAGTAGTAGAGGATAGCTAACAGCACAGACCTATAATTACAACTCCAGATACATATATATACCAACCAACTAGCATGAAAAAGAGCAGTTCTTATGCTTACTCTGTGACCCACCAGCTGCAGGTGGTCTACAAAAAGGAACAACACATTAGAAGTGCTAAGGGAAGAAGGAGGAATGTTTACAATTACAATAAGTGATGAATGCAATAACAGAACACCAACAGGATACAGTCAGGGGTGATAAGTATACTGTCCATACATATGGTAATTGTAGGGGAATGGTCAGTCCACCACACCTGTATATACAGATGTAGAATTACAGAACAAACTGTCAATTTCAATATCTAGCTACACAAGTACACATACATGTACACTGCTGGCCCTATGTCTAGTGGTAGGAGTATGTGTTTAGCAGTCACCAGACAAGATGATGATAGTTGGTGGAGTAGGAATTGTGGACAGTGTTGAAGAATGTGTTGTTATTGGGCGAGCGCAGCGAGCCCGTACTAGTGAACTCAATGGCAATTTTGTTTTTATGTTTATGTCATCAACCGACCGCGGTCAGTGCGCATGCGTCCCCGCGCAACGCGCAAACGTAGCCGGCCTTGCCTCTTCCGCTCGTTGCGCTCGCCCACAACATTCTCCTAGTGTAGTTATGTACATGAATGTACATGTGGTATAAGCATTCTATCAGATTGGACCACTCTACAATTTCATCATCTTAGCCATAAAAGTGAAGGTGATTTAAGGAATTGTAGCCAAAGTGCAGGGCATATAATTATTTCATGTATTATATTACAGATAGTACTGTACATATGTACAGCAATTGTTATGTACGTGTGTGACAGTGTGTGAGTGTGTGAATTGTGAGGGTGAGAGTGTGAAGGGATATACATTGACAACACAGAGTTGTCATGGAAACTATTATACATTCGACTCATTGAGAGAGAAGGTCTTTAGTGGCTTTTGGAGTGGCATCCTCGTTAAAATGTTTAGTGCTATACCTGGAGGGGGAGGGAGGGAGGGGGGAGGGAGTGAGGGAGGGGAGAGGGAGGGGAGAGGGAGGGAGGGAGGCAGGGAAGAAGGAACAAGAGGAATGAAGGGAAGAGTTAAGAATGGGTATAGGGTATTAGGAGCAGAGAGAGATCAGGGAGACAGGGAGGTGAGAGAGGGAGGGGATGAAGGGGAGGGAGGGAGGGAATTGAAAGGGGGAGAGAAGACAAAGACAATTAGTGAAGTGGCAGGAGCAGAGAGGAGCCCACAGGTTATATCACTATACATCACTTCCACGACAAACCCAATACATATCTTAATGCATTAAGTAGTGATTCTGCAATCTTGGGATGTTCCTTGATCAGTTTTATTGACGAGTTCATCTGCAATTTCAAGAATGGATAATTAGTACACAGTTGTCTCGTACCCGTTCAACCACCCTCACACGCACTCTCTCCCATCTTTCCCCTCAGCCAGCCTCTCTCCCTCCCCCTTCCCTCTCTCCCTCCCTCCCTCCCTCCCTCCCTCCCTCCCTCCTACTTACATCAATAGCTGCCTTCAAGGCAAAAGCCCCCACTGGGTGGACATGGTCATACAGTATGATGACCCCTACCATCACCCTCAGACAGAACAGCTGAGTCTCCTCACTCTTGAATCGAGCATTGTACTCACTGTAGGGAGGGAGGAGGGAGGGATGGAGGGAGGGAGGGAGGGAGAGAGAGAAGGAGGGAGAGAGAGGGAGGAACGGAGGGAGGGAGAGAGGGAGGGAGGGAGGGAGGAAGGGAGAGAGAGAGGGCAGAAGGGAGGGAGGGAGGGAGGGAGAGAGGAAAGGAGAGAGGGGGAGGGGTGGGAGGAAGACATTGGGCACAAACTGGCACAAGAAGGGGAGAGAAGGGGGGACAGGGGGGAGAGGGGAAGAGAAGAGGAGAGGGGGGGGGAGAGGGGGACAGGAGATAGAGTGAGGAAGGTGATGGTAAGTGACAACACTAGACCTTATTCCATACCGAGCACACTCACTCATTGACTTTAGGTGCACACATTCATGATCTATAGGAGCATTAGCCTAATAAGGCATAAGTGTGGTAGTGTACTGATTAGTGAGGTGTGGGTTGTGGCAGTATTAGAGCAACTAAGGAGAGTGTCCTGCTTAGTGAGGTGTCCTGATTTGAGAGGTTAAAGTGTACCATTAGGAGAGTGTCCTGACTTGAGGGGTGAATCAGTACAGTAAACACGGACACTCCGAATAGCCTGACTTCTACCAAATAACGGACGACCCTTCATGTCCTGGCCAAATTCCCATTAGATACATACATTAAAACACCCGAATAGTGGACATCTCTTATTTCCGGACAACGGACAGCTAGGAGGAACTGCACCGACTGATCCAGCTCCATAGAAAAGTTACCTGAATAACGGACGGTGGGCGTGGGGCTAGCCCTAACCACAAACAACAACTGCTGCTGCCATCTAATTGTGTGCAAGCACAGAAAAAAGCACCAAAGTGTCCGTTATTCGAAGAGTTTACTGTATAGTGATGTGGTACTAGGACAGCTAGGGATGGTCTTACCATTCTCCTTCTGTTGAGTGTCCTGTGATAGTAACTGAAGTCATTTGAATGGTCGGATTGGTCATCTGGGGAGGGAGGGAAGGGACAGGGGAGGGAGGGGAGGGAAGGGGAGAGGAGGGAGAGGGACAGGAGAGAGGGGGAGGGAGGGAAGGCAGGGAAGGAGGGAGGAGAGGGAGTGAGGAAGCGATGTGGTAAAAAAGGGAGAGAGAGGTGATGAATACACATATAGAACAAAATTAACCCTTTCAACACACCTTAAGATCATTTAAGGAGAGGGTAAAATAAAGAATTTGCTCAAAATGCTTCATAATAGCCCATAGAGAGAGATAGCAGCTGACTAAGTTTAGTAAGGTGTCCTGATTAGTGGTGTCCTGATTAGTGGTGTCCTGATTTCAGAGATTAAAAAGTACACAACCATGGTATTTGGGGCCGTAAAGGTGTCCTGTTTATTGAGGTGACCTCATTTCAGGGGGTTCTAATTAGAGGGGCTCCCTCCCGTACCTGCTGTTTCTCCAGGTGTTGCAGGGCAGTCATCTCTGGACTACAGAGGACAGTCAGCAGCTCACAGAGAGCAGTCTCCAGTTCCAGGGCAAAGTCATAAAACCTTCTTAACATTAGAACAGAGAACAAATGAGAGGAGGTGAGGGGAGGGGGGAGGGAAGGAATGACAGGGGGAAGGGAATGAAGGGAGGACAGGAGGGAGAGATAGGGAGAGGAGGGATGAGGGAACACAGCCATTGACCAGTCGTTCAATAATTTACTTTCAAAGTCAACAAAGAAGTCAACTTTAGGAACAGACCCTCTGTCATTGAGTACCCTCAGGAGATTCCCCATGGCAACGACCTGTGTGTGTGTGTGTGCGTGTATGTGTGTGTGTGTGTGTGTGCGTGTGTGTGTGTGTGCGTGTGTGTGTGTGTGTGTGTGTGTGTGTGTGTGTGTGTGTGTGTGTGTGTGTGTGTGAGAGAGAGAGAGAGAGAGAGAGAGGGGGTGGCAATGGGCGTGCAAGTACTGATCTTCTAAGACTTTCTGGGAAGCAAATGGCTCTCAAGGTGTCCTGTTTAACGAGGCGTCCTCACTTCAGGACGTTCTGATTAGTACATCACTCCAAGAGATGCCAGGCAAGGCAACACAACACAACAGAATGACAAAGCAACACAATACAGCTTTGGTTCCTTCTCGTACCTGCTATTTCTCCAGGTTTTGCAGGGTTAAATAATAGGTGGTATTACAGAATGCAGAGGGGAAGGGGTTAGATAAACTTGTAGAGAAAGGGTTAAGTGGCATTACTCGTGAGGTAGGCTACAATGTACATACTTCTCTGATACGTTCTCCTGCTCCTTGGTAACCACGGAGATCAGATATTACCTCTGGTGCTCTGGACAATACCGTGGCAACGGTGTAGGTTGAGCAGCTGATGGGGGAGGGGGGAGGGGAGAGAGGAAGAGAGAGGGAGGGAAAGAGAGGGAGGGAGGGGAGAGGGGAGGGGGAGGGAAGGAGAGGTACAGGGAGGTAAACCATGAATAAACCATGGTAACACACGGAGCGAGCATAACGACATCGGCTATTAAACTATACGAGAGGTAGGTGCAATCATATATAGTTCCTACCTTTGTAAACGGACATTTTCATTCAGGACTGCAGCACGAGGAAACCACGCCTTATTTGTGACCGCCCTCGTTGTGCCCGTGTGTACAATTACAAGTCAGCATTTACGCGAATGCACTGATGGAGCTGCGTTTGTGGGTTTCACATGTGTAGGTCCAGACCACATTATCAATCTCATGTTAAATGGTACATGTTATTCAATTGCAAGTGATGATATCCACACACAATAAGTATGATGATCACACACAGATGATGAGTAATGTTCATGAGTGTAGGGTAAGGTGTGGTGGGTAGTGTTTGGTGTCCTGTGCAGTATTCTGTATCTGGTGTCTTATGAGAGTGTGCATTTCGATCGACCTCCCTTTTCCTCTCGACTCCCTCTCGCTTGACCCCTCCCACCCCTCCTGTCTCTCTCGGCCTGATCGGTACATTCATCTGACTCACTGTCATCCCCTCCTCCCCCCCTCCCTCCTCCACCTGGTATCTTGGATGCCTGTATCTCGTCAGCCAGAGTTGAGAGATTTGTGTCTCTGAGTGTTTGGACAAGTGACTCCCACGTCACAGGTAACCCCTTCCCCTCCAGCCATTCCTGCAAGATCTTTCGTGTGATTTTCTCTGGATTTCGAAGACAATATTCTTCAATACTGTCCACTCGACTGCCTGTCTGGTCATTGAGAAGGATGATCCCAAAAGTGGAGTAGTTAGCACCAACTTGTTGAGGTATTTTAAGACAAAGTAGCTCTGGCAGGGAGGGCTGCTCACCTGAGAAAAACAAAGTCTTAGTCATTTACCAGATTAGTACACACAATGGTTCTGACAGTGTAGGGTTTACAGATAGTGAGTGTACAGAGACCAGAACTCACCAGGTGGAGTGGTAGAGACAGAGACTGGAGTGGCAGGTGGAAGTGACTGTGAACCAGTAACTGCAGGAGAGAGGGGGGAAGGGGGAGAGGGAGAAAGGTAAACCAATGGTATACAGCACCACTCCTCTAACTAAAGCACACCCTGAGATACAAGCAGCCACCTCAACACTATGTCTTCCCCCAAAAAAGCAGGGATGAGTGCACAGAGACCAGAACTCACCAGGTGGAGTAGTAGAGGTAGAGACAGAGACAGTAGTGGTTGGTGGAAGTGACTGTGGACTGGTAGAGGATGTAACTGTAGCTGTAGAGAGAGGAGAGGTTAGAGAGAGGGAAAGGAGATAAGAAGGTATGTGAACTCATAGAAGAACATACACACATGTACAAGAACATGCGCACACACATGCCACACACACACGCAAAAACGCACACATTTGCTCACATGCTCACATACACACATACATACGCAAACACACACAACTCACCAGCTGCAGTAGTAGAGACAGAGACAGGAGAGACTGAACTACTGGTACATGGAAGTGATGTAGAGGATACAATGAGAGCTGTCGAGTGAGGGGAGGGGGTGAGGGAGAGAGGGAAGGATAAACAGATAACACACACAACAACACAAGTAACAATAGTGTACATGTACACTCCCAGTCTAGATGGTGTGTACAGAGAACACAACTCACCAGGAAGTGTTGGTGGGTGTGGCTGTGGAGCAGTAGAGGATGGAGAGCTCTGAGCACTAACACATGGAACTGAAGCTGTGGAGAGAGAGGGGAGAAGACAGGTGAGGTTATGAAAAGATAACTCTGGGAGAAGACTGGGTTTAGAATTAGGAGTACCAACACGACATACAACCAACTCAACATATCCAATTAGAGTACACCATAAACCACACATACAATGTACATGTGTATACATACACTCACTGTGTGTGCTGCAAACACTCCACCAGGGAATGGTGTCCTCTGATATACTGCCAAATATGTGGGCCATCTTTGAACATTTCCAACCACCTTCCTTCACAGTGGCGGGATGAGGTGTGGCAAGGTGGGCGGGGCATACAATGGCTGGGACAGGGGTGTTGTTGGTGTAGCCGAGGGTCTTCCCTGCTTTCTTCAGGCCTGCAAACACTGCGTCATGTGTCACCTTCCACAGCTCTACTGCCTTTTTGGGGAGTGTGTGGATGTGGATTTCAAAGTGTGTGAAGTGATCGATCAGCGAAACTGTGCCCATCACATTTGGGATGGTGAACTGGGTCACGTTGCGATTGAGGCATTCCGGAGTTCCTGCCTCGTCCTGCACCACTTGCCAGGGACAGGGGTGAGCATTCTCGAAGGAGAGGAGGTAGGCCACTGTGCTGCAGAACATTCCCAGCAGGGGACCACTGTCGGGGAAGTGCACAGCAAGAGCTTTCTCACCACTCACTTGGTATTGTGCAACCACCTCTGGTGTCTTCACTTGCAGCAGACATGGCATGAAATACACATCCTCTGACAGATCGGCAAACACAAGTAAGCCCCTCAGAAGTGTGATCAGCTCTTTGGGTGTGAATAGGGGCTTCTCGTAGTGACTGTCAAACTTGCTCAGAAATGTCTCTGTCACTTGTCCGTGGTCACGAAACTTCATTTCTTTATCGTCGCGCTTAATGGGGCAAAGTGGCTGGTCTTCCTCTTCTTGGCTCATGCGGTAGCTCTCCTCCACCAGCTCCGTCACTTTGTCCAGCAACATCTGTGGCTCCATGAACACCAGATTGGGCAGGATATCAGGAAAGTAGAACAGCATGTTCAGACGGTTGAAGAATTGCAGAGCTTCCTCGCACGACCACTCATCTATCTCCATCGATTCTCCCACCAACCCACACTGCTCTCGAGGCAGCACCTTCTTCCCCAGATCCACCACCACCTGCAGCAGCTTCTGGTACAGAGCGTACCATCGCAACGGCACCTTTACCCCCTTCCTCCCTTCCCTCTCTTTACTCAGACACCTCCGAATGGCCTCTGCACATTCCTGGTCTTTCTTGCCTGGCTTGGCGGCATTCATAGTGAAAATAAACTCCTTCCCTTTCTTGTTGCAGTACACGATTTGATCCTTGAACTGAGGCAAAAGGATCTCCTTCAGCCTCTTGTGGAGAGCCTCCAGCTTTGCGGGCAGCTCACCTTCTGCTACCATGTCTGGGTGGGTGGCCAGGAACAGCAATCTGGGGAGAGGGATGTCCTTGTTCTTGGCAGTCAAGGAGGTCATGGCTCGTGTACACTGCTTCAGGGTCTCTTCGTTGGTCTGGTTGGCTAGGAACTGGAACACCAGCTTGCCCTCTTTGAAATAGCGGATCATGGATCGCATATCCAGAGACTCGTGGACCTTGAAGACGTAGACAAAGTCGGATGCACCATTCAGGAACACGGGAATCAGTTCGTGAAAGTGAGGCTGGCCACCCGAGTCCAGCACAAGAATCTGCCTCAGTCGGAGGATGGGCTCCGAGGAGGGAGGAGAAGTGTTGATGAGAGATACAAACTCCTCGTCCATGTCGGTCGACTGCAGCACGGAATCCAGACTCCCTTCTGCCTTGGACTGCACTGTACCTGTGGGCTTCTTCTTGGGGAGTGTTGGAATCTCCCTGGCTGCTTCAGATGTTGTGGTAGTTGTCTCCTCTGGTGTCGGTTGGAATGACTGGCTGGCTGTGGAGTGGGGAGGCTGCTGGCTGGTGGAGGCTGGGCTGGCACTGCTCACTAGTGCCTCTGCCGCTTGCTTCGGCATTCGAGAACGGATGATTTCGGCAATGGATTCGTTGACTTCTTGCAGTGTCTTGATCTTCCAGTGAAGCTTCTTGTCCACGTCCATGAAGAGTACTTCAACGGGTCTCTTCATTAACGGGGTGCTGCATGTCACGTCGGGAGGGTCGTCTCCAAGCATTACGGCGAGGGCACACGTTTTACCACTCCCAGCGATACCGAACATCACCACTTTGTCGATGTCCAGTTCAATGTGGCCTCGTTTCATCTCCTGCTCATAGATCTGTTTGGAATGATGTCTGCCTGTAGAGAGAAAACATGTACACTACAATCTCTCCCCAGAGTCACATGAAAGAGGTAAGACCTGTAAACCAACATGTAATAAACCAAGGTCACAACCTAACCAGTCTTGCTAGCTGACTACAGACCACTGATCTAGGAACCTGACAGTACATGATGCTAAAAATACGCTGGATTTTGATATGAGGAACTGAAGGACAGGGAGGTGTGGCTTCATTTACAACTAGGCTGAGGCTATATACATGTACGTCACATTTGATAGACCAGCTATACATAGAGACTTCAATGTCACACAGCAACACAACACAATGTAACTCACATGTACACTATACCTACTCTCTGTCCCTTACAGCTGCTGCACAACACATGCACATGTGACTGAACCAAATATGGAAGTGTTTTTACAGGCAGCACAAAAAAGGGCAAAGGTCACTAGTAATTACCTACATGCGCAAGAGTCTATAACGTTTACACCTGGAGGGGAACGCTCTTTCCTGTCTAGCTGTACGCCTGTTTACACCTGGAGGGGAACGCTCTCCCGTCTAGCTGGCTTTGCTCGAGAGCGTTTACAGTTTAGACAGGTGTACAGCTAGACGGGAGAGCGTTCCCCTCCAGGTGTACATTTCCGTTATACCTTACATCTGATCCATACTGTATATACAGTACAGATCTGGTGAACACCAAAAACTACAACATGTACCTGTGGGAAACAGCTGCTGGAGATGAGCCAATGCTCTGTGAGGACTGTGAACTCCATAGGTTATCACCATCTGATATAGTGCATTTGCCACAAGTCTCCATGATGGTGCTGGATGTGAAGAAATGAGGTAGTCAATGGCTGCCTGTTTGCACTCCTTGTCACTGAAATACTTCGACCTGATCCTCTCCACCTCAGACTGTGGTATGTTTACATAGCGACTAAACCCCTTCCACAGATCACCATCCATGCTGTCCAGTACAGTTGAGAGGTTGTGTGAAGTGAGACTGAGCTCTGGGAACACAACAGGAGAAACAGAGATGGAGACACTCACTACACAACTCTACACTACATCTTCACAACCACCCATCATAGGGACAGTCTACACACTAAACGCAACCTAGGAAATTATGGACACAAATTCTCCTTGGCCGCCACTTCAACCCACAACACTCATCTACCTGGAATGGATATTTACCAAACATACAAATTATCTCTGTCCCCTGGAAGATCAACTCACCAGCTGGCATGGATTGCAGGAACACATTCACAGCCTCCAATGCTGTCACCTCCTCCATCCTGTGCAGTGCTCCTGCAACATTCTGCCATGAGGCCCTTGCTACAGTGTGGAGATAGTAGAGCAGTAGTGCCTCCTTCTTCTCTTTCTCTGTCTTGTATGCAGTATTCCGCTTGATTTTGTTTATCACAGCACGAGGAACACACAGACCATAATAATAATGTCCCAGCTCCTCCCATTTCTTGACAGATGTCGTAACCCTCCGCAGGTTGTTGATAGTGAGTGTGGGGTCTGCACAGAGAGTAGGACATAATCATTGACTAGTGCTCTACTCCATTCCCCACTCTACATATGCTCCACACACAAAAGGGGTGGAATGAAGAGTGGAGTCCATTCATTAGTATTCATCATCTCTTAGTACAGGAGGCTGGCTCTACCATCATCCACTCCACAACATCATGTACATGTACACTCTACATACATGCCAAGTGGACTCCATCCACTCATCCCTTCATCTACATCATGTTAGACCCTCCCTCCTGCACACAGCCTCTAGCTACCTGCCCTACCTGGGACAGCCTCCGCCAGATGACGGATGTTGTCTGCAGCCTCTACACTATCTGGTTGGTTCATCCCATCCAGAACACATATCACACTTCTCCAAGAGGCCTCAGGGTCGTGTTCAATGAAATAGTTGATGTATGCCTTTCTTTGTTGAGCCTCACTTGAGAACTGTCTCTGTTTAGACAATGGGACACCCAGACAGGCCCCCAGCTCATCAGTATCCTTCACCTCCCGTACTGCTCGGAGGACATTCATTGGAGTGAAGGTCATATCTACAGCAGATAACACAACACACACTTACCAACAAATCACTACCATCACAAATATCACGGGGGACGGGGGGCAACGGGGTCTTAGAAATTAAATAACTCCATAGGCACGGGGTCCGGGGGCGGGGCAAAGGGGGTCTTAGCAAAATTTAGAAATTCTTTAAAATAGTAGCCTCAAGTATTGAGGGGAGGGTCAGACTACAAACCACTTAACATGTTTACCATTCTCGGGACCTCACAACTCACGTTTCTTTTTCACGAAGCGAGCGGCCATGTCTTTTGTTTTCTGTCCTCCAAGACTGACTACGTCTCAATTGGGGCGCCACCTACATGGCAGCTGGCTCCACCACTGCACAGTCTACGACACTGTCACAGGGACACTAGCTACACCCGCCCCCCACAATGGCGGCTTCACATCTCACTCTGTTCTCGACAACTGACACTCTGCCTGCTAGTCTCTACACTAGTAGCTACACAACACTGTCTCCACTCACAAACTACGTCAGTCTCTACACTAGCACTTCAGCTGCAAAATAGACAGCCGCAAAAACACTTCTTTGAAAAACAGCTTCAGAAAAATGGCGGCAGGAAGTAGGAAATTCCTCCGTATACTGAAATATACGAGTTTTACATAAATGCGCATGCGCAAGATCATCGGGTGGGGCTGGTTCGGCAATCGTAGATCGTAGCAATTTTCCACCTTTTCCTCTCACACCCTTTCCCCCTTCTTCCCTCTCTCTCCCTCCTCCCTCCATCCCTCCCTCTCCTTCTCCCTCTCCCTCTTCTCTCCCCTCCCTGACTCTACCTACCATGTGTGGCTATCTCAGTCCCATCACATTCTGTTAAGACTAAATTCATGACTCTACCCTCTCTTGGTGTTCAGAGAATGAATGAATCATTAATTCCCAGGAGATGATAAATGTATTATATATGTGTATGGAGGAATGTAGTGAGGTTACTCCTCCTGACGTTTCAATACAGCAGAGGGATAGGAGAAGGGGGCGGGGGGGCAGGGGTACTAGTTGCCCCCCTCCCACTTTTGCACAGCAAGGCAAGAAAATCAGCTTAGAATTGTATGTATAAGAAGAATATGTATATTTAAGATCATCCTTTAACATATAACTTTTCAGGGGGAGAATGCCACCAGACCCCCTATCTTAACTTAATTGCCCCCCCCCCCCCCCCGTGTATTGTGTGTGTGTGTGTGTGTGTGTGTGTGTGTGTGTGTGTGTGTGTGTGTGTGTGTACTTCATGTCTGGTTATGACTGAATGTGGTGTGACTGGTGGAATGTATAGATAGTTTTAATGAAATGTTCCCTATTAAATTCTGTACATATGTACAGCAATTGTTATGTACGTGTGTGACAGTGTGTGAGTGTGTGAATTGTGAGGGTGAGTGTGTGAAGGGATATACATTGACTACACAGAGTTGTCATGGAAACAATTATTCATTGAGAGAGAAGGTCTTTAGTGGCTTTTGGAGTGGCATCCTCGTTAAAATGTTTAGTGCTATTCCTGGAGGGGGAGGGAGGGAGGGAGGGGAGAGAGGGAGGGGAGAAGGAGGGGGGAAGGAGGGGAGATGGATAATACAGAGAGAAATAGAGAGTAAGGAGCATACCACTACATACATGTACATACTCAGTCATACTAGCACACAAACGAGGGTGGTACAGTTCCCATTCCATTCCTTCCTTCCCATGGTACATTGGGATGGGATGGACAGTGGGATATAGGCATGAGGGGTGGTACAGTTTGGGATGTTCCCTGGTACATTGGGGTACATGATGGGATGTGATGGGATGGACAGTAGGTACAGTGAGTGGGACATAACAGGATATTCCCACTTCCACCTAATGGACTGTCCTAAGGGTACAATGCAATGGGATACCAAGTACTGTTGGATGTCTGTAGGCAGTGCTGGACATGTGTGACGCGCGCGCGCGCACACACACACACACACACACACACACACACCTCCTGAAGCAGTTTTTCAGCAGCCTCACTCAGTGTATTCAACATGGGGGTGGGGTTGGCGTAAAACAGAGACATCCTATTGGTCACGTCATCAGGTAGCTCCACCCCATCAGTGGAGGGATGACTGGCTGCACTGACCTCCTCCTGTGAGAGAGGGAAGAGAGGGGAGAGAGGGAGAGAGAAAGGGCGAGGGAGGTATCCTGATTTGAGGGGTTAAAGATGATATGGTATTAGGACAGCTAAGGAGAGTGTCCTGATTTGAGGGGTTATAGAGTACAGTGGTGTGGTACTAGGACAGCTAGGGATGGTCTTACCATTCTCCTTCTGTTGAGTGTCCTGTGATAGTAACTGAAGTCATTTTGAATGGCCGGATTGGTCATCTGGGGAGGTAGGTGGGAGGGAGGGAGCGAGGGGAGTGAGGGGAGGGAGGGAGGGAGGGGAAGAGGGAGGGGGAAAGGGGGGAAGGGAGAGGGAGGGGAGGGAGGGAAGTGAGAGGGATGGGAGGGAGGGAATGGAGGGGGAGAGGGAGGGAGGGAGGGAGGGAGGAAGCGACGGGAAAGAGAGATGGAGAGGTGATGAATACACATATAAAACAAATTTAACCCTCTCCACACACCTTGAGGTTATCGAAGGAAAGAGTAAAATGAAGACTTTCCACAAATTGCTTCGTAATAGCCTAGGAGAGAGAGATAGAGAGAAAGCACAGCTGACTGAGTTTAGTGAGATGTCCTAATTAGTGAGGTGCCCTGATTAGTGAGGTGTCCTGATTAGTGAGATGTCCTGATTAGTGAGATGTCCTGATTAGTGGTGTCCTGATTTCAGAGATTAACCGATTAATGGCAAAAATTACGCCTATGTGTAGCGGAAATTAAAATTGAGTTATGATGCGTTTTAAAACAAATGGGTGTAGTTCGAAAAGTAGGAAGGATTTGTAGGAATTGTGTATATTTTTGTGAAGCTAAACTCACGTGCTATTCCTTCATGCCACGATCTGGCCGACTATTACATCGAAGGGGAAAGGAAGGACCTTGGAGCACTTCTTCGTTGGATCGGGACTATGGTAAGGGAATAAGTTTATGTGCATGCATGTCTAGAGTTGTTATCCTGCTTGCCTACACCTTATATGAAGGTACGTAGCAGCCTGGCTCTCCCTGGGGAATTACTGCCTACATGGGAAGTTGGTTCAGTGTTTGTGGAATTTCAATAGGAGACGGTGACAGCTACATATAAATGTACATAATTTACAAAGTTAGCAGGTATAGCAATACAATCTGGGCCATTATTCTTCTCGGATATGTTTGTGCCACTGCAAGAAGCAGTCAGTATCTGGCACACCTGTGTGACACAGCCACACTTCACACTCCTTGCACCACCAGCAGCTGTCATTTCTTTTCCCTTTGTTTGTACAGGCAACACAGCGTCCACATTTGCTCCGGATCTTTCCATCAACCTTCTGGGGAAAATGAGTGAGTGGGATGGAATGTTGAGCTGTGCCACCCCGTCCCGGACTACAGTAGTTACCAATCAGTGACTTTGTGAGTGAAACACGAAAGTCCTTTACAGTTTTGAAGGTAGCTGACTCTGTGTGGTGTGTATACAGGATGTACGCATTTGTGACTCCAGTATCCAGGAGAAAGTAAAATATGTATTTGTAGAACTTGTGACTTTTTGACTGGCAACTATAATAGCCCCTCAGCTGGTCACCGCGGTCAACTCCACCCATGTACATGTAGGTGTTGTAGCTGACAATGGCTGCTGGTCATGGGAGACTGATACCAGTGCCGTCTCTCTGACGTCTTAGGACACTTCCATGCTCATTTGGCTGGCGGCAGGTTGACATAACAATGAATACTTTGTTGTCCCTCCATGTCGATGGAGTGACTGGTCCCTTCTGCAACGTCAACTAGTCTCCTCTGTAAGTGGAAACACAAGAGGAAGTGGTGGCAATATATAAGTGTAGTAGATGAATGTGTACATACACCTCCACTACATACCCCTCCATGTGTGTGTATGTACATACATCTACATGTGTATGTACCTACATACCTACATGTGTGTGTATGTACATACATCTACATGTGTATGTACCTACATACCTACATGTGTGTGTACATTATAGTTACATAGACCAGACTGGCATGGAACTATTTTGTTGGATGGCTCTCTACTCCGTGGCTTTCTAAGCATGGATATTACATAAGATATTGCTAAATGATGTACATATTGGTACACTAAATACATCCAATTACCATCCAACAATACACGTACATGTAGATGTATGTACACATATAGATGTATCCATATACCTATCTTATATGTACATGTACATTCATATGTACCTGTTAGCAAACTTCACTTTCTTCAGGCGTTCAGGAAAGCCCCTACGGTTGGAACGAGCTGTGCCACATTCAAAAATGTCATCACTCACTAAGTCATTCAACAACTCAAAGCTATTGAAAAAGTTGTCGAAGTACACATGTCAGTTTTGACCCTTCAAATCCTCAGTACGTGATTTGACAACATGTGCTGCGAGTCCTTTCTCAACCGTGTCTCCCTGCTTCCCCGTATACACTTCAAATTTCCACAAGTAGCCATTGTGGCTGTCTCCAAGAACACAGACTTTGATACCTCGTTTTGTTGGCTTCAGGGGCATATATTGTTTCAGAGATGATCGCCACTGAAACCTGATCATAGCCTCGTCAACTGCCACATCACGATGAGGGGGATAGACGGCTTTGAAACGTGAGGAAAGGTGGTCAATCAGAGGTCTAATCTGTCGTACCCTAAATCACCACGTGGCACAAGAGTGTCGTTGTTCACAAAGTGTAGATAACGCCCTATCTCATGACCGTTGAGGGGAATAGACAGACGGCTTTGAAACGTGAGGAAAGGAGGTCTAATCTTTCCTAATCTGTCGAACCCTAAATCACCAGGTGGCACAAGAGTGTTGATCAGTTTGCTCTCTCCCTCTGTCTCTTGCAGGATATCTGGGATGTGCCATGTAAGCCGAGGTAATGTATTGTGGATATTTATGATCTCACATGAACACAAAAAGCACTCGTACTATAAATCAAGAAGATGAAGTTCCTGTTCAAATGAATTTCTAGCCTCCTAGCTAACCTAAAATTCTCTCTATAATTTTATATTTCTACCACGCTCCCGCACATTGCGCTTGCGGCGCCAATTGGCGTTTATCGCCGTTAATCGGTTAAAAAGTACACATACATGGTATTTGTGGCAGTAAAGGTGTCCTGTTTATTGAGGTGTCCTCATTTCAGGGGGTCCTAATTAGAGGGGCTCCCTCCCGTACCTGCTGTTTCTCCAGGTGTTGCAGGGCAGTCATCTCTGGACTACAGAGGACAGTCAGCAGCTCACAGAGAGCGGTCTCCAGTTCCAGGGCAAAGTCATAAAACTTCCTTAACATCAGAACAAAGAACAAATGAGAGGAGGTGGGGGGAGGGGGGAGGGAAGGAATGACAGGGGGAAGGTAATGAAGGGAGGACAGGAGGGAGAGATAGGGAGAGGAGGGAGGGAGTATGAGGGAACACAGCCATTGACCAGTCGTTCAATAATTTACTTTCAAAGTCACGAAGAAGTCGACTTTAGGAACAGACCCTCTGTCATTGAGTACCCTCAGGAGATTCCCCACGGTAACGACCTCTGTGTGTGTGTGTGTGTGTGTGTGTGTGTGTGTGTGTGTGTGTGTGTGTGTGTGTGTGTGTGTGTGCGTCGTATGTGAGAGGGGGGGGGGGGGGGGGGGCAATGGGCGTGCAAATAACAAACACATCTAATCTTCTAAGACTTTCAAGGAAGCAAATGGCTCTCAAGGTGTCCTGTTTAACGAGGTGTCCTCACTTCAGGATGTCCTGATTAGTACATCACTCCAAGAGATGCCAGGTAAGGCAACATAACATAACCTTATTCCGAACTGAGTGCTTGACGTTGACTGCTTGCTAAGCAAGAGGAGACAACTTCATGCATAGAGCCCTGACTCTTTTCACATCGGGAGTTGCTATAATGGTTTACTCTCGATGGAAAAAGAGCAGCCTGGGTGGGAGGGTGGGTGCTCGAGAGAGGCTGTGGCAACGGAGCGAACTGATGGAAATTGAACTTCCCTCCAATTTTTGTTGCTATGTACGCGCGCTGCGCCTTCGTGCGCATGCGTGTAAGGGCACCCGTGATATCCAAACTCGCCTCCGTATACTCGTCTGGGGAAGCACCGCCCATTGTGTGTTAACTTTGTCTAACTGGAGTTAAACCGCATTTAACACACTGCTGTCGTCATAGTGGCAGACTGCTGTCGTCATAGTAGCGGGCTGCTGGTTGACGTCCATAATTTCGTGGGTGGAGGACGAGTCAGGGCTAAACGCACGGGCAGTGCTCGTGCGCATGCGCACAACAGCGTGGTCTTGCGCATGCGCACTGGTTTAGCTTAATTGTAGCTGAAGTCGGCCTTGCTATGACTGCCTTTCTATACGAGTCCCGATCTCTACTCAATGCACTCTCTTATTCCGAACTGAGTGCTTGACGTTGACTGCTTGCTAAGCAAGAGGAGACAACTTCCACTGGTAACGCGAAGCGGTACCGTCCAAGCACTCGTATTAGACCGATATAGTAATTATAGTCATTCTCGCTGCGAGCGTGCTTGTAATGACGTACATGACAAGTATGGGAGGTTACTGAGAGTGGGACTACCATGATAGCGTAATATAGCGTGACAGGAACGTAAAATGATGGAGTAGTTTGTTAAGCTGCCAGGAGTGATGAGATTGGAGCTAGGGACTCCCTAGATAGCTGTACGTATTGGAGGTAGGCGGTACTCTGCCACCTGCCAAGGATCTTGATGACCGCATCTTCCACGCCCGCTGCTGCTGCCGACGTAGCCACCCCTATGCGGAAACTATGGCCGGAGTAGTGCTCTGTGTCAACACCAGTCAGCCGAAGGGCGGAACGGATTTCCTTGACGAAGGCGTCCCGCGTAAGAGGCGAGCCATTCTCGAAATGGAAGAGCGGGCCGTCCGCGGTGCCCCGACGAGATATGTAGCTTAAAACTGTGGCGACTGGGCATAGATCGTTGTTAGTACGCCCGAGGAAAATGTTGACTCCGACCCTATGTTGGTCAGTTTTTGAAGCTTTAATTCTCAAGATGACTGTCTGAGGGTTCGTTTGCGAATCCACCGAATCCACTGACACGTCTGCTAAGGACAGGTGGACTGAAGGGTCGGTTGTGGGGAGTCTAGGGCCTGGTGAGTAGCTTCCGCTGCTTGCTTGGTTACGCTTAATCCCCTGTAACACGTAGCTTAGTATGAGCATCCCGTTAATGTTCGGGTCCGTGCCGAGGAGCTCAATCTGCAAGTAGCGCAGTGCGGACAAATAGCTTTTAACAAATTGTTGCGTGATAGCGCATCTGCAGCTTCATTTGTAACCCCAGGTGTGTGGAATTGAAAGTGGGCGCTTGCGAAGAACAGGCAATGGATCATGTGGCAAATAAGAGGCTCCTTAGCGCTCTTGGTTACGCTCGCACTGTTGTCACAGTGGCAGCACACAGTGCAGCCTCTCCAGAGTTTTCCCCAAACTATGCACGCTACCATGATTGGGAAAAACTCTTTAGGAGCGATGCTTTCTGAGGCTATGGGGAGGGTGCCCCATGGTACTTGGAACCACAACCCCTGCCAATACCACAGTTAGTTATCCACACCGTTCCCATTGTCTTTGTCATTCCAGCCTCATGACAAAATATACAAGTCACGTGATTTCGTGTATGTGCAAACAGAGGACGTATGTGGTCGGACAGACAGACTGACACAAACCCCATTGACATCATCAATGTAGGGGCTCACTCACGCTCGCCCCAATAATGGGGTTAACACAACTAAGGTTACAAATGGGTTAAAACAACCGAAGCAAAATGGGGTTAACACAAGAAGGCTACAATGTACGTACTTCTCTGATGTGTTCTCCTGCTCACTGGTAACCATGGAGATCAGCTATCACCTCTGGTGCTCGGAGGGAGGGGAAAGGGGGAAAGGGAGTTCCAACTTGTCCAGTTTCTTCTTCCCCCATTTCACATTCACTGGTACGGAATACAAACCCACATATCACACATGTACATACACTTTCAACAAGTACAGTAATAGTCAAAGTTGGCTTTATTTAGAAATACATACCCTCCCAGGAAGGTAAACCATGAATAAACCATGGTAACACACGGAGCGAGCATAACGACATCGGCTAACTATACGAGAGGTAGGTACAATCATATATAGTTCCTACCTTTGTAAACGGACATTTTCATTCAGGACTGCAGCACGAGGAAACCACGCCTTAATTGTGACCGCCCTCATTATGCCCAGGTGTTTTCCGACGGCACTTAGTTTTTTAATTAGAGCGTACCGTAAACTCAAATGTATTACATGTCCCCTAGCAACGCACCATAGCAACGTATTCTGAAATATTAGCGTTCATAGGACGCTAACGGTAACTAACACCCAACAAAGACTGTCGAAAATTGTGCGTACATGTCTTACCGTATCCATTGCGCATCCACTAAACCGCTGCTTTCAAACTGCGAGAGCTCTGCTTACATACTACCTCCGTCGTACCTCGCACGTAAACAAGCCGCTCCTGCTAGCAACGCTAATTTCCCAACGGAAGTAACAGAGCTCAACCGCTACGCGAGCGTGGCTTTCTGACCACAGGTATGTCCGGTCTTGCGCAAATTTTTCCACTGGAAGTTATTATAGTATTCATAACATCACAGATATACATGGAGTATCATCAAAGCAATCTCAATAAATTATGTAGAATCTGTGGTGGAGCCCTCAGTGCTGGTGGCAGGGTTAGCTACAGTACTAGTAGTGGGAAAGGGATTCTGGAAAAGGTGTTTGGCATCTCAGTAGAGCATGATAACCCAAAGGTTCATCCACCAAAGTATTGTCACAGATGCCATGGAGTGATATACCACGCCACTAAAAAAGAACAAGAACACAACCGAGTAGTGTTTCAGTGGCATGCACACAGCGGAGAAGACTGTACAATTTGCATTCATATACAATCTCAACTGAAAGTAGGGAAGAAAAAGAAACCACTTCGAGGAAGACCACAGAAAGAGAGCATTAGAGCTCTAATCCTACACACACGAAAATCAGCACCTCCTATACTGGGCCCAACGTCAGTGAAATGCATCAACACACAAGATGACCTGACATGCCCAATATGTACTGAGATAGTGCAAAGGCCCATTGAGCTGACAACCTGTTCATCCATTGTGTGCTGCGAATGTCTTGTTCAATGGCTTCACATCACTCAAGATGTTCAGTGCCCTTGCTGCTACAGTGACCACATTCGAACGTCTTCTACTATCAGAAGTGCCTCAACTCTCATCCAGAACCTCCTGGGAAGGGTAGAGGTGGTGTGTGAGAAATGTGGCATGAGTGCCAAACTTGCCAACTACAATTCTCATACATGTAGCGTCAGCAAACCTGCTGTGTGCAAAGAGCTCCCAGTTGAGGCTATACTCAACAAAGGCCTAGATGAGCCACTCACTCCCATAGAGGAGAGGTTGAAGAGTAACCTGACCAGGAGGGCTATCTCTCAGAGTTCACAGTCACTGCTATCAATAAAAACTGGGGGTCAGGTTAGGTACACAAATATGTATAAATACATTACTTCAAAGGATACACACACTATACAGCCCATCACACTTGTTCCAGTGCCAAGTCCTCGGGTCAGCAGTGACAATGCAAGCCAGCGGACTAAACACAGACGGGCAATATCCCTTCAGGTAGTCCGGGAAGTGGTTAGTGGAGGATGCTCTTCTACTCAGTTTGCAGAGGAAGCAAGAACCCGCTCCACATCAGAGAGAGAGGCCTTGTTAGAGGGGTTGCAGGGAGGGATGAAGGTAGTTATTCCAGCAAGTGAGAGTTTGGCACTAAAGGCTGATCTAATCCTACCATGGAATAAAATGAGAATTGTGAGAAGGTAGGTAAAGGTAACACATATGTATTGTGAAGCTACATGTACACAACTGGGAACTTGAACCATAGATGGCTTAAGGAGTGGGGAGTTGCAGTTGCATCTGAAGGCAAAATGAGAAGAGAAGCAGCTGAAATAGTGGGAGATAACATTGCAGCTGAAGTTGCTCCTTTCACAGCCCCTAGAGACAACACAGTTCTGCAACCAGCACCATTTGTGTACGTCCCTCACCTCTGGGAAAAGGTTCAGTCCGTGCTGGAGCAGAACAGACAGTACGAATATGCACCTGTACATGTAGACTAGTGAATACATGTATACATACCCATGCTACAGAGCCAACCGACTTACCTGGCATTCAGATGCCATTCCACACGAGGAAGTGTGGGTGAAGGTGGGGGGTGACAAAGGAGGTGGAAGTGTTAAGATGTCCTTCCAGATAGGGAATACCACAAACCCCAATGCACCTGAAAACACACGTGTTTTTGCACTATATGAGGGCCATGACAGTGCAGCAAATCTCCACATTTGCTTAGATCAATACAGAGATCAAATCTCTGACATTTCTACAGCAACATGGAGGTTGGTATTCATGTGTGAACACATGTGAACAGATGTGAAAACATATTAACACCAATTACAGGGGAAAATCAGTACGAATATTTATGTTCGGGGATTACGACTTTCTAGCCAATATGTATGGCCTATCAGGAGCAGCAGGTACACGTACTTTAGCTCTATTACAGCAAGTGTATGTAATATTATACCTAAACACTCAAGGCCGTCACTGTTGCCTGTGGTGTTTGATCTCATCAGACCAACTGAAAGTACCTCCACATGAACGTGGTCAGATACAGACATGTACAACAGAGGCCATCATTGAAGACCACCACAAATTCTTGGCTGACGGAGGGGATCTGAAAAAAGCAAAATTTTATAACAATGCCATTGGTGTCCCTATTTTCCCCAGTATTCCACTAATCCAAGTAGGGGAGTACTATCTCTTTTATGCAAAGTCATATTAACACATTTCTGTACAGGTATGTCCCCCAGGACTTCACATCAGTTTGGGCATTGTTTTGAGACTATACAACCTCCTTGAGACAGCCTGCATCAAACTGGATCTGCGAACTGTACTTATAGGCGCTGATGCAGGTCCCTCATATGAGAGGTACATAGAAGTACTTACTGAGCAGACAAGCCTGAAGGAGGAGTTACAGAAGCAAAAGAACTTAGCAGATGGAATGGAACAAATTGGAATGATGATATCCCTTTTCTCATCTGCATCACCTGAAAATAGTACCCAATATCAACATCTGATCAACATACTAGCCGACTTGTAATTGTACACGTGTACAATTACAAGTCAGCATTTGCGCGCGCGCGTATGCACCGATGGAGCCACGTTTGTGGGTTTCACATGTGTAGGTCCAGACCACATTATCAATCTCATGTTAAATGGTACATGTTATTCAATTGCAAGTGATGATATCCACACACAATAAGTATGATGATTACACACAGATGATGAGTAATGTTCATGAGTGTATGGTGGGTAGTGTGTGCAGTCTATACATGTATATCTGGTGTCTTGTGATCAGTGTGTGCATTTTGATCATCCCCCCTCACCCCTCCCCCTCCCAAGTGATGGCACCAGTCGTTCCACATCAGCAGAGAACATCACATGACATCACATGCCACAGGTTTCAATGGATTAGTATTCTGAATGTACATTCACTTATGAAAGTATAAGAATGCAAAAATTACACACACAAACACAATAAGTATGATGATCACCCACAGACAAATAGAGTTCATTAGTGTAGAGTAAGTGGAGTAAGGAGTGGTGGGTGGAGTTTGGTGTCCTGAGGGAGGGAGGGAGAGAGTGAATGAGGTGTTCCCAACACAACAGAGTAGAAAAATATTACATAAGAGGGAGGGAGAGAGAGGGAGGGAGGGAGGGAGGGAGGGAGGAGGTAGAGAGGGAATGAGGTGTCCCCTACACAAAGTCTATCAACAATAGTAGAAAAACATTACGTAACATTTTCGCCTGCACACAATGAATGCACTAAAGTGCAGAACCCTCGGCGTCCATGCGTGGGCGAATCTATAATACGCGTGTGCGAATGCTGGAAAGGACGTGCGATTGAAACTCAAGGTTGGGTCTGTACACTGCTGGAAGCGCTATAGCTTTGACCGGAGCAGTACCTGCCTCATGCAGTAACCGCTGGTGCTTTAATTACTGTACATCGAACAGGAATACCTGATCGCGGGTAAGCCAGAGTAGGCTAGATCTAATTAGCATATTGGCTCTTTCGCTTACGTTTCACGCCATAACTCTTGAACGGAGCGGTTTCAAAGAAAACCCCACAAATTTTTTGACCTCCGTTGCCTGCTGAGTACACGACAGTATTTTTAGGTTGAACAGACGCTCCAGAAGTGAGATGTGACTTAACAGACAGACAGACAGACACGCACACACACACACAGACACGCGCACACACACACACACACACACACACACACACACACACACACACACACACACACACACACACACACACACACACACACACACACACACACACACACGACCAAGTACCGTAACCCTCGCTGCGCATGCGCGCCGAGGGTTAACAAGATGTACGTCACATACCCACTGACTTGAGGTACCACAAACACACATGTCTACAAGCAATGCTATTACTGAGGGTTTAGTAATTCTCCTACTTACAAACCTGTAGAAGTGTGTTCCTTCAGCAGAGCTCTCACATCATCTGCTAACTGCATGTTGGATATGGCTTCTGCAGCTGTGATGAGGATGTGGTAGGTGGCTCCATTTCCCTTGTTTCTCTTCCACGTGCGAAGTACTTCACGTTTTTGATCTTCGTACTCCCGGCACGTCTTTTGAATGCTCTTTTCTTGCTGAACAGTCAGTCCCAGATGTGGTGCTAGCTCCTCCCAACTCACCAGGTAGTCCCTGGCTATTGTGGCAATGTCTTGATCAGTAACTGGAGGGAAAGAGGAGGGAGTAACACATGATTGTAACTTACATACCAGAGATGATGTAATAGTGTATACAATAGAACAGAGGAGGTACAACACTAAAATTGATGATGTAATGAATCGCAGGAAAGAATGCAATTAACCGATGCGTACCACGAGGCAAAGACGTAGATATCTTCAGTTCATTGCATAGTTTAACAAAATTCAGTCAGAGTACTATCAAAATTTGGTAGAGAGATAGAGCATAGGCCAAAGATGAGGTGCAACTGAGAAATATAGATATCCACAAAGTACCACATGACATTTACTATTTCCCACTGTTAAGTCGCTGGAACAGTAGGGTTCGGCTGGGTTCGATTCTTTTTCTTGAGGTATAGGCTATGGTATGTACAACTGGCTACTAGTCTTTGGGGATCCTCGCTTTGCGTTGGTTCAGCAGATGTTGGAAAATGGCATATCATAGGTTGCAGTGTCAGCAAAAAGTATTCAGTCACATGATGCTGCTGTACCCTGTCTGAGAACTCACTAGGAAATGTTGGTGGGTGTGGTTTGGCAGACGATGAAGCTCTCCCCCTCTCCCTCCCTCTCTTTCTCGTTGTCCTCTTCCTTACAACGCCTGTCCTCTTCCCTCCCATTCCAACCCTCCCTCTCTCCTCTCCTCTCTCTGCGGTAAACCAACAATAGTAATAATTTAGACCTGACCAGTGGAAGTAAAACTGGGGAGACTTGTACATGTCAACACACAATGCAATCCATACAGATGGTGAGTGTACAGAGACCAGAACTCACCAGGTGGAGTAGTAGAGACAGAGACTGGAGTGGCAGGTGGAAGTGACTGTGGACCAGTAACTGAAGGAGAGAGGAAGGAAGGGGGAGGGAAGGAAGAGGGAGGGAGGGAGAGAGGTAAACCTTTTATATGCATCAATGGTATACAGCACCACTCCTCTAACTAAAGCACACCCTGAGATACAACCAGCCACTTCAACATTATGTCTTCTGTGGTTTCACAAAAAACATCTTCAACATACAACTGGCTGCTTTTGTAGGATGACTGTACAGAGACCAGAACTCACCAGGTGGAGTAGTAGAGGTAGAGACAGAGACAGCAGTGGTTGGTGGAAGTGACTGTGGACTGTTAGAGGATGTAACTGTAGCTGTAGAGAGAGAGGAGAGGTTAGAGAGAGGGAAAGGAGATAAGACTTAAATGAAGGTATGTGAACTCAGAGAGGCACACACACACATGTACATGAACGTACCCATACCCATGCCACACATGTACGCAAGCATGCACACACACACACACACACACATACACACACACACACGCACACAAACACAACTCACCAGCTGCAGTAGTAGAGACAGAGACAGGAGAGACTGAACTACTGGTACATGGAAGTGATGTAGAGGATGCAATGAGAGCTGTGGAGTGAGGGGAGGGGGTGAGGGAGAGAGGGAAGGATAAACAGATAACACACACAACAACACAAGTAACAGTAGTGTACATGTACACTCCCAGTCTAGATGGTGTGTACAGAGAACACAACTCACCAGGAAGTGTTGGTGGGTGTGGCTGTGGAGCAGTGGAGGATGGAGAGCTCTGAGTACTGACACATGGAACTGTAGCTGTGGAGAGAGAGGGGAGAAGACAGATGAGGTTATGAAAACCAGAAGTAAGAACACATCTAATTAAAGCACACACAAAAAGTGTACATATATATAGTCCACATGTATAACTCACTGTGTGTAGAACAGACAGTCCACCATGGAATTGTGCTCGTGGATACATCTCCATATTCGGAAGATGGTTTTGAACATGTCCACACATCATCGTTGTCTACAGTGGCGGGATGAGGGGTGGTGGGGTGGGCGGGGCATACAATGGCTGAGACAGGGGTGTTGTTGGTGTAGCCGAGGGTGTCCCCTGCTTTCTTCAGGCCTGCAAACACTGCGTCATGTGCCACCTTCCATAGCCGTACTGCCTTCTTCGGATGAGTGCAAATGTGGATTTCAAAGTGGGTGAAGTGATCAATAAGTGAAACGGCACCTGGAAACCTGTCCACAGAGAATTTAATCACATTGCGATTGAGGCATTTCGGAGTTCCTGCCTCATCCTGCACCACTTCCCAGGGACAGGGGTGAGCATTCTCGGAGGAGAGGAGGTAGGCCACTGTGCTGCAGAACATTCCCAGCAGAGGACCACTGTCGGGGAAGTGCACAGCAAGAGCTTTCTCACCACTCACTTGGTATTGTGCAACCACCTCTGGTGTCTTCACTTGCAGCAGACATGGCATGAAATACACATCCTCTGACAGATTGGCAAACACAAGTAAGCCCCTCAGCAGTGTGATCAGCTCTTTGGGTGTAAACAGGGGCTTCTCGTAGTGACTGTCAAACTTGCTCAGGAACTTCTCTGTCACTTGTCCGTGGTCACGAAACTTCATCTCTTCGCGTTGAATGGGGCGAAATGGCTTGTCTTCTTTTTCTTGGCTCATGCGATAGCTCTCCTCCACCAGCTCTGTCACTTTGTCCAGTAACATCTGTGGCTCCATGAATACCAGATTGGGCAGGATATCGGGGAAGTAGAACAGCATGTTCAGACGATTGAAGAATTGCAGAGCTTCCTCGCACGACCTCTCATCGATCTCCATCCATTCTGCCACCAACCCACACTGCTCTCGAGGCAGCACCTTCTTCCCCAGACCCTCCACCACCTGCAGCAGTTTCTGGTACAGAGCATACCATCGCAACGGCACCTTTACCCCCTTCCTCCCTTCCCTCTCTTTACTCAGACACCTCCGAATGGCCTCTGCACATTCATGGTCTTTCTTCACCGGCTTGGCGGCATTCATGGTGAAGATAAACTCCTTCCCTTTCTCGTTGCAGTACACGATTTGATCCTTGAACTGAGGCAAAAGGATCTCCTTCAGCCTCTTGTGCAGAGCCTCCAGCTTTCCGGCCAGCTCACCTTCTGCCACCATGTCTGGGTGGGTGGCCAGGAACAGCAATCTGGGGAGAGGGATGTCCTTGTTCTTGGCAGTCAAGGAGGTCATGGCTCGTGTGCACTGCTTCAGGGTCTCTTCGTTGGTCTGACTGGCTAGGAACTGGAACACCAGCTTGCCCTCTTTGAAATAGCGGATCATGGATCGCATATCCAGAGACTCGTGGACTTTGAAGACGTAGACAAAGTCGGATGCACCATTCAGGAACACAGGAATCAGTTCGTGAAAGTGAGGCTGCCCACCCGAGTCCAGCACGAGAATCTGCCTCAGTCGGAGGATGGGCTCCGAGGAGGGAGGAGAATTGTTGATGAGAGAGACAAACTCCTCGTCCATGTCGGTCGACTGCAGCACGGAATCCAGACTCCCTTCTGCCGCAGACTGCACTGTGCCCGTGGGCTTCTTCTTGGGAAGTGTTGGAATCTCCCTGGCTGCTTCAGATGTTGTGGTCTCCTCTGGTGTTGGTTGGAATGACTGGTCGGATGTGGAGTGGGGAGGCTCTTGGCTGGGGGAGGCTGGGCTGGCACTGCTCACTAGTGCCTCTGCCGCTTGCTTTGGAATTCGTGATCGGATAATTTCGGCAATGGATTCGTTGACTTCTTGCAGTGTCTTGATCTTCCAGTGAAGCTTCTTGTCCACGTCCATGAAGAGTACTTCAACAGGTCTCTTCATTAACGGGGTGCTGCATGTCACGTCAGGAGGGTCGTCTCCAAGCATTACGGCGAGGGCACATGTTTTACCACTCCCAGCGATACCGAACATCACCACTTTGTCGATGTCCAGTTCAATGTGGCCTCGTTTCATCTCCTGCTCATAGATCTGTTTGGAATGATGTCTGCCTGTAGAGAGAAAACATTTACACTACAATCTCTCCCCAGTGTCACATGAAAGAGGTAAGACCTGTAAACCAACATGTAATAAACCAAGGTCACAACCTAACCAGTCTTGCTAGCTGACTACAGACCACTGATCTAGGAACCTGACAGTACTTGATGCTAAAAATACACTGGATTTGATATAAGGAACTGAAGGACAAGGAGGTGTGGCTTCATTTACAACTAGGCTGAGGCTATATACATGTACGTCACATTTGATAGACCAGCTATACATAGAGACTTCAATGTCACACAACAACACAACACAATGTAACTCACATGTACACTATACCTACTCTCTGTCCCTTACAGCTGCTGCACAACACATGCACACGTGACTGAACCAAATATGGAAGTGTTTTTACAGGCTGCACAAAGAAGGGCAAAGGTCACTAGTAATTACCTACACGCTCGTTAACGCAAGAGTCTATAGCGTTTACACCTGGAGGGGAACGCTCTCCCGTCTAGCTGTACACCCGTTTACACCTGGAGGGGAACGCTCTCCCGTCTAGCTGTACGCCCGTTTACACCTGGAGGGGAACGCTCTCCCGTCTAGCTGTACACCCGTTTACACCTGGAGGGGAACGCTCTCCCGTCTAGCTGTACACCCGTTTACACCTGGAGGGGAACGCTCTCCCGTCTAGCTGTACACCCGTTTACACCTGGAGGGGAACGCTCTCCCGTCTAGCTGTACACCCGTTTACACCTGGAGGGGAACGCTCTCCCGTCTAGCTGTACACCCGTTTACACCTGGAGGGGGACGCTCTCCCGTCTAGCTGTACACCCGTTTACACCTGGAGGGGAACGCTCTCCCGTCTAGCGGGCTTCGCTCGAGAGCGTTTACAGTTTAGACAGGTGTACAGCTAGACGGGAACACGTTCCTCTCCAGGTGTACGTTCCCGTTATACCTTACATCTGATCCATATTGTATATACAGTACAGATCTGGTGGATACCAAAAACTACAACATGTACCTGTGGGAAACAGCTGCTGGAGATGAGCCAATGCTCTGTGAGGACTGTCAGCTGGAAACAATCTCCCCACCTCATACAGTGCATTTGCCACAAGTCTCCATGATGGTGCTGGATGTGAAGAGATGAGGTATTCAATGGCTGCCTGTTTGCGCTCCTTGTGCTTGGAATACTTTGACTCGATCCTCTCCACCTCAGACTGTGGTATGTTTACATGGAGACTAAACTCCCCCCACAGATCATCATCCACGTGCATGCTGTCCAGTACAGTTGAGAGGTTGTGTGAAGTGAGACTGAGCTCTGGGAACACAACAGGAGAAACAGAGATGGAGACACTCACTACACAACTCTACACTACATCTTCACAACCACCCATCATAGGGACAGTCTACACACTAAACACAACCTAGGAAATTATGGACACAAATTCTCCTCGGCCGCCACTTCAACCCACAACACTCATCTACCTGGAATGGATATTTACCAAACATACAAATTATCTCTGTCCCCTGGAAGATCAACTCACCAGCTGGTGTGGATTGCAGGAACACATTCACAGCCTTCAATGCTGTCACCTCCTCCATCCTGTGCAGTACTCCTGCAACATTCTGCCATGAGGCCCTAGCTACAGTGTGGAGATAGTAGAGCAGTAGTGCCTCCTTCTTCTGTTTCTTTGTCTTGTATGCAGTATTGGAGTTGATTTTGTCTATCACAGCATCAGGAACACCCAGACCAGAATAATAATTTCCCAGGTCCTTCCATTTCTTGACAGATGTCATAACCCTCCGCAGGTTGTTGATAGTGAGTGTGGGGTCTGCACAGAGAGTAGGACATAATCATTGACTAGTGCTCTACTCCATTTCCCACTCTACATATGCTCGTGGTCGTGTTCAATGAAATAGTTGATGTATGCCTTTCTTTGTTGAGCCTCACTTGAGAACTGTCTCTTAATTTCAACTCGTTTAGACAAAGAGACACCCAGATAGTACCCCAGATCATCAGTATCCTTCACCTCCCGTACTGCTCGGAGGACATTCATTGGAGTGAAGGTCATATCTACAGCAGATAACACACCACACACTTACCAACAAATCACTACCATCACAAATATCACGGGGGACGGGGGGCAACGGGGTCTTAGAAATTAAATAACTACATAGCACGGGGTACGGGGGCGGGGGCGGGGGCAACGGGGGTCTTAGCAAAATTTGGAAATTCAAATTTTTCTTTAAAATAGTAGCCTCAAGTATTGAGGGGAGGGTCAGACTACAAACCACTTAACATGTTTACCATTCTCGGGACCTCACAACTCACGTTTCTTTTTCACGAAGCGAGCGGCCATGTCTTTTGTTTTCTGTCCTCCAAGTCTCAATTGGGGCGGCACCTACATGGCAGCTGGCTCCACCACTGCACAGTCTACGACACTGTCACAGGGACACTATATAGCTACACCCGCCCCCCCACAATGGCGGCTTCACATCTCACTCTGTTCTCGACAACTGACACACTCTGTCTGCTAGTCTCTACACTAGTAGCTACACAACACTGTCTCCACTCACAAACTACGTCAGTCTCTACACTAGCACTTCAGCTGCAAAATAGACAGCCGCAAAAACACTTCTTTGAAAAACAGCTTCAGAAAAATGGCGGCAGGAAGTAGGAAATTCCTCCGTATACTAAAATATACGACTTTTGCACAAAAACGCGCATGCGCAAGTTCATCGGGTGGGGCTGGTTCGACAATCTTAGATTCGTAGCAGGTCTCCACCTTTCCCTCTCTCTCATACCCTCTCCCTCTACTTCTCCCTCAACCCCCCCCTTCCCTCTCCCTCTCTCCCTCCCTCCCTCCATCCCTCCCTCTCCCTCTCTCTACAGTGTCCTATGTCCAGTGACCTGAAGACATGAGGTGGTGGCCGTGGGACTAGGTACACTGACATGTCATCCCTCAGTGTACTCTCCTCTCCCTCCCACGCTGCAATAAGTATGACATCATCCACAGATGATGAGAGGAGGGTGTGGTGTGGCAGGTACACCTCAAAATACAATTTGTTTTGAGAAACATGTGTGGCTATCTCACATTCTGTTAAGACTAAATTCATGACTCTACCCTCTCTTGGTGTTCAGAGAATGAATGAAACATTAATTCCCAGGAGATGATAAATGTATACAAGGCAAGGCAAGAATATCAGCTTAGAATTCACCAGAATATGCATAAGATCTTAAAAACTTTTCTCCCTGCCCCCAGACCCCCTATCTTAACTTGCTCTCTGCCTCTTCAACTTGCTCCTACCCCTCTGTACAGAATTATACAGTGGATGAGGTTATGACTTCGTCACTGGACGAAAAGTAAAATTTCCTATGTGACCTGCATGTGGAATAGGTCACATTTCATCACATTTCCTGTACCTGTCCAGTAGTGGATAGAGCCAAATGTCCTGTATATATATACGACATTTAGCTCTATCCACTACTGGACAGGTACAGGAAATGTGATGAAATGTGACCTATTCCACATGCAGGTCACATAGGAAATTTTACTTTTCGTCCAGTGATCCTCTGTGAGATAAGGGGTTGATGTCTCATGTCAGGGGTATCTCCATTACATCATTCACATTACGTCAGCTAGGTTACAGGTAGCTAGGTAGGTAGGCTAGGGCTGTGGATATTAATGACGTAATCGACAGCACACTTCCATCTTATATGTGCCATCTACCAGATAAGGTACTACATATCACAAGGAGTCTTGAAATACACAGAGGGAATTCTTAAGAGATATCTAATGAGAGGTGGTGGTTAGAGTACTGAAGGTAACCACACCCACTGGTGAGACCAACCCACCCATTTGGCAGTGATAGTGGTCCTCATCATGACACCATGACATGGTCACCTCAATAAACATGTGGTGTACATACATCTCAACATCTCAAATTAGTATAGATCACTGATTACAACACACCCAATAACTACACACACTCTCCCTCCCTCCCTCCCTCTCCCTCTCTCCCTCCCTCCCTCCCTCTCCCTATAGCTATCTCCCTCCCTCCCTCCCTCTCCCTCTCTCCCTCCCTCCCTCCCTCTCCCTCTCTCCCTCCCTCCCTCCCTCTCCCTATCTCCCTCCCTCCCTCCCTCTCCCTCTCTCCCTCCTTCCCTCCCCTAGCCCCATCCCTCCATCTCCCTCTCATTTCTACTAAAGTCCCCACTGTGGAGGTGGATAGTCATGTTGTTATTGACGTGTGTGTGTGAGTGAGTATGTGTATGTGTGTGTGTGTGTGTGTGTGTGTGTGTGTGTGTGTGTGTGTGTGTGTGTGTGTGTGTGTGAAATTCTGTACCTATGTACACCAATTGTTATGTACGTGTGTGACAGTGTGTGAGTGTGTGAATTGTGAGGGTGAGAGTGTGAAGGAATATACATTGACTACACAGAGTTGTCATAGAAACTATTATACATTTGACTCATTGAGAGAGAAGGTCTTTAGTGGCTTTTGGAGTGGCATCCTCGTTAAAATGTTTAGTGCTATACCTGGGAGGAGAGGGAGGGAGGGAGAGAGGGAGGGAGTGAGGGGAGGAGAGAGGGAAGGAGGGTGGGGGGAAGGAGGTGGGAAGGAGGAGGGAGGGAGGGGAGAGGGATAATACAGAGAGAAATAGAGAGTAAGGACCATACCACTATATACATACATGTACATACTCAGTCATACTAGCACACAAACGAGGGTGGTACAGTTCCCATTCCATTCCTTCATTCCCATGGTACATTGGGATGGGATGGACAGTGGGATATAGGCATGAGGTGTGGTACAGTTTGGGATGTTCCCTGGTACATTGGGGTACATGATGGAATGTGATGGGATGGACAGTAGGTACAGTGAGTGGGACATAACAGGATATTCCCACTTCCACCTAATGGACTGTCCTAAGGGTACAATGCAATGGGATACCAAGTACTGTTGGATGTCTGTAGGGAATGGTGGACATGTGTGACACACACACACACACACACACACACACACACACACACACACACACACACACACACACCTCCTGAAGCAGTTTCTCAGAAGCTCCACTCAGTGTATTCAACATGGGGGTGGGGTTGGTGTAAAACAGAGACATTCTATTGGCCACGTCATCAGGTAGCTCCACCCCATCAGTGGATGACTGACTGCACTGACCTCCTCCTGTGAGAGAGGGAAGAGAAGGGAGAGAGGGAGAGAGAAAAGGCGAGAGAAAAGGCGAGGGAGGTGTCCCTGATTTGAGGGGTTAAATATGATATGGTATTAGGACAGCTAAGGAGAGTGTCCTGATTTGAGGGGTTATAGAGTACAGTGGTGTGGTATTAGGACAGCTAGGGATGGTCTTACCATTCTCCTTCCGTTGAGTGTCCTGTGATAGTAACTAAAGTCATTTTGAATGGCCGGATTGGTCAACTGGGGAGGGAGGGGAGTGAGGGGAGGGAGGGAGGGAGGGAGTGGGGAGGGGAAGAGGGGAAGAAGGGAGGGAGGGGAGGGAGGGAAGGGAGAGGAGGGGATGGAGGGAGGGAGGGAGGGAGGAAGCGACGGTAAAGAGAGATGGAGAGGTGATGAATACACATAAAAAACAAATTTAACCCTCTCCACACACCTTGAGGTCATCGAAGGAAAGAGTAAAATGAACTGCTTCGTAATAGCCTAGGAGAGAGAGATAGAGAAAAAGCACAGCTGACTGAGTTTAGTGAGGTGTCCTGATTAGTGAGGTGTTCTGATTAGTGAGATGTCCTGATTAGTGAGATGTCTTGATTAGTGGTGTCCTGATTTCAGAGATTAACTGATTAACGGCGGAAATTACACCTATGCATAGAGGAAATTAAAATCAAGTTATGATGTGTTTTAAAACAAACGGGTGTAGTTGAAAAAGTAGGAAGGATTTGTAGATTTTTGTGAAGCTAAACTCACGTGCTATTCCTTCATGCCACGATCTGGCCGACTATTACATCGAAGGGGAAAGGAAGGACCTTGGAGCACTTCTTCGTTGGATCGGGACTATGGTAAGGGAATAAGTTTATGTACATGCATGTCTAGAGTTGTTATCCTGCTTGCCTACATGTTATATGAAGGTACGTAGCAGCCTGGCTCTCCCTGGGGAATTACTGCCTACATAGGAAGTTGGTTCAGTGTTTGTGGAATTTCAATAGGAGACAGTGACAGCTACATATACATGTACATAAATTACAAAGTTAGCAGGTATAGTAATACAATCTGGGCCATTATTCTTCTCGGATATGTTTGTGCCACTGCAAGAAGCAGTCAGTATCTGGCACACCCTGTGTGACACAGCCACACTTCACACTCCTTGCACCACCAGCAGCTGTCATTTATTTTCCCTTTGTTTGTACAGGCAACACAGCGTCCACGTTTGCTCCGGATGTTTCCATCAACCTTCTGGGGAAAATGAGTGAGTGGGATGGAATGTTGAGCTGTGCCACCCCGTCCTGGCCTACACCGACTACAGTAGTTACCAATCAGTGACTTTGTGAGTGAAACACGAAAGTCCTTTACAGTTTTGAAGGTAGCTGACTCTGTGTAGTGTGTATACAGGATGTACGCATTTGTGACTGCAGTATCCAGGAGAAAGTAAAATATGTATTTGTAGAACTTGTGGCTTTTGACTGGCAACTATAATAGCCCCTCAGCTGGTCACCGCGGTCAACTCCGCTCATGTAGGTGTTGTAGCTGACAATGGCTGCTAGGCATGGGAGACTGATACCAGTGCCGTCTCTCTGACGTCTTAGGACACTTCCATGCTCATTTGGCTGGCGGCAGGTTGACATAACAATGAATACTTTGTTGTCCCTCCATGTCGATGGAGTGACTGGTCCCTTCTGCAACGTTAACTAGTCTCCTCTGTAAGTGGAAACACAAGAGGAAGTGGTGGCAATATATAAGTGTAGTAGATGAATGTGTACATACACCTCCACTACATACCCCTCCATGTGTGTGTATGTACATACATCTACATGTGTATGTACCTACATACTTACATGTGTGTGTACATATATTATAGTTACATAGACCAGACTGGCATGTAACTATTTTGTTGGATGGCTCTCTACTCCGTGGCTTTCTATGCATGGATATTACATAAGATATTGCTAAATAATGTACATATTGGAACACTAGATACATGTAGCTGGAACTACTGTAGTTACTGACTCTAATCCAATTACCATCCAACAATACACGTACATGTAGATGTATGTACACATATAGATGTATCCATATACCTATCTTATATGTACATGTACATTCATATGTACCTGTTAGCAAACTTCACTTTCTTCAGGTGTTCAGGAAAGCCCCTACGGTTGGAACGAGCTGTGCCACATTCAAAAATGTCATCACTCACTAAGTCATTCAACAACTCAAAGCTATTGAAAAAGTTGTGGAAGTACACATGTCAGTTTTGACCCTTCAAATCCTCAGTACGTGATTTGACAACATGTGCTGCGAGTCCTTTCTCAACCGTGTCTCCCTGCTTCCCCGTATACACTTCAAATTTCCACAAGTAGCCATTGTGGCTGTCTCCAAGAACGCAGACTTTGATACCTCGTTTTGTTGGCTTCAGGGGCGTGAAATGCTCGGCTCAGCTCTCAGAGAAAAGTACTCTCCTTAGCTCCATACCAAGCTCTATCATCAGAGACTCCTGCTCTACAAGTCATGCTATCCCAGCAACAGAGGAAACAAGTTTAATAGAGAGAACTTTATCAAGAAGAATTCGTTGTAGGGATCAGTGTCAGATGTTATGTGTGCCTCTAGCTATTTATTCAGACTGCAGCGAGGTCAGTTTTGAATACCAAACCATCTCCAAGTTGATGTCATATATCCTAACAGGGGGGGCCCTCGCGGGACCAAACGGACGTACGATATATATACATATACCAGAGGCATTACTTCAGACTAAAGACTGCTAGTGAAAATGCATGGCATTGTGGGGCGAGGGTGAGTGAGAAATTGTCAGTTAGTTATGCACTACTGAAATGTTTTATCTCACATACAGAAACAATACAGGAGCAGATAGAGTTTTGTGGTGAGCATATACGAATTTCAGTATTGCTCAATATACACCTACTGGCACAGAAGGCAGAAGTGCTATAAGAGTATGGCTTCGTAGGTTCTGTCTTCTCTCTCTCTCTTCAGGCGTTTCTCTGGCACCATTCCCATTGTCTTTGTCATTCTGCCTCATGACAAAATATACAAGTCATGTGACTTCCCGTATGTGCAAACAGAGGACGTACGTGGTTAGACAGACAGACTGACACCAACCCCATTGACATCATCAATGTAGGGGCTCACTCATGTTCACCCCAATAATGGGGTTAACACAACCAAGGTTGCAAATGGGTTAAAACAACTGAAGCAAAATGGGGTTAACACAAGAAGGCTACAATGTACATACTTCTCTGATGTGTTCTCCTGCTCACTGGTAACCACGGAGATCAGCTACCACCTCTGGTGCTCGGGGAGGGAGGGGAAAGGGGGAAAGGGAGTTCCAACTTGTCCAGTTTCTTCTTCCTCCATTTCACATTCACTGGTACGGAATACAAACATACCACACATGTACATATCACACATGTACATACACTTCCAACAAGTACAGTAATAGTCAAAGGTGGCTCTATTTAGAAATACATACCCTCGCAGGAAGGTAAACCATGAATAAACCATGGTAACACACGGAGCGAGCATAACGACATCGGCCAACTATACGAGAGGTAGGTACAATCACATACATAAGAGTTTGAGAACTGCAGCACGAGGAAACCACGCCTTAATCGTGACGTTAAACTCAGTGTTGGTTATTGTGGTGCTCTTTTGTGCAATTGGTTGACTGTCTACTGGAACGTACATCTGTATCAGCTCTTTGACGACGACTTCAGTTACATACTGATAGAATGCTGGACTAGCTGATTCTTTACCACATGAAAAATAACAAAAAATGCCCACTTCCTTTTGAATGATGCAGATGTACGTATACTATGGTATTGATGCTACATATATTCTCACTGTAAGTGAGGCTTCATCCGTTGTTACTGAGAGGTCAGTAACAATGCCTTCAGCGAATCTGAAACTGCTCTCATTCTGAGTATCTTCACACCAGTTGATCAATGTAGAAGCAACAGATCGGGCATCAATTGCACATGGTGAACTTCACACCTTCCAAAACAAGCTTAAGCTTATCGAAAAAATCACCCTGCATCACATGCACAGTGCTATGCAGATGATACATACCTGAGTTTAAACGAATAGATCTCCGTATATGCGTAACATAAGGACCTAGCGGCGCGCGCTCGAGGCACGGAGTCGACTTAGCCTCGTACCCAGGCTCTCGATAGGAGGGAGAGGGAGAGCCTGGTACTGACTGCTCGCGCATGCGTCTCATTAATTCAAATATTTGTCGGTCGGTTATGACGTTTACGTAAAGCGAGGCCGGCCGGCCCAACGTACTAACGCGCGCCGCGACAACAACTGTTATATGTTAACAGAGAAAAGATTAGGCGGACTTCAGAGAGGCGCTGCCTCCCTAACGAAAGGTAAGGGAGTCACCTACTAATCCCTACCACTCAGTGCGAGGTAGTTTGACTTGAGGTTTGTGGGAGAGCGGCTCGACACCAACCTCACTGCCTCTCTCTAGCTCTGTCCAGGCTTCAGAACGAGGTTATGGCTATCCAGACAGTTTAGAGCGAACGAAATGGCGCTTTTACTGACGATAGTAAGGGCGCGCTATAGCAAACGGTAGAGAAACATGACGTCAGAGCCCATCCATGATGCGGAAAGTGTACCAAAGTTATACGGAAATCCCGGAATGCTGGGATTTTTCACGCATGCGCAAGCAGTCAGTACCAGGCTCTCTTTCTTCGAGAGCCTGGGTACGAGGCTAGGAGTCGACTGTACTATACTGCTAATGCGTGAATTGCGCCGTTTCTAGATCTATGCGCGAACGCACTGATGGAGCCGCGTTTGTGGGTTTCATGTGTACCACATTATCAATCTCATGTTAAATGGTACATGTTATTCAATTGCAAGTGATGATATCCACACACAATAAGTATGATGATCACACACAGATGATGAGTAATGTTCATGAGTGTAGGGTAAGGTGTGGTGGGTATAGTGTTTGGTGTCCTGTGCAGTATTCTGTATCTGGTGTCTTGTGAGTGTGTACATTTCAATTGATCTCCCTCTCCTCCTGTCTCCATGTGCAAGTGATAATGGTATGTTCAGTTCATTAGCTGTGATCCTCCCCTCCCCCTCCCCTCCTTCCAGCAGGTATTTTGGAGGCCTGTATCTGGTCGGCCAGAACTGAGAGGTCGATGACACAAAGATGATGTAAGGATGACTTCAACACGATTATTGCAACTTTTGTCTCTTCTGTGGAGGTCCACTATTAGTTACATGTACATGTAGGTGGTGTATCTGGTCGGCCAAAACTGAGAGGTCGATATTTTGAAGTGTTTGGACAAGTGACTCCCACGTCACAGGTAGCCCCTTCCCCTCCAGCCATTCCTGCAAGACCTTTCGTGTGATTTTTTCTGGATTTCGAAGACAATATTCTTCAATACTGTCTACTCGACTGCCTGTCCTGTCATTGAGAAGGAAGATCCCAAATGTGGAGTAGTTAGCACCTATTTGTTCAGGTACTTTGAGACGAAGTAACTCTGGCAGGGAGGGCTCCTCACCTGAGAAAAACAAAGTCTTGTCATTTACCAGATTAGTACACACAATGGTTCTGACAGTGTAGGGTTTTCAGATAGTGAGTGTACAGAGACTAGAACTCACCAGGTGGAGTAGTAGAGACAGAGACTGAAGTGGCAGGTGGAAGTGACTGTGGACCAGTAACTGTACGAGAGAGGGGGAAGGGGGAGGGAACGGGGAGGGAGGGAGGGAGAGAGGTAAACCTTTTATATGCATCAATGGTATACAGCACCACTCCTCTAACTAAAGCACACCCTGAGATACAACCAGCCACTTCAACATTATGTCTTCTGTGGTTTCACAAAAAACATCTTCAACATACAACTGGCTGCTTTTGTAGGATGAGTGTACAGAGACCAGAACTCACCAGGTGGAGTAGTAGAGGTAGAGACAGAGACAGTAGTGGTTGGTGGAAGTGACTGTGGACTGGTAGAGGATGTAACTGTAGCTGTAGAGAGAGAGGCGAGGTTAGAGAGAGGGAAAGGAGATAAGACTTAAATGAAGGTATGTGAACTCAGAGAGGCACACACACACACACACACGTACATGAACATGCCCGCATACACACACACACACACACACACACACACACACACACACACACACACACACACACACACACACACACACACACACACACACACACACACACACACACACACACACACACACACACACACACACAACTCACCAGCTGCAGTAGTAGAGACAGAGACAGGAGAGACTGAACTACTGGTACATGGAAGTGATGTAGAGGATGCAATGAGAGCTGTGGAGTGAGGGGAGGGGGTGAGGGAGAGAGGGAAGGATAAACAGATCACACACACAACAACACAAGTAACAGTAGTGTACATGTACACTCCCAGTCTAGATGGTGTGTACAGAGAACACAACTCACCAGGAAGTGTTGGTGGGTGTGGCTGTGGAGCAGTAGAGGATGGAGAGCTCTGAGTACTGACACATGGAACTGCAGCTGTGGAGAGAGAGCGGAGAAGATAGATGAGGTTATGATAACTCTACCAGCAATAAGAACATATCTGGGAGAAGACTCTGAGTTTAGAATTAGGAGTACCAACATGACATACAGCCAACTCAACATATCCAATTAGAGCACACCCTAAACCACACATACAATGTACATGTGTATATACATACACTCACTGTGTGTGCTGCAAACACTCCACCAAGGAATGGTGTCCTCTGACATACTGCCAAATATGTGTGCCATCTTCGAACATTTCCAACCACCTTCCTCCAAAGTGGCGGGATGAGGGGTGGTGGGGTGGGTGGGGCATACAATGGCTGGGACAGGTGTGTTGTTGGTGTAGCCAAGGGTCTTCCCTGCTTTCTTCAGGCCTGCAAACACTGCGTCATGTGCCACCTTCCACAGCTCTGCTGCCTTCTTGGGGAGTGTGTGGATGTGGATTTCAAAGTGTGTGAAGTGATCGATCAGCGAAACAGTACCAGTAACCTTCGGGATGGTGAACTGGATCACGTTGCGATTGAGGCATTCCGGAGTTCCTGCCTCATCCTGCACCACTTGCCAGGGACAGGGGTGAGCATTCTCGGAGGAGAGGAGGTAGGCCACTGTGCTGCAGAACATTCCCAGCAGGGGACCACTGTCGGGGAAGTGCACAGCAAGAGCTTTCTCACCACTCACTTGGTATTGTGCAACCACCTCTGGTGTCTTCAATTGCAGCAGACATGGCATGAAATACACATCCTCTGACAGATCGGCAAACACAAGTAAGCCCCTCAGAAGTGTGATCAGCTCTTTGGGTGTGAACAGGGGCTTCTCGTAGTGACTGTCAAACTTGCTCAGGAACTTCTCTGTCACTTGTCCGTGGTCACGAAACTTCATTTCTTCATCTTCAAGCTGAATGGGGCAAAGTGGCTGGTCGTCTTCTTCTTGGCTCATGCGGTAGCTCTCCTCCACCAGCTCCGTCACTTTGTCCAGCAACATCTGTGGATCCATGAACACCAGATTGGGCAGGATATCGGGGAAGTAGAACAGCATGTTCAGACGACTGAAGAACTGCAGAGCTTCCTTGCATGACCCCTCATCGATCTCCATCGATTCTGCCACCAACCCACACTGCTCTCGAGGCAGCACCTTCTTCCCCAGATCCACCACCACCTGCAGCAGCTTCTGGTACAGAGCGTACCATCGCAATGGCACCTTTTCCCCCTTCCTCCCTTCCCTCTCTTTACTCAGACACCTCCGAATGGCCTCTGCACATTCCTGGTCTTTCTTGCCTGGCCTGGCAGCATTCATGGTGAAGATAAACTCCTTCCCTTTCTTGTTGCAATACATGATTTGATCCTTGAACTGAGGCAAAAGGATCTCCTTCAGCCTCTTGTGCAGAGTCTCCAGCTTTCCAGGCAGCTCACCTTCTGCCACCATGTCTGGGTGAGTGGCCAGGAACAGCAATCTGGGGAGAGGGATGTCCTTGTTCTTGGCAGTCAAGGACGTCATGGCTCGTGTACACTGCTTCAGGGTCTCTTCGTTGGTCTGGTTGGCTAGGAACTGGAACACCAGCTTGCCCTCTTTGAAATAGCGGATCATGGATCGCATATCCAGAGACTCGTGGACCTTGAAGACGTAGACAAAGTCGGATGCACCATTCAGGAACACGGGAATCAGTTCGTGAAAGTGAGGCTGCCCACCCGAGTCCAGCACAAGAATCTGCCTCAGTCGGAGGATGGGCTCCGAGGAGGGAGGAGAAGTGTTGATGAGAGAGACAAACTCCTCGTCCACATCAGTCGACTGCAGCACGGAATCCAGACTCCCTTCTACCTCAGACTGTACTTTGCCTGTGAGCCTCTTTTTGGTGGATGTTGGAATCTCCCTGGCTACTTCAGATGTTGTGGTAGTTGTCTCCTCTGGTGTTGGTTGGAATGACTGGTCGGCTGTGGAGTAGGGAGGCTGCTGGCTGGGGGAGGCTGGGGTGGCACTGCTCACTAGTGCCTCTGCTGCTTGCTTTGGCATTCGAGAACGGATGATTTCGGCAATGGATTCGTTGACTTCTTGCAGTGTCTTGACCTTCCAGTGAAGCTTCTTGTCCACGTCCATGAACAGTACTTCAACAGGTCTCTTCATTAACGGGGTGCTGCATGTCACGTCGGGAGGGTCGTCTCCAAGCATTACAGCGAGGGCACATGTTTTACCACTCCCAGCGATACCGAACATCACCACTTTGTCGATGTCCAGTTCAATGTGGCCTCGTTTCATCTCCTGCTCATAGATTTGTTTGGAATGATGTCTGCCTGTAGAGAGAAAACATGTACACTACAATCTCTCCCCAGAGTCACATGAAAGAGGTAAGACCTGTAAACCAACATGTAATAAACCAAGGTCACAACCTAACCAGTCTTGCTAGCTGACTACAGACCACTGATCTAGGAACCTGACAGTACATGATGCTAAAAGTACGCTGGATTTGATATGAGGAACTGAAGGACAAGGAGGTGTGGCTTAATTTACAACTAGGCTGAGGCTATATACATGTAAGTCACATTTGATAGACCAGCTATACATAGAGACTTCAATGTCACACAGCAACACAACACAATGTAACTCACATGTACACTATACCTACTCTCTGTCCCTTACAGCTGCTGCACAACACATGCACACGTGACTGAACCAAATATGGAAGTGTTTTTACAGGCTGCACTAAAAAGGGCAAAGGTCACTAGTAATTGCCTACACACTCTTTAACGCAAGTGTTTACACCTGGAGGGGAACCCTCTTTCCTGTCTAGCTGTACACCCATTTACACCTGGAGGGGAACGCTCTCCTGTCTAGCTGTACGCCTTTTACACCTGGAGGGGAACGCTCTCCCGTCTAGCTGTACACCCGTTTACACCTGGAGGGGAACGCTCTCCCGTCTAGCTGTACACTGGCTTCCGCTCGAGAGCGTTTACAGTTTAGACAGGTGTACAGCTAGACGGGAACACGTTCCTCTCCAGGTGTACGTTCCCGTTATACCTTACATCTGATCCATACTGTATATACAGTACAGATCTGGTGGATACCAAAAAATACAACATGTACCTGTGGGAAATAGCTGCTGGAGATGAGCCAATGCTGTTTCCTCATACATCAGATACAGTGCATTTGCCACAAGTCTCCATGATGGTGCTGGATGTGAAGAGATGAGGTAGTCAATGGCTGCCTGTTTGCGCTCCTTGGCACTGGAATACTTTGACCTGATCCTCTTCATCTCAGACTTAGGTATGTTTACACGGCGACTAAAGTCATCCCACCACATATCATCCATGCTGTCCAGTACAGTTGAGAGGTTGTGTGAAGTGAGACTGAGCTCTGGGAACACAACAGGAGAAACAGAGATGGAGACACTCACTACACAACTCTACACTACATCTTCACAACCACCCATCATAGGGACAGTCTACACACTAAACACAATCTAGGAAATTATCGACACAAATTCTCCTCGGCCGACACTTCAACCCACAACACTCATCTACCTGGAATGGATATTTACCAAACATACAAATTATCTCTGCCCCCTGGAAGATCAACTCACCAGCTGGTGTGGATTGCAGGAACACATTCACAGCCTTCAATGCTGTCACCTCCTCCATCCTGTGCAGTGCTCCTGAAACATTCTGCCATGAGGCCCTAGCTACAGTGTGGAGATAGTAGAGCAGTAGTGCCTCCTTCTTCTCTTTCTCTGTCTTGTATGCAGTATTGGACTTGATTTTGTCTATCACAGCATAAGGAACACCCAGACCATAGAAATAATCTCCCAGCTCCTCCCATTTCTTGACAGATGTCGTAACCCTCCGCAGGTTGTTGATAGTGAGTGTGGGGTCTGTACAGAGAGTAGGACATAATCATTGACTAGTGCTCTACTCCGTTTCCCACTCTACATATGCTCCACACACAAAAGGGGTGGAATGAAGAGTGGAGTCCATTCATTAGTATTCATCATCTCTTAGTACAGGAGGCTGGCTCTACCATCATCCACTCCACAACATCATGTACATGTACACTCTACATACATGCCAAGTGGACTCCATCCACTCATTCCTTCATCTACATCATGTTAGACCCTCCCTCCTGCACACAGCCTCTAGCTACCTGCCCTACCTGGGACAGCCTCCGCCAGATGACGGATGTTGTCTGCAGCCTCTACACTATCTGGTTGGTCCATCACATCCAGAGCACATATCACACTTCTCCAGCTTGCCTCTGGGTCGTGTTCAATGAAATAGTTGATGTATGCCTTTCTTTGTTGAGCCTCACTTGAGAACTGACTCTCAATTTCATCTCGTTTAGACTCAGGGACACCCAGACAGTGCCCCAGAAGACCAGCATTCTTCACCTCCCGTACTGCTCGGAGGACATTCATTGGAGTGAAGGTCATATCTACAGCAGATAACACAACACACACTTACCAACATATCACTACCATCACAAATATCACGGGGGACGGGGGGGGGGGGGGGGCAATGGGGTTCTTAGCAAAATTTGGAAATTCAATTTCTCTTTAAAATAGTAGCCTCAAGTATTGAGGGGAGGGTCAGACTACAAACCACTTAACATGTTTACCATTCTCGGGACCTCACAACTTACGTTTCTCTTTCACGAAGCGAGCGGCCATGTCTTTTGTTTTCTGTCCTCCAAGACTGACTACGTCTCAATTGGGGCGGCACCTACATGGCAGCTGGCTCCACCACTGCACAGTCTACGACACTGTCACAGGGACACTAGCTACACCCGTCCCCCCACAATGGCGGCTTGACATCTCACTCTGTTCTCGACAACTGACACACTCTGTCTGCTAGTCTCTACACTAGTAGCTACACAACACTGTCTCCACTCACAGATTACGTCAGTCTCTACACTAGCACTCCAGCTGCAAAAACAGCTTCAGAAAAATGGCGGCAGAAAGTAGGAAATTCCTCCGTATACTAAAATATACGAGTTTTGCACAAAAATGCGCACCCTTCATCAATCACAGGGAAAATGGTCCATGAATACGGACTTCCACGGGGTTAAAGGAGTCCGTCTTTGTACCGTGTGCACACCGTACACACGTTGAAAAAAGTCCGCGTAAGTCCATTGTGATACCACGTAAGTCCGTGGTGATACATGGTATCTATATGGACTTACGCGGACTTTTGCAACGTGCGTACGGTGTGCGCACGGTGCAAAGACGGACTCCTTTGACTCCGTGGAAGTCCGTATTCATTGACCATTTTCCCTGTGCATCCCTCCCTCTCCCTCTCTCTATAGTGTCCTATGTCCAGTGACCTAAAGACATGAGGTGGTTGGTGTGGGATGATAAGTGTATTATTATATGTGTATGGAGGAATCTTCTGACGTTTCAATACAGCAGAGGGATAGGAGAAGGGAAAGGGAGGGGGCAGGGGGAGCAGTAGCCTCTCACTTTTGCACAATGCAAGGCAAAAATCAGTTTACAATTCATCAGAATATGTCAGGTGTACACTTCTTTGAAAAACAGCTTCAGAAAAATGGCGGCAGGAAGTAGGAAATTCCTCCGTATACTAAAATATACGAGTTTTCGCACAAATGCGCATGCGCAAGATCATCGGGTGGGGCTGGTTCGGAAATCCCATTGACAAATAATGCCAGCATAATTTTAGGTACCCCAAAGCATAGAGAATAATGCTGGAATAGTAGGCGAGATTTTTGGCTTGTTGCGTAATTATTACATGATGTGTGCGCTAAATAGAGGCTTTTCTACGTGGAGGACTATGTCATTCTCAGTCACGTTGCAATAATAGATTAGTGATTTTCCTTGCAATGTACCACCACTGTATGCACTTTGTGTATTAATTAAGTTCTGTAAATTTATGTGCAATGTATGTGCCTTCGTAAAATACACAAGTCAACTAGGTACAGCGAATAATTGAGAATAATGGGCAAAGGTTGCAAGAACAATAGGGACTACAACAAATAGAATAAGAGAATAGAATAATAGGTCCAAAAATTAGCAATGCCTAATCTTAGATTCAAAGCAGGTCTCCACCTTTTCCTCTCCCTCCCCCTCTCTCACATCCTCTCCCTCTCCCTCCCCCTCTCCCCTCCCCCTTCTCCCTCTCCCCCTCCCCCACTTCTGTCTCTCTCCTCCCTCCCTCCATCCCTCCCTTCTTCCCTCCTTCACACTCTCCCTCTACTCAGGGCGGTTAAGACGGAACCACGTAAATTATGGGCTGAAATTAGTCGTTTTTGAGCGCCGTTTGCTCAGTACGGGATGGACTTACTCCCTGTATATTTTGATATAATTATTATTAGCACAGGTACAACTATAGTTCAATTTTGTTGTCTTGAAAACCATTGATAACATGTAAACACCACCGCTAAAGTCAACACCTTCAGAAAGCCCCGCTACTTCGTTTCATGGGGCAACGAAATCATCCGTAAATACTGGCACAATAGGTATTAACAGATTCAGCCACATCCTCGCCATATGAATCTGCCTGGAAAAACGGTCCCTACGAGTCCGAGGTTTCTGGACTGATAGCCGTAATGCATTTTTTTGACACAAGGGTTTCTACCCACACGCACGAAGCTACCAGTCCAGAGGTCTACCTTCTCTGTACAAGAAATTTGAGTCTGAAAAGAAACGAGAATATGGAGAAAGAATCAACGTGGTCGAGCATGGGTCTTTTACCCCCCTGGTCTTCTCAGCTTGCGGTGGGATGGGTCATGAGGCCACAGTTGTTGTCAAGAGGCTGGCCTCTGCCCTGGCTTTGAAACGACACGAATCGTATTCCCATGTGATCAACTGGTTGCGTTGCCGTCTATCCTTCTCCCTCGCACGATCCGCCATCCGTTGTGTGCGTGGCTCTCGGCCAATCCGACGCAGGACTCTACCCGGCTTGGCACCAGTGGACCTGGTCAGTGCCGAGACCCAGTTTGTTCTATACGCCCCAACATTTCTTTAACTCTAACCTTCATTATTTCATTATTTCTTAACTTCACTTTTCTCATTATCCCTGTATACATATAATTTATTTGTCCTGTGTTTATTATATTTATTTCCATTCATGAAATTACTAGTTGCCTGTACGGGTTGTTACTTCATGTAAGCATCACGAAATGTGCACTGTCAGCACTTGTAGTGCACGTGACACCATGACATTTGTACTGGATTTCTATAATTGTAGTAGTTGTGCATTTCAGTATGGTTGTATGTAGTTGTATACCTTTGATTGTGGTTATTGTAGTTGTGTGTAGTTGTCTAGTTGTCAATGGTTGTAGTAATTGCAGTAGTTGTATGCAGTTGTCAATGGACGTAATAGTTGTAGTAGTTGTGTACAGTTGCCTATGGTTGTAATAGTTGTACTTGTAGTGTTGTCTATAGTTGTAACAGTTGTAGTAGTTGTCAATGGTTGTAATGGTTGTAGTAGTTGTTCATGGTTGTACTAGTTGTCAATGGTTGTAATGGTTGCAGTAGTAGTGCATGGTTGTACTAGTTGTCAATGGTTGTAATGGTTGCAGTAGTAGTGCATGGTTGTACTAGTTGTCAATGGTTGTAATGGTTGCAGTAGTTGTGCATGGTTGTACTAGTTGTCAATGGTTGTAATGGTTGCAGTAGTTGTGCATGGTTGTACTAGTTGTCAATGGTTGTAATGGTTGTAGTAGTTGTGCATGGTTGTACTAGTTGTCAATAGTTGTAATGGTTGCAGTATTGTGCATGGTTGTACTAGTTGTCAATAGTTGTAATGGTTGCAGTATTGTGCATGGTTGTACTAGTTGTCAATGGTTGTAGTAGTTGTATTAGTTGTTAATGGTTGTAATGGTTGTAGTAGTTGTGCATGGTTGTACTAGTTGTCAATGGTTGTAATGGTTGCAGTAGTTGTGCATGGTTGTACTAGTTGTCAATGGTTGTAATGGTTGCAGTAGTTGTGCATGGTTGTACTAGTTGTCAATGGTTGTAATGGTTGCAGTAGTTGTGCATGGTTGTACTAGTTGTCAATGGTTGTAATGGTTGTAGTAGTTGTGCATGGTTGTACTAGTTGTCAATAGTTGTAATGGTTGCAGTATTGTGCATGGTTGTATTAGTTGTTAATGGTTGTAATGGTTGTAGTAGTTGTGCATGGTTGTACTAGTTGTCAATGGTTGTAATGGTTGCAGTAGTTGTGCATGGTTGTACTAGTTGTCAATGGTTGTAATGGTTGCAGTAGTTGTGCATGGTTGTACTAGTTGTCAATGGTTGTAATGGTTGCAGTAGTTGTGCATGGTTGTACTAGTTGTCAATGGTTGTAATGGTTGCAGTAGTTGTGCATGGTTGTACTAGTTGTCAATGGTTGTAATGGTTGCAGTAGTTGTGCATGGTTGTACTAGTTGTCAATGGTTGTAATGGTTGCAGTAGTTGTGCATGGTTGTACTAGTTGTCAATGGTTGTAATGGTTGCAGTAGTTGTGCATGGTTGTAGTAGTTGTCAATGGTTGTAGTAGTTGTGCATGGTTGTACTAGTTGTCAATGGTTGCAGTAGTTGTGCATGGTTGTACTAGTTGTCAATAGTTGTAATGGTTGCAGTATTGTGCATGGTTGTACTAGTTGTCAATGGTTGTAGTAGTTGTATTAGTTGTCAATGGTTGTAGTAGTTGAGCGGTTGTACTAGTTGTCAATGGTTGTAATGGTTGCAGTAGTTGTGCATGGTTGTACTAGTTGTCAATGGTTGTAATGGTTGTAGTAGTTGTGCATGGTTGTACTAGTTGTACAGTTGTAGAGGTTGTGTATGGTTGTACTAGTGTATGCAGTTGTCTATGTTTGTGTATACATGGTCATAGTAGTTGTATACATTGCAGTAGTTGCATAAAGAAGCTGTCTGGCTTTCCACGATATGTGCGGACTGATCACTCTGCATGGTACACAAGCATTCCAAAGGCCATTGTGTCCTCTGAGAAATGCACTTATGTACCACCAATAAATAATTGTGGGAGAGTGCACAAAGATATCGAAATATATGTGTATGTACTTCACATCTCTACGGTTGTACTAGTTTTGTGGTTGTATGCATACATGTATCATAATTATAATGATTGTGCATATGCAGTGTACCATTTCTAGTATACAAGTGTAAAAACATTTTCACTAAAATGTTGAAGGATGTAGGGATGGAAGTGCCAAAAAGTATAGAAACAAGGTCAAAGTACACCATGCATGCATTCAAAGGCAGGGGACGATAGCATGCAACAATCATAACATGCGTAACCCCTTTTAGAATTTACAGATGTAGGGATATGGGGTTACGCATGTTATGATTGTTGCATGCTATCGTCCCCTGCCTTTGAATGCATGCATGGTGTACTTTGACCTTGTTTCTATACTTTTTGGCACTTCCATCCCTACATCCTTCAACATTTTAGTGAAAATGTTTTTACACTTGTTTCACTGGTTTTTTTAGTTGTGTAGCAATACATATAAACCTACTGACTTTCGTGCAGAGTTCTACCTCCCTTCCATACCTATAAGCAGGATATCTAGCAATTGTCAGTGACTCCTACAACATGTCTTGTACGAATATTGCCTACTGAGTACAACAGCGGGTCCAGTTGCCTGCAACAGTAAAGGAACGGAGCAACGTAGCCAAAAAAGACAACACAGCGCTCGAAACAGCGGCAGCTCGACGGACACAAAGCCTGCATCACTAGTGCACAAAACTAACTTCACGTGTTCGGCACGTGAGCAAACAAGAAAATGGCGTCTAAAACTAACACTTGTAAGGTTGCAGACCTGGAGTTTGACGGCTTTGGGAGAAGGTATGTAGATTTTGTGCATCAAGGATCATGTACGCTCCAGTATAAATGATTTTTGTGAAAGAATTAGAGCGATTACTAACCCCAGTTTCGCGGTAGGCCGTTTGAACTGAATTAGAAAGAAGAAGAAGAAGAAGAAGAAGAAGAAGAAGATGATGAACAATCCGGGTTTTTACAAATTTCTGAGAATCACTGTAACTGTATATTTTACGTACTTTGAGAGTATTATAGTGTATAGAAGCACTCGCAGAGCATGTAGTTTGTCTGAAAAGGCTTAAAACATCCGCGTTCGGGAGTTCTGAGCCGTTACTTTTGTTAAGGCTAATGGGCGTGTCGGCGCCATCCCTACATATAGAGTCTACCGACTCTATGATACTTGTTCATATGCATGTATACATGTATAATTATCGACGGATGATATATAGTAATGTCATGAGTACCTACATAAGTGTATGTCCACATGAAGCCATCAATAGCAATATTTGAAACTGATAAAAGTATTGCTGCATATTGTACCTTATTTGTTCATTTTCATTGTGAATTGCTTATAAGTTTGAACACATATCATGCCCATGCACTCAACACAACAAATAGTAGTAAACATGGTCACTTGGCAGTAAACATGTCAATAGTAATGGATGAAACTGCAGTCACTTCCTTCTTTGTGTATGCCTGGAATGAGGAATAAATCCCTCATGCAGTGAGTCGAAAAGTGCATCTGCAGACCTCTTTCTATGTCGTGGCATACTCGTCTGTCGTCTGGTTGGTGGTAGGTATATCCATTAATGAGGTCTCAGTAACTGAAGAAGTGGTACTTGCAGAAGTAGTGCTAGAAGTACTCCCAGTGAGGGAGGATGAGGTACTGGTCTCAGGGGGTACAGAGGTGTTGGTCGTGCTACAATTGGTGCTAGGGAAGGATGAGCAGGAAGCGCCTGTATCAATCTCAGGGATGGTGCACATGAGGGAATGGGAGGTAGCACTGTTCTCATCAGTGGCAAAGGAAGCGGTGTCACTGGTCTCATCAGTGAGAAAGGAGGAGTTGGCACTGCTTTCATGGGTGGAGGCAGTGCTTATCTCATCAGTGAGGAGAGTGCTGGTCTCATTACCACCAGAGGCAGAGGATAGGGTGTTGTGCGATGAAGAGGCAGTTGACTCAGAGATGGCGAGACTCTCCAGGGAGGGGTTTACACCTGAGTAAATAAATGAACACCTTGCAACTACGTACTTATTAAGCTGGCATTTGTGTGTACCACTCAGTAACTAGAATGTGTTTTAGTAGATAAAGTGCTGGACAAGCACAGCAACCCTCAATAAGTATGTGGTACTTACTTTTAGCCAGAGTAAGCTGTACATCCTTGGGAAACGCATGTAAGTGGATGACAGGTACTTTAAGTGCCACTGTGGATCCCAACCACTCTAAATTCCTGTCCAACTGGTGGAATTTACGGCTCTGGCCACGTGCACCACAGTTATAGTGTGTGATGTTGTCCCTCAGGTCATCCAAGGTGAACTTAGGTGTTATGCCTTTCTTTACCATAAGGTCTGTGGCAACATCAACAGCAACGCTAATGCTGGGTTTTCCTGCATTCCTTCCTAACTGGAGGAAGGCACGAACCTGTGTGTTTTGGAGTTTATCTATATAAATCAGCACGTGTAAATTGTAGTTATGGAAGTTGTTCATTGCTACAACTCATTGACTAACCTGCTGCCTACTCTCAAACTTCTCTGCCAAATCAATGAGATTATTAGCAACCTTTCTCCAATACTGATCAGAGATGACTTCAGGATCTAGTGGTGTTGAGCTGGTAAGGGTCTCATCTTTCTGTTGGAGTTTGTCAAGTTGTGGTGTGAATTTGGTAATGATGTCCCAAACATGTTCCTTCGTTTCACCGACTAACTCTGCCACCTAATTGAGGAAGAAATGTGTAACTTGATTCGCACTACCATTTCAACTAAAGATAGACTTCATGCAAACATAACTACCAACCTGTTCAGTAAACCATATCAGGTTTGCATATCCTTTTATGGTTCGAGCACCACAGTTTGGGAGTAGTTCTCCCAGTCTCTGCTCATAGGAATCAACTTGAAAAACTCCTGTTTCCCGATATCTCTTCCCAAATACTATATAGTAGCCGATGCTACGAGAAGCATCTTCTTTGAATTTCTTCAGTGAAGAGAAGGCTAATCGTTGCTCTGAGGTGTGAGCTTGAATAGAAGGACCTTTGAAGGGGATAATGACAACCCTGGAGAGGAGTCTATGAAAAGTAGAAATATGTTAATTAGTGGGTATTTGAAAATGTACCTGCTAATTAAACTCAGTATACCCAAACACATATTTGTTTGTACACAATTACCGTTGAATTTTGCCCAGAGAGAAATTGCAAGCAAGTAGAAAGCCACACCTAGGCGTTTCCAGACCACGTTTGAATGACCCCCTGGTCATGCCATTGTAGAAGTCAACAATAATATTCTCAACTTCTTGGACTTTGTTGGGGTCATCATACATAAGACCAAGTGATGTCTGGGAAGCAAGGTGAACAAAGTATTCTCTACGCATCCCCCGGAATGTACATGCTTCAATTCCAAGCACACTCATGGCAGCATTGGCGATTGTGGTTTTACCAACATCTGGCTCTCCATACAAAACTACAACAGGTGCTCCACCCTTGAGTTCAACCAGAGTCTGAAAATGCAGGTTCATAGCTACAGCACCAAATGTGAAAAGCGCTGAGCCACGGTTATGCTGGGAGCACTCATTTACCGCCTGCCATAGGTTAATGAGCGATTGTAGTGAGCGACGATACGGTGTACTGATTACAGGGATCAGTCGTGGTTCAATTTTCCCGTAGTCGAAATATGACAGGTGATCATCTGAATCTATGGCAATTCCCTCATCGTTAATGTGAAGCTGTGGAGCAAATACAACCTCAATAATCCAGTAGAAATCAAAAAGGCATGAACCCCTCCCCACCTCCAATAAATCCTAGCGGTACAGTACTAATATAGCTTTACCTAGTAGTTGTTGTAGCTCACCTCGGGAGATAGGACAAATACAGGAGGGCTAACATCCTGCTGTCCCACGTTACACACAGCTTGTAGAGTACGTGGCTCTGGTTCTTGCATGAACTCCATAACCTTTTCAAGGAGGTAGTTACCTAAGTCCACATCTGATAGTGTACAAAACATTCCTCCCGAAGAAAAACCAGAGTTAATTGCTTGAACAAATTCATTCTTGTGCATTGCACTTGATGCACAAAAGAAGCAGTCCCTGCAAAATTGATTGTATAATATAGTGGCACTCCCAAGGGAATATTGTAGCAGCATATAGCATAACCAGTTCACAACAATGCCAGTTGTAAAATAGTGTATAGTATAGGGATGCAGTAATTTGCCTCCATTATCCAACTGTCTTTCCTACCTTGTAACATTGTCGGGGGCCGAGTAACACGTGCTATGTAGCCATCCTTAGTACCTTCAACCTTTGCTACAATCTTCAAACAAAAGTTGGCTTTTGGTTGAAAGACTTCATTTTCTCCAGACCCTTTTACTGACCCAATAGTTCCTCTCCTCTCTGTTACACTAGACATGACTTCTTACTTGACACAGACTCAGTGAACACGTGCACTTAGTTGATGGAATGACATCATACAGTGGAGTGTTAATTAACCACAAGTAACCCTCCCAAAAATCAGAAATCATCACTTTGATGACCTAAGGACTTTTCATATTCTTTGCAGACTATGCTGAATATGACTGATGACAATATGATTTGTAACAAGACAAGAGTACAAATAAATAATGATATCATTACTGGGGATTTGGAACTGAAAACATTATTAGTAGTAATGTACTGTGAAAGTTGTCTACTGCAGGACTTCCATTTTACAGATCTAGGAGAAATGAATGACAACACGTGCGTTTATATTGTCACGTGCGCCAAGCATAGTATGTCTCCTACACCTGCACACGCCAATAAAACGGGTTCCTAAAAATTAGGTGAATGCATTTTGGCGAGCGGAAGCGGCTACGTTTCCGCGTTGCGCGAGGACGCATGCGCACTGGCATGAACGATGTAGGTGAGCTCGCTCCGCTCCGCCTCGCAACTACGCATGCATTTTGGCGAGCGGGAGGCATAGTGGCCTTTGTACCATTACGTTGGGGGCTTTGTCCGGCCCGCCCCCAGTGTTTTGCGCGCTCGAGCATGCCTATACGTTCTTACGCGAGCGCGTGTTGGTACCTCGTGTATTCGAATGCGTAAAAACACTTCGCGCTAAAGTGGTCGTGATGAAGATTCTTTTTCTGTATTTTCTGATGGGATCAATAATTGAGTCTCCCCAAGGAGTTATCTCAGGAAGAGTGTCTGCTTACATTAAAAAAATTATTACTTGCAGGAAAGGTATGCCAGCTGGCTACATAGCTAGATCCTATTTAAAGTGTTTTTATTTGTCATTAGATCACCAATTTTGTGATATAATAGCACCATATGTTCCATCTCCTGGTGATCCTGATGCTGAGGTGGAAGACTTCTTTCTACCCATGCTGTTATTGTGGTGTCCATATTCAGCTTTCTCGACACTGTTCCCGGAAGATTCTATCAAATGCCCAACTTGTGGATGTCCAGTGAAACATTCCTACTGGAATGATGGCTCATCTGCAAATGCTCAGCCTCGGATGCTTCATGATTTGGATAGAATAGCACTATTGGTGAGTGCAACCTATGTCTGCGTGAACAATCACAGGTTGCTGGCACACGACGAAAGTATTCTGAAGCTTTTCCCTAATCATCACATGATTCCTTTTGAACTACTACATCGGGCAGGTTTCACTCGGAATTGCATGGATACATGCATAGCACTAGTTACTCGCGGCTTGAATTTCCACAACATAGAATCATTCATAGCAGAAAGAAGGTGGGAAACATTTGAAAGACAAAAGCATTTGGTCACTCTTCATCAAAGGATCAGAGGGGAGAGTATGAGCAGTTTAGACTTTTGGTCTTCTCCATACAGTTACATCCCAAGCAATGATTTGATATCCAAATGCTTCTTAGCCAAATTTTTGCTGGACGAAAAGGTGTATGTCCGAGAAATGTTGGAAATTCCAAGCGGCAGCAGCATAAGCTTTGACCATACATTCAAGGTTGCAGCCAACATAGGCTTCAATAGGGAGGACGGGAAATGGATACATCAGTACGACAGCCTTTTTCTGGTAATGAGTGATAGTGGTAAAGTTGTAGCATGGCAGTTGACCAAAGGAACTACATTTGCTCAAATAGAAGTGATACTGAGGGATCTAAAGGAGCGCTCAAACAACACCATCAAAACCATTTATATTGACGATTGCTGCAAACTTAGAATGAAAATACAATCTGTATTTGGAAGTAATGTGAAAGTAAAGCTTGATGTTTTCCATGCGGTACAAAGAATATCTAAGACTTTAGTTAAGCGACATGAAAGACTGCCTAAAGGATCTTCAGCTTGTGTTTAGGAAGGACGGTGATAGTGGAGATAACAGACAGGAAAACACACCACCTCCAGATGTGATGCTAACAAAGCTGAAAAAGTTTGTTAGAAAGTGGCGAAGTATGCATGATAGCACTGGTACACACATATTCTCATCTGCAACTGTGATGGCTACACAAAGACTTGAGGACCACATAAAAGGTGGATGCCTATCTGACATTCCACCAGGACGAGGAACTAATCGTAATGAGAGAATCCATCACCACATAAATGCACTGTTCAACAAAAGCAAAAGTGGAATACTACTTGCATATGCCTTGCTGACTGTGGTTTTGTATTCATACAACTCTACAGAGAAAAAACACGGACGAACCATTTCAAAGCCTATAACCACAAGCTCTTTCTACCACACTGACAATTCTCGTGATATGCATGTAATTGGAATTGTGCCAAATGTCCGAAAAGATCTAACACTGAACAATAGTAACACATGGGAGATTGATATATCTGAAAGCATAATGACATGCAAACAGTACTACCTATTTACCTACGATCACTCAGAAAGTACCACATATACATGTCACTAAAGAGGATGGGTCTTTCTAACCTGCAGAGCTGCACTGTAAATTTCACTGCTTATGATGAGTGTGAGCCAGAAGTTTTCAAGGACTGCAATGAGTGTGACCTGGACTTAGTTAAGGAGAAGCTGTCAGCCTATGGATTAACACTGGCACTAACCCCTCCTGATGGTAACTGTTTCTTCACAGCATTTGCAATGAATTTGCTGTCTGATCTGTCAACATGGTCACCTACTCTCACACTTGCAGGTTTGCAAAGTCATGAGCAGCTATCCGTTGAAGCAGTTGCCATGAAACTACGGCATATTTTTGTGAATGAACTTTTCAGCGAACGCCGTCCAAACTATGAAACATTTGTCACCCATACCAACATTGATTACGAAAAGGAGGCTAGGATGTTCCTAACTGATGGACACTTTGACAGTGAACTTGGTAATATAATGCCCCTTGCATTAGCAACAGCACTTCAGTTGTCCTGTGTTATCTTTACTAGAGATGACTCTCTTCCTCCTATGTATATTACACCTGAAATTGTCACTACAGAAGCAACAGTTTTCTTGGTGTACACTTCACAAGGAAAGGGGCACTATGATGCTTCAATTGTTGCACATTCCAAAGGAAAGCTGTCTAAATCTGATTTCATTAGTTGTCGCTGTGGAGTTAACAAAAGCACAATGTCTGCAAAGTCCTGCCAGTCAACAGCTTTTTATATCTCGAGATGCAAGTGCCTCAAGCAGTCAAAGGCATGTGTCTTACATTGCCAATGTATTGGATGTGCAAACCCATTTGGAAGACGACTACCAGCACCAACAGTGAGAAAAAGGACAAAAAGGAAGCATAAAATGCAAGTTCCCATTCCAAGTAGTCATACTTTTGCATACCAGCGAGAAGAAAAACTGTCTGATGGAAGCTGGTCAAGTTTTGAGACAATCACTCTACGTGAGACCTTGGGTGACCATAAAGACAATGAGACGAGTATGATAACCAAAATTTACAACGATGTTGTGTCTTACTCTACTGAAGCTTACTGCGTAGCACCAGTACCAACTGATACTGTATTTAGAAAAAAAAATGAAGCACAGGTTGAGGGGAAAATAAAGCACATTGAAATACAGGCTTACTCAAAATGATCAAAGTCACTGGTAGAGAGTAGTAAGACTTCTTAAAAGTAGTATATAGGGTTAGTTTGCACCAATACTTCATCAGTTTTGAATATTGCTATTGATGGTTTCATGTGGACATACACAGTACTCATGACATTAAATGATTCCTGACTATATATCATCTGTGGATAATCATACATGTATACATGCACATGAACATATACTAATGATACAAGGTATATGCACAGCCATAATAACTATATGATTAGTGTATGCATACAATCACAAAACTAGTACAACCATGCAGAAGTGAAATAACACACACAGTAACCATAGAGAAGTGAAATGAAGTACATAGTATACATTTCAATACCTTTGTGCACCCTCCCATAATTATTTATTGGTGGTACATAAGTGCATTTCTCAGAGGACACAAGGGCCTTTGTATTAGTTGTTGCATGGGCCCGAGTGCCACACAGGATATGTTGGCACAGTTATGATGTACAGCCCGAGGGCCGCAGGGATTACATCATAACTGTGCCAACATATCCTGTGTGAGCACGAGGGCCCATGCAACAACTAATTTGTTGCCATTTCTATGGTTTCCCAGCCCCTAACCACTCCCTTACTAGCCTTATGTAATTAGTGATGTAATAAGTGTGCCACATATGATATGTTGGCATACTTTAGCCTTTGATCTGTTACTCTACCAGGCAACAAGGAATGCTTGTGTACCATGCAGATCGATCAGTCCGCACATATCGTGGAAAACCAGACAGCTTCTTTATGCAACCGCTGCAATGTATACAACTACTATGACCATGTATACACAAACATAGACAACTGCATACACTAGTACAACCATACACAACCCCTACAACTGTACAACTAGTACAATCATGCACAACTACAGACAACTGCATGCAACTATTACAACTATAGACAACTTTGCAACCATGCGCAACTACTTACAACCATTGACAACTATAGTACAACTACTACAACCATTGAGAACTAGTACAACCATGCACAACTACTGCAACCATTGACAACTAGTACAACCATGCACAACTACTACAACCATTACAACCATTGACAACTAGTACAACCATGCACAACTACTGCAACCATTGACAACTAGTACAACTATGCACAACTACTGCAACCATTACAACCATTGACAACTAGTACAACCACGCACAACTACTACAACCATTACAACCATGCACAACTAGTACAACCATGCACAACTACTACAACCATTACAACCATTGACAACTAGTACAACCATGCACAACTACTGCAACCATTACAACCATTGACAACTACTACAACCATGTACAACTACTACAACCGTTACAACCATTGACAACTAGTACAACCATGCACAACTACTACAACCATTGACAACTAGTACAACCATGTACAACTACTGCAACCATTGACAACCATGCACAACTACTGCAACCATTACAACCATTGACAACTAGTACAACCATGCACAACTACTACAACCATTACAACCATGCACAACTAGTACAACCATGCACAACTACTACAACCATTGCAACCATTGACAACTAGTACAACCATGCACAACTACTGCAACCATTACAACCATTGACAAATACTACAACCATGCGCAACCATTGACAACTAGACAACTACACACAACTACAATAACTACAATCAAAGGTCTACAACTACATACAACCATACTGAAATGCACACCTACTACAAGTGCTGACAGTGCACATTTCGTGATGCTTACATGAAGTAACAACCCAAAAACACATCTTTGAAAAACAGCTTCAGAAAAATGGCGGCAGGAAGTAGGAAATTCCTTCGTATACTAAAATATACGAGTTTTGCGCATGTGCAAGATCATCGGGTGGGGCTGGTTCAGGTCTCCACTTTTTCCTCTTCGTCCTAGTCTGGCCTGCGAGACTATTTCATCTCTCTCATACCCTCTCCTCCCCTCCCCCCTCCTCCCCCTTCCTCCTCCTCCTTCCCTCCCTCCACCCTCCTCCCCTCCCTCTCTCTCTCTCTCTCTCTCTCTCTCTCTCTCTCTCTCTCTCTCTCTCTCTCTCTCTCTCTCTCTCTCTCTCTCTCTCTCTCTCTCTCTCTCTCTCTCTCTCTCTCTCTCTCTCTCTCTCTCTCTCTCTCTCTCTCTCTCTCTCTCTCTCTCTCTCTCTCTCTCTCTCTCTCTCTCTCTCTCTCTCTCTCTCTCTCTCTCTCTCTCTCTCTCTCTCTCTCTCTCTCTCTCTCTCTCTCTCTCTCTCTCTCTCTCTCTCTCTCTCTCTCTCTCTCTCTCTCTCTCTCTCTCTCTAATGATGTAATGATGTAATCGACAGCACACTTCCATCTTATATGTGCCATCTACCAGATAAGGTACTACATATCACAGACATAGACAGCCGCAAAAACACTTCTTGAAAAATAGCTTCAGAAAAATGGCGGCAGGAAGTAGGAAACTCCTCCGTATACTAAAATATACGAGTTTTGGCACAAATGCGCATGCGCAAGATCATCGGGTGGGGCTGATTCAGATACGTAGCAGGTCTCTACCTTTTCATCTCCCTCCCTCTCTCTCCCTCTCCCTCTCCCCCTCCCCCTCTTCTCCTTCTCTCTACCTCCTTCCATCCCTCCCTCCCTCCCTCCCTCCCTCTCCCTCTCTCTATAGTGTCCTATGTCCAGTGATCTAAAGACATGAGGTGGTGGCCGTGGGACTAGGTACACTGACATGTCACCCCTCAGTGTACTCTCCTCTCCATCCCACCCCGCAATAAGTATGACATCATCCACAGATGATGAGAGGAGGGTGTGGTGTGGCAACAAGTTGTTTTGACAACCATGTGTGGCTATCTCAGTCCTATCACATTCTGTTAAGACTAAATTCATGACTCTACCCTCTCTTGGTGTTCAGAGAATGAATGAAACATTAATTCCCAGTAGATGATAAATGTATTTTATATGTGTATGGAGGAATGTAGTGAGGTTACTCCTCCTGACGTTTTAGAGGGATAGGAGAAGGGAAAGGGGGAGCAGAGGAAGCAGTAGCCCCCCCTCCCACTTCCCACATCTCAACATCTCAAATTAGAATAGATTACTGAATACAACACATCCAATAATTACACACTCTCCCTCCCTCCCTCCCTCCCTCCCTCCTTCCATGTCCCTCTCATGTCTACTAAAGTCCCCACTGTGGAGGTGAATCCGAGTCAATAGTCACGTTGTTATTGACGTGTGTGTGTGTGTGTGTGTGTGTGTGTGTGTGTGTGTGTGTGTGTGTGTGTGTGTGTGTGTGTGTGTGTGTGTGTGTGTGTGTGTGTGTGTGTGTGTGTGTGTGTGTACTTCATGTCCGGTTATGACTGAATGTGGTGTGACTGGTGGAATGTATAGATAGTTAATAGTTAGTATATAATATAAATGAAATGTTCCCTATTAAATAAATAAGGTTACTCCTCCTGACGTTTCAATACAGCAGAGGGATAGGAGAAGGGGGAGTGGGGAAGGGTGGGGAGGGGGAGCAGTTGCCCCACTCCTACTTTTGCACAAGGCAAAGCAAGAAAATCAGTTTAGAATTCACTCTCATATCTTAAACACACATTCGTCCTGAATACATATACATAGTCTATTAGCTATAGTATACATTTGACCCATTGGACACCCTCTAATTTTGGGGGAAGGGGGGCTCAGCCCCCTCTGTTCAAAAAGTGGGGGGGCTCAAGCCACCCCTGCCCCCCAAGGTTCTCTGCCTCTGATATAGTAGGGATTGGGGGGGTGGGTTGGTGTTTGGACTGCTACAGTTGAACTATTTCATGTAAGGAGTAGAAGATGGTATGAACTAACCAACTTACCACAGGTTCTCTCTCAACCTTCAGCCACAATATGTGACAATCAATTACATGTAATAGGACGAGATGATACTGCAGCTGGCTACTCGTGCTCCTTCAAGCTCTACTATCTAGTGACCAGCCAATCACATCACAGTCGATATCGAATATCCTTACATGGACACTGTACCAGTGAAGTACTCAACAGCTGCTACTCTCTGTGGACAGCTAGTAATAGTCGTGGGGGAGTGAGGTGTGTCACAAGTCAACTCCATTCACCAGCTAATAGATGGACAATGGGTGAAGATTGGCTCAATGTCTAGTAGTAGGAAGTCCATCACCAAACAATTTGATGACAGTTTCAAAACATCAATCAGTGTTAAAGTGTGTTTTTGTGTAGTTACATAGACGAACACGTATATACATACATGTGGTATACATTCTCTTATTTTGATTATACGTATAAAGATTGATCGAACCACTCTATATACAATTTCATCATCTTACACAAGTACGTATACATATACACAATACTTACAGTGGCTTATCTGTACACTAGGTAGTCTTGTGCCCAGACCCCGCCCCCAGAGAGGGTGTGGGTGGGGTCTGGTTACGAGACTATACACTAGGTGGTTTACTCCAGTGACTCCACCCACTATGGTGACCATTCATCTAGTATATATTACAGATAGTTTTAATGAAATGTTCCCTATTAAATTCTGTACATATGTACAGCAATTGTTATGTACGTTTGTGACAGTGTGTGAGTGTGTGAATTGTGAGGGTGAGAGTGTGAAGGGATATACATTGACTACACTGAGTTGTCATGGAAACTATTGTACATTCGACTCATTGAGAGAGGTCTTTAGTGGCTTTTGGAGTGGCATCCTCGTTAAAATGTTTAGTGTTATACCCGGAGGGGGAGGGAGGGAGGGGGGAGGGAGTGAATTTAACCCTCTCCTCAAACCTTGAGATCATTGAAGGAAAGAGTAAAATGAAGTGCTTCGTAATAGCCTAGGAGAGAGAGATAGAAAGTACAGCTGACTGAGTTTAGTGAGATGTCCTGATTAGTGAGGTGCCCTGATTAGTGAGATGTCCTGATTAGTGGTGTCCTGATTTCAGAGATTAACCGATTAACGGCGGAAATTACGCCTATGCGTAGCGGAAATTAAAATCAAGTTATAATGTGTTTTAAAACAAACGGGTGTAGTTCGAAAAGTAGGAAGGATTTGTAGGAATCGTGTATATTTTTGTGAAGCTAAACTCACGTGCTATTCCTTCATGCCACGATCTGGCCGACTATTACATCGAAGGGGAAAGGAAGGAACTTGGAGCGCTTCTTCGTTGGATCGGGACTATGGTAAGGGAATAAGTTTATGTGCATGCATGTCTAGAGTTCTTATCCTGCTTGCCTACACCTTATATGAAGGTACGTAGCAGCCTGGCTCTCCCTGGGGAATTACTGCCTACATAGGAAGTTGGTTCAGTGTTTGTGGAATTTCAATAGGAGACTGAGACAGCTACATATACATGTACATAAATTACAAAGTTGGCAGGTATAGCAATACAATCTGTGCCATTATTCTTCTCAGATATGTTTGTGCCACTGCAAGAAGCAGTCAGTATCTGGCACACCTGTGTGACACAGCCACACTTCACACTCCTTGCACCACCAGCAGCTGTCATTTCTTGTCCCTTTGTTTGTACAGGCAACACAGCGTCCACGTTTGCTCCGGATGTTTCCATCAACCTTCTGGGAAAATGAGTGAGTGGGATGGAATGTTGAGCTGTGCCTCCCCGTCCTGGTCTACACCGACTACAGTAGTTACCAATCAGTGACTTTGAGAGTGAAAAACGAAAGTCCTTTACAGTTTTGAAGGTAGCTGACTCTGTGTAGTGTGTATACAGGATGTACGCATTTGTGACTGCAGTATCCAGGAGAAAGTAAAATATGTATTTGTAGAACTTGTGGCTTTTTGACTGGCAACTATAATAGCCCCTCAGCTGGTCACCACGGTCAACTCCGCCCATGTACATGTAGGTGTTGTAGCTGACAATGGCTGCTGGTCATGGGAGACTGATACCAGTGCCTTCTCTCTGACGTCTTAGGACACTTCCATGCTCATTTGGCTGGCGGCAGGTTGACATAACAATGAATACTTTGTTGTCCCTCCATGTCGATGGAGTGACTGGTCCCTTCTGCAACGTCAATTAGTCTCCTCTGTAAGTGGAAACACAAGAGAAAGTGGTGGCAATATATAAGTGCAGTAAATGAATGTGTACATACACCTCCACTACATACACCTACATGTGTGTGTATGTACATACATCTACATGTGTATGTACATACATACTTACATGTGTATGTACATTATAGTTACCTAGACCAGACTGGCATGTAACTATTTTGTTGGATGCCTCTCTACTCCGTGGCTTTCTATGCATGTGGGTTTCCTATAATCGTGGATATATGTAAAGTTGACGTCATATATCCTAACAGGGGGTCCTCATGGGACCAAACAGATGTACGATATACATATACCATTACTTCAGACTAAAGGATTATACATGAGTGCAAGCATAATATTATATAATTATTTGTATGTATACACGAGTGCAAGCTATTCCTCCATTACATTTTACTACAGAAGTATAGTACAGTGGGGTTGTGCGCTGACTTCCTCTAAGGTATTATCTCAAGAGGATTCCAGGAGAAGGGGATAGGGCTAGAGGTGAGGCTAGGGTACATTGTATGGGATATAGTGGTGGAAGCAATGTAGCTATTGCTGTGTAGTTTTGCTGCATCATTGCTGATAGTGTTGATATGAGTTCCTATTCATGTGTATATTTATAATGATGTCATGAAGTTAAGGATTTAATATCATGGGCTTGTGATCCACTGTAAATTTGATGATCTCATCATTGATGAGAGAAAGGGAATTTCCCTGGGAATCCCCCGCATTGTGTGTGTGTGTGTGTGTGTGTGTGTGTGTGTGTGTGTGTGTGTGTGTGTGTGTGTGTGTGTGTGTGTGCATGTTACTATGGTGATGAGCTGTATACCATATACACTATGGTGATGAGCTGTATACCATACACACTCACACACTATGGTGATGGGCTGTATACCATACACACTCACACACTATGGTGATGGGCTGTATACCATACACACTCACACACTATGGTGATGGGCTGTATACCATACACACTCACACACTATGGTGATGGGCTGTATACCATACACACTCACACACTATGGTGATGAGCTGTATACCATACACACTCACACACTATGGTGATGGGCTGTATACCATACACACTCACACACTATGGTGATGGGCTGTATACCATACACACTCACACACTATGGTGATGGGCTGTATACCATACACACTCACACACTATGGTGATGGGCTGTATACCATACACACTCACACACTATGGTGATGGGCTGTATACCATACACACTCACACACTATGGTGATGGGCTGTATACCATACACACTCACACACTATGGTGATGGGCTGTATACCATACACACTCACACACTATGGTGATGGGCTGTATACCATACACACTCACACACTATGGTGATGGGCTGTATACCATACACACTCACACACTATGGTGATGGGCTGTATGCCTCCACACTAGGTTGGGCTCGCTCAGTATCCAGACCCCACCCTCATATGAAAGAAGGTCTGGGGACTTTCGCATAATTTCTTTGGTTGTCTGTCTGGTAGGACAGACAGACTGGTCGAATGTCACCACACCTTTTCTCATTTCAGGTGGGGTGTGGGAATTAAACTAATGTATGTGTAGGACTCACCAGGAAGTGTTGGTGGGTGTGGCTCAGTAGAGGATGGAGAGCCACTGGTGTACCTGGAACTGCAGCTGTGGAGGGAGAGGGAATTGAGAATTAGGAATGGATGTGTAAACCTGTCATTGTGAATGGTAGTGACATGTAGCCAGAGATGATGTGTGTCTGTATGTACAGAGGACTCACCAGGAAGTGTTGGTGGGTGTGGCTGTGGGGGGAACGCGCCGTTTTCCTGTAATCGCGGGATATATGTAAAGTTGACGTCATATATCCTATCGGGGGGCCCTCGTGGGACTAAACTGACGTACGATATATATACATATACCAGAGGCATTACCTCAGACTAAAGACTACTAGTGAAAATGCATGGCATTGTGGGGTGAGTGTGAGTGAGAAATTGTCAGTTAGTTATGCACTACTGAAATGTTTTATCTCACATACAGAAACAATACACTAGCAGATAGAGTTTTGTGGTGAGCATATACGAATTTCAGTATTGCTCAATATGCACCTACTGGCACAGAAGGCAGAAGTGCTATAAGGGTATGGCTTCGTAGGTATTGTTAGTCTGAGAGGAGTAGTGCCATTAGAGTTGGTACTATTAGCATCTGCTCCCTTATCCAGGAAAACATCTGTTATATGTTTCTCTGGCACTGTTCCCGCTGTCTTTGTTATTCTGTCTCATGACAAAATATACAAGTCACGCATGCGCAAACAGAGGACGTACGTGGTCGGACAGACAGACTGACACAAATCCCATTGGCATCATCAAGGTAGGGGCTCACTCACACTCGCCCCAATAATGGGGTTAACACAACCAAGGTTGCAAATGGGTTAAAAGAACTGAAGCAAAATGGGGTTAACACAAGAAGGCTACAATGTACGTACTTCTCTGATGTGTTCTCCTGCTCACTGGTAACCATGGAGATCAGCTATCACCTCTGGTGCTCGGGGAGGGAGGGGAAAGGGGGAAAGGGAGTTCCAACTTGTCCAGTTTCTTCTTCTACCATTTCACATTCACTGGTACGGAATACAAACATACAGAATATGAACACACATATCACACATGTACATACACTTTCAACAAGTACAGTAATAGTCAAAGGTGGCTTTATTTAGAAATACATACCCTCCCAGGAAGGTAAACCATGAATAAACCATGGTAACACACGGAGCGAGCATAACGACATCGGCCAACTATACGAGAGGTAGGTACAATCATATACATAAGAGTTTGAGAACTGCAGCACGAGGAAACCACGCCTTAATCGTGACGTTAGCCTCAGTGTTGGTTATTGTGGTGCTCTTTTGTGCAATTGGTTGACTGTCTACTGGAAAGTACATCTGTATCAGCTCTTTGATGATGACGTCAGTTACATACTGAGAGAATGCTGGACTAGCTGATTCTTTACCACATGAAAAATCACAAAAAATGCCCACTTCCTTTTGAATGATGCAGATGTACGTATACTATGGTATTGATGCTACATATATTCTCACTGTAAGTGAGGCTTCATCCGTTGTTACTGAGAGGTCAGTAACAATGCCTTCAGCGAATCTGAAACTGCTCTCATTCTGAGTATCTTCACACCAGTTGATCAATGTAGAAGCAACAGATCGGGCATCAATTGCACATGGTGAACTTCACACCTTCCAAGACAAGCTTATCGAAAAAATCACCCTGAACACATGCACAGTGCTATGCAGATGATACATACCTGAGTTTACACGTATAGATCTCCGTATACTATACGCGTAACATAAGGACCTAGCGGCGCGCGCTCGAGGCACGGATCGATCCGGACTCGACTAATGCGTGAAATTGCGCCGTTTCCAACCCCGGTTACGTAGTCTATAAGATCTATGCGCGAACGCACTGATGGAGCCGCGTTTGTGGGTTTCATGTGTATCACATTATCAATCTCATGTTAAATGGTACATGTTATTCAATTGCAAGTGATGTGAGTGCTATGCATACCTGAGTTCATGTAGATCTCCGTATGAGCGTAACATAAGGACCTAGCGGCGCGCGCTCGAGGCATGGACTATGTACATGTACTATATACTAATGCGTGAAATTGCGCCGTTTCCAATCCCGGTTACATACGAACGCACTGATGGAGCCGCGTTTGTGGGTTTGACGTGTACCACATTAAATATTATCAGGTCCAGACCACATTATCAATCTCATGTTAAATGGTACATGTTATTCAAGTGATGATATCCACACACAATAAGTATGATGATCACACACAGATGATGAGTAATGTTCATGAGTGTAGGGTAAGGTGTGGTGGGTAGTGTTTGGTGTCCTGTGCAGTATTCTGAATCTGGTGTCTTGTGAGTGTGTGCATTTCAATTGATCCCTCTCCTCCTGTCTCCATGTGCAAGTGATAATGGTACGTCCAGTTCATTAGCTGTGATCCTCCCCTCCCCCTCCCCTCCCTCCAGCAGGTATTTTGGAGGCCTGTATCTGGTCGGCCAGAACTGAGAGGTCGATGTCTCTGAGCGTTTGGACAAGTGTCTCCCACGTCACAGGTATCCCTTTTCCCTCTATCCATTCCTGCAAGATCTTCACTATAATTCTGTCTGACTTCCCACGACATTCATCATCAATGGCATTGACTCGACTGCCAGTCTCGTCATTGAGAAGGATGATCCCAAACATTAGGTAGTTAGCACCAACTTGCTGAGGTATTTTGAGACGAACCAGTTGGGGCAGGGAGGGCCGCTCACCTGAGAATAACAAAGTCTTAGTCATTTAGCAGATTAGTACACACAATGGTTCTGACAGTGTAGGGTTTACAGATAGTGAGTGTACAGATATATACCAGAACTCACCAGGTGGAGTGGTAGAGACAGAGACTGGAGTGGCAGGTGACTGGTGACCAGGAGATGATGTAACTGTAGCTGTGGAGGGAGGGGAGAGGTGGAGAAAGATAGATGCAGGGAGGAGGAGAGCGAGAAGTGGTGTAAACGTATATAAAATCAATAAACACACAACACACACCTAGTCACACACACAGTCAATTTCACTACACGAGGCATTAGACAAAGGGTGTATTAATTAGAAACAGAGTTGCTGAGACTAAAGCAGACACCTCAAATCATGAAGATAATCTTTAACTCATAAGGCTGAAGATACGATGTTTGGAATGGACTACTATTGCCTCCTAAACACACTGCATGTACCCCTAACCACTGAGGATACCAACTGCTACCACAACTACTGGTGCTACTGTACTAGCTGACATCTAAAGCTGCATCAGTGACAGGGAGAACAGTCTGTGAACTCTACACACCTCACAGGACACTAGTACAGTCAACTCACAGTCCATCCCACAGGCAGTCCACCATGGAATGGAGTCTTTTGAGACATTTCCATATTCTTCTACATCTTTAACACACGTCCACCCACATTTACGATCTATAGTGGCAGGATGGGGCAGGGATGGGTGGGCGGGGCACACAATGGCCGAGACAGGGGTGTGGTTGGTGTAGCCAAGGGTCTTTCCTGCTTTCTTCAAGCCGGTAAACACTGCGTCATGTGCCACCTTCCATAGGTCTGCTTCTTGGTTGGGGTTAGTGCGAATGTGGATTTCAAAGTGTGTGAAGTGATCGATAAGTGAAATGGCACCTGGAAACCTGTCCACAGAGAATTTAATCACATTGCGATTGAGGCATTTCGGAGTTCCTGCCTCGTCCTGCACCACTTGCCAGGGACAGGGGTGAGTGTTTTCAGAGGAGAGGAGGTAGGCCACTGTGCTGCAGAACATTCCCAGCAGGGGACCACTGTCGGGGAAGTGCACAGCAAGAGCTTTCTCACCACTCACTTGGTATTGTGCAACCACCTCTGGTGTCTTCACTTGCAGCAGACAAGGCATGAAATACACATCCTCTGACAGATCGGCAAACACAAGTAAGCCCCTCAGCAGTGTGATCAGCTCTTTGGGCGTGAACAGGGGATTCTCGTAGTGACTGTCAAACTTGCTCAGGAACTTCTCTGTCACTTGTCCATAGTCACGAAACTTCATCTCTTCACGCTGAATGGGGCAAAGTGGCTGGTCTTTCTTTTCTTGGCTCATGCGGTAGCTCTCCTCCACCAGCTCCGTCACTTTGTCCAGCAACATCTGTGGATCCATGAACACCAGATTGGGCAGGATATCGGGGAAGTAGAACAGCATGTTCAGACGGTTGAAGAATTGCAGAGCTTCCTCACACGACCCCTCATCGATTTCCATTGATTCTGCCACCAACCCACACTGCTCTCGAGGCAGCACCTTCTTCCCCAGACCCTCCACCACCTGCAGCAGCTTCTGGTACAGAGCGTACCATCGCAACGGCACCTTTACCCCCTTCCTCCCTTCCCTCTCTTTACTCAGACACCTCCGAACGGCCTCTGCACATTCCTGGTCTTTCTTGCCTGGCTTGGCAGCATTCATGGTGAAGATAAACTCCTTCCCTTTCTCGTTACAGTACACGATTTGATCCTTGAACTGAGGCAAAAGGATCTCCTTCAGCCTCTTGTGCAGAGCCTCCAGCTTTCCGGGCAGTTCACCTTCTGCCACCAAGTCTGGGTGGGTGGCCAGGAACAGCAATCTGGGGAGAGGGATGTCCTTGTTCTTGGCAGTCAAGGAGGTCATGGCTCGTGTACACTGCTTCAGGGTCTCTTCATTGGTCTGGCTGGCTAGGAACTGGAACACCAGCTTGCCCTCTTTGAAATAGCGGATCATGGATCGCATATCCAGAGACTCGTGGACCTTGAAGACGTAGACAAAGTCGGATGCACCATTCAGGAACACGGGAATCAGTTCGTGAAAGTGAGGCTGGCCACCCGAGTCCAGCACAAGAATCTGCCTCAGTCGGAGGATGGGCTCCGAGGAGGGAGGAGAAGTGTTGATGAGAGAGACAAACTCCTCGTCCACGTCGGTCGACTGCAGCACGGAATCCAGACTCCCTTCTGCCTCGGACTGCACTGTACCTGTGGGCTTCTTCTTGGGGAGTGTTGGAATCTCCCTGGCTACTTCAGATGTTGTGGTAGTTGTCTCCTCTGGTGTTGGTTGGAATGACTGGTCGGCTGTGGAGTGGGGAGGCTGCTGGCTGGGGGAGGCTGGGCTGGCACTGCTCACTAGTGCCTCTGCCGCTTGCTTCGGCATTCGAGATCGGATGATTTCGGCAATGGATTCGTTGACTTCTTGCAGTGTCTTGATCTTCCAGTGAAGCTTCTTGTCCACGTCCATGAACAGTACTTCAACGGGTCTCTTCATTAACGGGGTGCTGCATGTCACGTCGGGAGGGTCGTCTCCAAGCATTACGGCGAGGGCACACGTTTTACCACTCCCAGCGATACCGAACATCACCACCTTGTCGATGTCCAGTTCAATGTGGCCTCGTTTCATCTCCTGCTCATAGATCTGTTTGGAATGATGTCTGCCTGTAGAGAGAAAACATGTACACTACAATCTCTCCCCAGAGTCACATGAAAGAGGTAAGACCTGTAAACTAACATGTAATAAACCAAGGTCACAACCTAACCAGTTTTTCTAGCTGACTACAGACCACTGATCTAGGAACCTGACACTAAATTATGCTGAAAATACACTGGATTTTGATATAAGGAACTGAAGGACAAGGAGGTGTGGCTTCATTTACAACTAGGCTGAGTGATAGACCAGCTATACATAGAGACTTCAATGTCACACAGCAACACAACACAATGTAACTCACATGTACACTATACCTACTCTCTGTCCCTGCACAACGCACGTGACTGTACCAAATATGGAAGTGTTTTTACAGGCTGCACTAAAAAGGGCAAAGGTCACTAGTAATTACCCACATGCATGTTAACAAGAGTCTATAGCGTTTACACCCGAGGGGAACGCTCTTTCCTGTCTAGGTGTACCCCTGTTTAGGACGCTCTCCCGTCTAGCTGTACACCCATTGGGCTATTCCAGTAAATAAAAATACACCCCTGTGGAGGATGAATAATTGCGTCCGAAGGGGGTTAAGCTGTGATTTTGTCAGGGGGGGTATTTTCTATTGTAATTACCCTGTCCATGGAGGGTTTTTGGAGAAAATAATGACGTCTGGGGGTAGAAAGGACACAAATTAATTTGTCTGAGGGCAGTATTTATACCTCTAAAATTTGTCCTTGGGGGTAAATCTGTGTTAATTTTGGTGTCCCAAGGGGAGACCTGGCCTGTAGTTGATGTCCTAGGGGGTTATAAATATTACTCCTCCACAGGGGTGTATTTTTATTACCCATTTACACCTGGAGGGGAACGCTCTCCTGTCTAGCTGTACACCCGTTTACACCTGGAGGGGAACGCTCTCCCGTCTAGCTGTACACCCGTTTACACCTGGAGGGGAACGCTCTCCCGTCTAGCTGTACACCCGTTTACACCTGGAGGGGAACGCTCTCCCGTCTAGCTGTACGCCCGTTTACACCTGGAGGGGAACGCTCTCCCGTCTAGCTGTACACCCGTTTACACCTGGAGGGGAACGCTCTCCCGTCTAGCTGTACACCGGTTTACACCTGGAGGGGAACGCTCTCCCGTCTAGCTGTACACCCGTTTACACCTGGAGGGGAACGCTCTCCCGTCTAGCTGTACGCCCGTTTACACCTGGAGGGGAACGCTCTCCCGTCTAGCTGTACACCCGTTTACACCTGGAGGGGAACGCTCTTCCCTGTCTAGCTGTACGCCCGTTTACACCTGGAGGGGAACGCTCTCCCGTCTAGCTGTACACCCGTTTACACCTGGAGGGGAACGCTCTCCCGTCTAGCTGTACGCCTGTTTACACCTGGAGGGGAACGCTCTCCCGTCTAGCTGTACGCCCGTTTACACATGGAGGGAAAGGCTCTCCTGTCTAGCTGTACACCCGTTTACACCTGGAGGGGAACGCTTTCCTGTCTAGCTGTACGCCCGTTTACACCAGGAGGGGAACGCTCTCCCGTCTAGCTGTACACCCGTTTACACCTGGAGGGGAACGCTCTCCCGTCTAGCTGTACACCCGTTTACACCTGGAGGGGAACGCTCTCCCGTCTAGCTGTACACCCGTTTACACCTGGAGGGGAACGCTCTCCCGTCTAGCTGTACGCCCGTTTACACCTGGAGGGGAACGCTCTCCCGTCTAGCTGTACGCCCGTTTACATATGGAGGGAAAGGCTCTTCTGTCTAGCTGTACACCCGTTTACACCTGGAGGGGAACGCTCTCCTGTCTAGCTGTACGCCCGTTTACACCAGGAGGGGAACGCTCTCCCGTCTAGCTGTACACCCGTTTACACCAGGAGGGGAACGCTCTCCCATCTAGCTGTACGCCCGTTTACACCTGGAGGGGAACGCTCTCCCGTCTAGCTGTACGCCTGTTTACACATGGAGGGAAAGGCTCTCCTGTCTAGCTGTACACCCGTTTACACCTGGAGGGTAACGCTCTCCTGTCTAGCTGTACGCCCCTTTACACCAGGAGGGGAACACTCTCCCGTCTAGCTGTACACCCGTTTACACCTGGAGGGGAATGCTCTCCTGTCTAGCTGTACGCCCGTTTACACCTGGAGGGGAACAGTTTAGACAGGTGTACAGCTAGACAGGACCACGTTCCTCTCCAGGTGTACGTTCCCGTTATACCTTACATCTGATCCATACTGTATATACAGTACAGATCTGGTGGATCCCAAAAACTACCTAGCCAGTATGTACCTGTGGGAAACAGCTGCTGGAGATGAGCCAATGCTTTGCGAGGACTGTCAGTCACCATCTGATACAGTGCATTTGCCACAAGTCTCCATGATGGTGCTGGATGTGAAGAGATGAGGTAGTCAATGGCTGCCTGTTTGCGCTCCTTCAAACTGGAATACTTTGACTTGATCCTCTCCACCTCAGACTGTGGTATGTTTACAAAGCGACTAAAGCTCTCCCACAGATCATTATCCATGCTGTCCAGTACAGTTGAGAGGTTGTGTGAAGTGAGACTGAGCTCTGGGAACACAACAGGAGAAACAGAGATGGAGACACTCACTACACAACTCTACACTACATCTTCACAACCACCCATCATAGGGACAGTCTACACACTAAACACAACCTAGGAAATTATCGACACAAATTCTCCTCGGCCCCCACTTCAACCCACAACACTCATCTACCTGGAATGGATATTTACCAAACATACAAATTATCTCTGTCCCCTGGAAGATCAACTCACCAGCTGGTGTGGATTGCAGGAACACATTCACAGCCTTCAATGCTGTCACCTCCTCCATCCTGTGCAGTACTCCTGCAACATTCTGCCACGAGGTCCTGGCTACAGTGTGGAGATAGTAGAGCAGTAGTGCCTCCTTCTTCTCTTTCTCTGTCTTGTATGCAGTATTGGACTTGATTTTACGTATCACAGCAGGAGGAACACCCAGACCATAGAAATAATTTCCCAGCTCCTTCCATTTCTTGACAGATATCGTAACCCTCCGCAGGTTGTTGATAGTGAGTGTGGGGTCTGCACAGAGAGTAGGACATAATCATTGACTAGTGCTCTACTCCATTTCCCACTCTACATATGCTCCACACACAAAAGGGGTGGAATGAAGAGTGGAGTCCATTCATTAGTATTCATCATCTCTTAGTACAGGAGGCTGGCTCTACCATCATCCACTCCACAACATCATGTACATGTACACTCTACATACATGCCAAGTGGACTCCATCCACTCATCCCTTCATCTACATCATGTTAGACCCTCCCTCCTGCACACAGCCTCTAGCTAACTGCCCTACCTGGGACAGCCTCCGCCAGATGACGGATGTTGTCTGCAGCCTCTACACTATCTGGTCGGTTCATCCTATCCAGAGCACATATCACACTTCTCCAAGAGGAGTCAGGGTTGTGTTCAATGAAATAGTTGATGTATGCCTTTCTTTGTTGAGCCTCACTTGAGAACTGTCCCTTAATTTCATCTTGTTTAGACTCAGGGACACCCAGACAGAAGCCCAGACGATCAGTATCCTTCACCTCCCATACTGCTCGGAGGACATTCATTGGAGTGAAGGTCATATCTACAGCAGATAACACACCACACACTTACCAACAAATCACTACCATCACAAATATCACGGGGACGGGGGGCAACGGGGTCTTACAAATTAAATACTATAGCACGGGGTTCGGGGGCGGGGGCAACGGGGTCTTTAGTAAAATTTGGAAATTCAATTTCTCTTTAAAATAGTAGCCTCAAGTATTGAGGGGAGGGTCAGACTACAAACCACTTAACGTGTTTACCATTCTCGGGACCTCACAACTCACGTTTCTTTTTCACGAAGCGAGCGGCCATGTCTTTTGTTTTCTGTCCTCCAAGACTGACTACGTCTCAATTGGGGTGGCACCTACATGGCAGCTGGCTCCACCACTGCACAGTCTACGACACTGTCACAGGGACACTAGCTACACCCGCCCCTCCCACAATGGCGGCTTCACATCTCACTCTGTTCTCGACAACTGACACACTCTGCCTGCTAGTCTCTACACTAGTAGCTACACAACACTGTCTCCACTCACAAACTACGTCAGTCTCTACACTAGCACTTCAGCTGCAAAATAGACAGCCGCAAAAACACTTCTTTAAAAACAGCTTCAGAAAAATGGCGGCAGGAAGTAGGAAACCCCTCCGTATACTGAAATCCAGTTTTCGAACAAATGCGCATGCGCATTATCATCGGGTGCTGCATGTCTTGAGGGTTTGTGTCACGTTCTACGTTTGGGTGAAGGAGAGAGGAAATCCGGGGCCAGAGATCTGAGTACTTCATGGCTGTCTTGCTAGATGGGCATACGTGGCTCTGGGTAAATACGCCGCTCAGTGTGACGTCTCCTGGAGTCATGGTGGGAAGGGTAGCCCCTTTGATGTCCATTGTCGACAATACAGTGCAGTGGTGCGCCAGTTCAGAAATGCGTTTGGGTTCACTGCTAGACAGATTCACGTTGGCGTGTGGTCGGACGCTCTCCAATTGTATACTACTGTCAACGGTGGGATGGGTAGCCCCTTTGGTTTCTGTTGCCGACAGTGCACTGTGATAGTTTTGCTGGTTCCTTGACTCCTCTCTGTGAACTCTCTTTTTGTCTGTATGTGCATTTACTTTTAGTTGTACATGTACATGTCTCCCTGATGGGCTGACATGAGAACTTTGAATGTATATTTTCTTTACTTTGGCATTGTATGTATTTTGTGTTGTGCTCCTAGTAGGGCTTCTATGAACTTTTTTGGGTGGGGCTGGATCGGCTTCGTTGCAGGTCTCCACCTTTTCCTCTCTCTCGCACCCTCTCCTTCTCCCTCTCCCCCTCCTCCCTCCTCTCTCCCCTCCCTCTCTACTGCCAAAACTACTGCATTGCTCCCGCTGTGGCTTTTTCCATGGCTTAAATTCCAAAACCCTGGTTAGCTTCGCCTATGAGACGGGAGCTTAAGGGCTGTTATCTCTTTATTTGTTGGAAGAGCGCTCTCTTCTCTCCCTCTTTCCCCCTCCTGAGAGCAAGAGCGCATGAAAAAACGGAGGAGAAAAACAACTACATGACCTCCCCCCCAGACCTGAAACTGCTCACCTACTGATGGACGAGGGACAGGACATTCATATCCCGACACGGCTCTTTCTCTCCAAAGTTTTGGTTCTAAGATGATTTTCTTGCCTTGCCTTGTGCAAAAGTGTGTGTGCAAGTGCTCCCCCTCCCCCCCTTCTATCCCTCTGCTATATATATTGAAACGTCCGAAAACGTCGGAAACGTCATCCACAGTCAGGAGGAGTAACCTCACTACATTCCTCCATACACATATATAATATTTATTTATCATCTCCTGGGAATTAATGTTTCATTCATTCTCTGAACACCAAGAGAGGGTAGAGTCATGAATTTAGTCTTAACAGAATGTGATGGGACTGAGATAGCCACACATGGTTTTCAGTACTTTTAGGTGTACCTGACACTCCACACCCTCCTCTCATCATCTCTGGATGATGCCATACTTATTGCAGTGTGGGAGGAAGGAGACTGAGGGGTGACATGTCAGTGTACCTAGTCCCACGGCCACCACCTCATGTCTTTAGGTCATTGGACATAGGACACTGTAGAGTCACGTACGCACATAACAGGGCACTGGCAATTCTCACGCTCTTGAGCGTGCGCACGAACTCAAATTAGTACACTCTCTAGGTAGAAATGGCCCAACATCTTCATTAGTTAGATCCCAGCACTGTACTTACATATGTTAACCTGCCTTTATAATTGGGGTACTAATACTGCCATGGTTCAAGCCCAGCAGAGCCCACTTTTCCTCCTACTCTGACATCAACTTGATACTCTTGCATTGTCCATCACACTGTCCATCACACTGTCCATCAGAGACTTTGTATAATATACCTGTTATTGAGCAAATTCTATGGAAATTCAGTGATTTGTGAAGAATATTATCCAATGCGTCATCTGTTATTTCAGCTCCTCCTTCACTTCATGTGTAGACGTGTCTACACACACCTCCCTCAAAAGTGGTATTGATACTACCTCATTCCTGATGAATGGGATGGTGCGCATGCGTAATAGTAGCATCAGTATAGTTGCCATTTGGATCGCGGTTCAGTTGTTCAGTCGACGTTTTCACGACGACGACGGCTTTATCAGTTATTCAAGCAAGAAACCTTCCAAGTTTCATGAGCGATTGCCAGGAGCGCTGCAGGAACCAGGCTGGCCTGGTTGCCTGCAGCGGGCAAGTGGGTAGGCATGTACGGGCCACCCAAGATGTCTTTAAACACATGGAGCAGCACCATCAGAGCAGTGAGTTGTAGTAGACTAGTACTAATCAGGTAGAGTGGGCCATCTCGCGTAACACTCAATAGTGTAAACCAGCTGGTGTCATAGTTGTGATTTGCGCGTTCCCACAGGCCGCTCATACTGTCTGTTGGTATATGAATATATCCCCTGTCCCGCAGCTTTACATGTGTAAATGGTATTACTTACAGTGTTCGTGTGATTATCATTTCTCTGTATACTCTCACTTCACACTATATTTTATATACTCCGTGGCAGATGTATAGTAATCTAATATTTTGTTTCTTATGCACTTATGATGACTCATTCCTCCCTGTGGCTGTCACTAGTAAGAAACTCTATACATATACCTGTGATTAGGATTTTCTCTTTTTTGAAAGTATGTTTCATAGAGCATTAGGTGGACAGCTGAGCTGCCTCTGTAGTGCTGTGATAGCTATAGCACATATATATATATATATATATATATATACACATACCTTATGGTATTGTGGGTTAACCTTCACCCAAGATAATTTTCTTTGAAAATATAACCACCCTTGATGAGTGTGTCTCTGAGGCCTGATAGGGTCCTGTATGTGTCTGTGGACGTGTACGTGTCATGAGTGTAGGTGTACAGTTATCACATAGCTGCACAAGGCCTGAGCACAATCCAGAGTGAGCATTATAGAAAAATGTACCAAGCTAGGTGCTCATACACCAGTGTATATGATCATTTGTACAAACACATACGTGATTTCCCACTGGTTCCTAATGCTTCATTACAGCAGTGTATGTAGTATTCTTAGTATATTGATATGTGGAGTACACCTTTCTACTGACTCTCTTTTGCTTTGTTCTCGATTTTTCTATCCAGACAACATTCCAGGAGGGTGGGTGATTGGATGGAGAAGGGGAAGAGGGGGGGAGAGGTAAGTGTTCATGCTTATAATTGGCAAATGGGAGTGAACCTAGTTGTGAGGCATCAACATTTCACAAAACCATAGAGTCTAGACTACTATCTCCTTGTTTATGGTTACTGTTCCTATACATGTTATCTACATGGCACCTTCTGTAGTGCTTGTCACCAAACCATAGAGTCTAGGCTACTATCTGCTCGTTTCTGGTTGCTGTTCCTATCTACATGGGTGCCTGTCAGTGCATAAGGAAAGTAGGCAGGATGTCAAGTGTCTTGTAGCTACCTATGTAAACACATGCTTGTGCAGCACTTGGCCAGTGCACTGGTCAAACAAACCATCTTAGGCACAGTACAAACCATAGAGCATCTGGTAATTTGTGGTCTCTAATGTCATCTACATGACACCTACATTTTTACAAAACCATGCCTTGTAATTAGCAGCTGCTTCCATTTTGGCTTCCATACGTGCATCTCTGAGGGAGGGAAGGGAAGTGGTGGAGGAAGGAATGGAGAGGTATATCCTTCCGCAGTTCCTCAACTTTAATGTCCCAATCTAGTGTCTGTTTCAATCCTTGTGTTACTCTTTGCACAGGGAGAGTGATTATTGTTCAGAATCAGAAAGGTATATACATATTCGGGGGCTGTTTGCAAGACATTCAGGAGTGCTGGAAAAGGAGGAAAGAATTGGAATAGCAACATAAAGGATGGTACGTACACAAATGACATATGTATTTTGTGTATTGAGTGTATGTGTCAATACCTCTCCAGTTGTGTTGTTGGAATGAAAGGAGAAAAGTAGGACATGCAAGAGAGCAAACAATGGTACATGGGAGAAGCCGTTCCATGTGGAAGTGAAGGTGAAATCTTATGTCAAAATAAGGTTAGTCTGATGCTAAAGAACTGTAGCAGTTCATGTTATATATAATTATCAATGGAGGTTGTCTTGCTTCATGATCACTTCAGTGTTGTGTGCAAGAATCTCTATTGACATGTAGTCCTCATTAGCACTTGTTTCAAAACTGAAACAAGTGTTGCAGAAAAGCTAAGCCTCCCAATTAAGAGTTTGTAGAGGGAAGGGGACAAACTCCCACAATATTCCAGTTGTGTGAGGCTGAACACATTTCTAACCCTCGATGTACATGTGCAACGAGGGTTACTGTACTTGGTTGGTGTGTGTGTGTCTGTATGTTGAAAAGAAGGATTTATACTCTACCTGCATGAGCATAGGCCTGAACTCTCTGACATGCAGTTAGCCAACCCAATAGTGTATCGAAGGGGAAGATGTACGAAAAATTTACACACTTCAGAATAAAAAAATCTATACTCTACAATGAAAATACATCAGTATATCTAGCTGACTTAGCTCAGAAATTAGAACTTATTGATACAGTAGAGGGGAGGTTTGTCAGCAATATTCTTGTTCATTTCTCTGTTTTACTGGTTTGCGTTTAGTTATTTCATACTTTTCCCCTAGGCTGGGGCACAACTATATATGCATGTACATTGTAGAAATGAGGCTCCCGTTTATAATTGTGTATGTGTGTGTGTGTGTGTGTGTGTGTTCAGAAATTTACCTAGTTGACAGCTGGTGGAAGCTTTTTTAAAATGTACATGAAACCCTGAATTCAAAAACAAATACAAACAAGCATAACATTTTTTACAATGTACTAGTAATGTCCCATTGCATTCTTGTGGGATTTTTCTTTGCAAAATGATTTAGACTGCTCACAGTCAATATCCATGTCATAATGCACAGTTACATGTAGCAATGCATGTCCATTCAGTATCTCATGACCCATGGTAGATCTCAGATAGGTTTTCAATCTTTTTAGACTTCTTTTGCATTTGCAGCTGTTAACTCATTCAGCGCGGTGCGCCAGTATAATGGCGTACGTAATTATCGTTAAACTACGCGTTGCGCCACTATAATGGCTTCCCGAGAGTCCCTTTCTTTAACGCGTTCGTACGCTGCTAATCGGGGGCGTGGCAGAAGCGTCGTTAAGTGACATCACGTGACCTTCTACCTAGTAACGTAACAGTGCGCAAAAGAGCGCAGGCGCGGAAATCGTCGCCTCAGAAATATCGTATTTCAGCTGCGCAAACAATGGATGTAGAAGAAGCATTGCATTTAGTATTTGGGGAGGGGCTTGATGGTCTTGACTCTGGAGAAGAAACAGATATTGAAGAGGACCCAGACTTCCCACTGCCAGAGCATTTGGACAGTGAATGCAGTGAACCAGGAGCAGATGACAGTGACATTCAGAGTTCTGACACTGAAGGTAGAAACTAAGCCTAGGTAGAAAAAATATTTTCACACTGAAACAAGGGATGCATAATAAATAACACTGCTTGATGGAGTGTACTCTGTCTGCATAGCTGAAGTCCCTGTCATAGAGGAGAGTGAGAGTGACGAGGAGACATTGAGTGGACAGGAACATGAATTGGAAAGAGGAAGACAGAGAGGTAGAGGAAGAGGGAGATGTCGAGGAGGAGGGAGAGATCGAGGAAGAGGGGGAAATCAAGGAGGAGGGAGAAGTCGAGGAAGAGGGAGAGGTCGAGGAAGAGGGACAGGGACAAGGAGAAGTGGTGGACATACCTTTGTTCCAAGTTCAATCCCTTGGCAGTCCATACAATGTGACACTGATTCTGCCCCACCCTCACTGCAGTTTGATGAGCAAACTGGTCACAGTCTTGAACTTCCTTCACACCCAGAACCAGTGCATTTTGTCTCCAACTTTCTTGATGACGAAGTACTGGGGCATGTTGTAGAAGAGACAAATCGGTAAATAGATAAAAATAATATATATTATTACAAGGTAATACATTCTAGCAATGTTTACAGATATGCTACTGAACGACTGGAAAGGCTAAATGCAGAAGGGAGAATGCCGCCAAGGAGCAGGCTGAGGAAGTGGGTACCACTTACTATTGTCGAGCTGCTCGGATTCCTGGCCATAATTATAAACATGGGAGTCATTACTGTCCCCACTCTGGAGGACTATTGGAAGACATCATGGCTCTCACACATCCCATTTTTCTCCCGTGTTATGCCCCGTGATAGGTTCGAACTCATTTTTTGGATGCTCCATTGTAGCCACTCTGTTACCACACCTGCTAAACGGATAGACAAAGTTCGCACTTTCTTGGACATGCTCCTTCGCAGATTCCAACAGAAGTACACCCCTGGCCAAAACCTTGCCATAGATGAATCAATGCTTCGATTCCGTGGACGATTTGTGGGCAAGCAATACATGCCTAAAAAACCCGTGAAGTGGGGCATAAAGCTCTTCTCTGTGGCTGACAGTAGGAACGGGTACTTACTCAATACCCTTATATACACGGGAGCAGAGACCCTTGATGATGCCAGTCCCTCCTACGCATCACTCCCTCAGCCTGCTCAGGTTGTGATGCATTTGATGCACAGGTACCTTCACAAGGGGTATCACCTCTTCACAGATAGATACTACACCAGTGTTCCACTGGTGCAGTCTCTACAGGATGCACAGACTACTTTTACAGGTACAGCACAACGCCAGAGAGTTGACTTACCCGATGAAATACGAGCAGGGATGAATGTCCACGGTGGAGAAGTGAGGGGGGTTCGTTCTGACCGGCTGATGTGCCTTATCTGGAGGAACATGACCAAGAAGGTTCCTGTAATAGTAGTTAGTACAGCATGCTCTGCTCAGATATCAACCGTCACATCACGCAGCGGTCGAAGTGAAGACAAGCCTGTTGTAATTGACACTTACAACAAACACATGAATGGAGTAGATATCATGGACCAATATGGTGTGTCATATCCATTTGTTCGGAAGACCCTGAAGTGGTGGAGGAAGGTGTTTTTCTGGTTATTGGACGTAAGTGTTACAAACAGCTATGTACTGTATCGTGACAGTGTTCAGAGGCCACTCACACATGTTGAGTTTCGGCGCCACCTTGTGGACAGTTTGGCTACACGGTATCTTTCTTCAATTCCTCCTCGTCCTCGTGTGGGTCGCCCTCGGAAGAGGTCCCGTTCAGAGTCAGATCCTGAGCGACTCAATGGCAGGCTACACCTCCTTGGGAAGCGGGAACAGCCACGCGAGTGTGTAGTGTGTAGCAATCCCTCAAGTGGAGAGAGGAAGAGAACGTCATTCTTTTGCAAGACATGCACAGAAAGACCATCACTGTGTCCAACGTCATGCTTTGAAGCTTACCACACAAAGCAACACTACAGACTTTAGCCCTTAGGATGCTCCCCACTCATGTTATACACATATATTCTCACTGACATTACAGTCTACACGGTAATACCACGAAAATAAACGAACATAGCTAGTATATGAACTTACCTCAGTCCAATATCCTCATGGAAATCGATTAGATAAGCCAGCTGTACCGCGTGCCATACATAAGGTACGCATCCGCGCGAATCCGCGCGTACAGGCTTTAGAACTTCGTTCTGCCAAGCAAAAACCCTTCTTAGACACATATTTGTCACACCCTGCCACCATGGTTCTCTTCTGATGTAGTAAGGGCGTAGGAACGTACTTCAAACTAACCGTCTCTGAAGAGAAACGCGTACACGGAGAAATTGCGTAATATTACGCGTTACACGTCATTACGTAAAATTCAATATCCGCGGGCAATGAGTTAACAGGTAAAGTGCAAGGTATTTTAAGAAGCTCTGGGAAAAAGTACTGTAAATCTGTAAATGCCGGTGTTCATTGAGGTTTTTCATCTGCATGATTTTTCCATTTAAGTTCCAAGCAGTGAAGTTCAACAGAGAGGCTGTCAGGATCAGGAAGGTCTGTTTGATAGAAATCAGCTATAGCTCTTGTGGCTTTTCTTCTTTCCAGTCATCATTCATCATAGTTGGAACAAGACTGGACCCTAGTGTGGCTTTTGCTGGAAAATTGTGTGAAATGAAATGATCTAAGAAACGTATAGTTAAAGTGTGTCAGTAGTATGCTACACTGTCTTCTTCAGGAGTGTTAGGTCGGTAGTATGCTATACTGTCTTCTTCAGGAGTGTTAGGTCAGTAGTATGCTATACTGTCTTCTTCAGGAGTGTTAGGTCAGTAGTATGCTACATTGTCTTCTTCAGGAGTGTTAGGTCAGTAGCATGCTACACTGTCTTCTGCAGGAGTGTTAGGTCAGTAGTATGCTACACTGTCTTCTGCAGGAGTGTTATCTCTGTTAGCATTCCTTCCACATCACCATGGAAGTAATGGAAAAACACCAACCTTGCTGCCCAACTGGGCTGCTTCCTCATGCCAGACAAGGTGAGTAGCTTCTACATTACTTCTGACCTCTGACAGCTGGGTGAATCTACTGCTGCTGTTGTCACAAGAGGTCTGGTGAATGGGAGATGTCCTTGGCACATTGTTGTAGACTAATAGAAAGAACTTTGCAGTACTCAAGACCTCTTTTGGCAACCTTGAAAGCAATCAGAAATTTAATAGCTACTTTAGAACTTGCTGCAGTGACTACCATTTTTCCAGCATTGACAGTTTTTTGTCAGTTCATATGCTTCTGCAACAAAGGTATAGAGCTTGCTACTCACATTGAATGAGTCGTGCCTTGCAATCCACTGTGTACAACAGTGGCGTAGGAACCACGGAGCTCCGGGGGCTGACGCCCCCCTTTATTTTGTGCTAGAGGGCTAGCGACCACTTTATTTTCCTCTGTTCGATTACATGCTCAGCTAGGTCTAAACGCGAGATGCTGGGTTGGCCAGGAGCATTTACATGGCAGGTATTCGCATACGTAAATTCTATGTATGCGTGTACACATAGTAGATCTACATGCCGTGGTTGATGCTTCCCTATAGTAAACCATCTTCCTACGCCACTGTACAACACTGATCAACAAGTGTTTCCTTGTACCTGGTTGTATCATTTCACCAATCACACCTTCCAATAATGATTGACGTATTGGTGAATTGAAAGACAGACCTGATTGAAGGTACCAATTACATAACGTACCACTTGTAAACTACAGGCCTTAGCAATACCAACGTTTTAACATGTGTGCATACGTAACAGTATTCATCTGGACTTGTAGAGGTACTCACCACAGCACCTGAAACTCCGTGGCCACGTACATGTTATACTGCCTTTTTTGCATTTGAGCCCCGCCCATTGTATATTCTGGGCTTGTATAACCGAAAATGCCATGATCATCCATTAACATCACAACTGATCCAAATGCCAACTGAACTCTGGTTGAAAGTGTGCGGAGTGACTGTGCGTGCACAATACAATCCGATTGTATGGCTCATGTACACGTGAACTTTTGATTACATACCAGAGGGAGTCAATAGTGTAGGAATGCCACCAAAACCATCTGCCCTCCCTCCTCCACCTTCAGCTCTCCTTCTCCACCAAGCCCCCTCCCTCCACCACTCACTGTTCAGATGATTTTGCTCCATATGCTTAAGCACTTCTTTTGTTGCCTTCAAGTACCGACCCTTGGTTACGAACTGCGTCCTGCAGCCAGACACACTGCAGGCCACCAGCCCAGCCTGGTTCCTACAGCGTGTCTGGCAGTTTCTTGAAAACTCTCTGACGTTCGTGACTTGAACAGCTCGTAAAGCCATTATACCGTCAAAAAAGTGACAACTGAACTCTGATGAAATGTTGTGCCGCGCACGCAATACAATCCAATCGGTCCAATTGTATGGCTCATGTGCGAACTTTGATTACATACCAGAGAGAGTCAGACTCTCATCAGTGTAGGAATGGCACCAAAACCTTCATTAGTCACATCCCAGAACTCATTCAGCGGCCTGTGCATGGGAACTCACAAATCACAACACTGGCTGGTTTTTACATTACTGAGTGATGGGCCACTCTACCCGATTAGTATTAGTCTACTACAACTCACTGTAAAGGTGTTCCTTGTTTAGGTGGTCATAGACCTCCTTCGTGGCCATGACATGTCTTCGTCTGGTGCGAAATCGCGCCAGACAGCCAGGAATGCTGCAGGCAACCAGGCCAGCCTGGTTCCTGCAGCGTTCCTGGCACCTATTTAAAAATGTGGGTCTATTTCTCCTCTGGAGCGCAGCCACCGACATCACGAACACGATTTGAGGATTCACACTCTGATGCCATAATTATATATTGCAGTAGCGCGCGCGTAAATGCCTGTTCTACAATCCGATTGGTCCAATTGTATGGCTCATGCGTGCAAACTTTTGATTACATACCAGAGAAAATCGATAGACTCTCAGTGTAGTAATGGCACCAAAACCACATCCCAGAACTTCTGAACACTGCACTTACATATTTTAACTTGCTTCACGTTGTCTATATTGAACATACATAGCTGTAGTCTAATCAGGTGCACCTGTATGACAATTTTTAGTAAAAGAGGTATGTTTGATACAAATTATAATATGTATTATATAAAATTAGCTCTGAACCAGCTGATAGTAGCTTACAATGACAGTACATAAATTTGTTACATGATGTTGCAGAAATGAGTAAACTGAGCAGAGAGGGAGGAAGGTGTGTGGCGTTCACAACCACTGAATATGCATCATACAGTAGTGCTTACCTATTGGAGGGTCTTCTCTCCCTCCCTCTATTGGAGGGTCTTCTCTCCCTCCCTCTATTGGGGAGGGTCTTCTCTCCCTCCCTCTATTGGAGGGTCTTCTCTCCCTCCCTCTATTGGAGGGTCTTCTCTCCCTCCCTCTATTGGAGGGTCTTCTCCCATTCCCCTGGTATGCAGTGCTACTAGGAGAAAGTACATACAAGAAAGCAGTCGTTTTTACATGCATGCATGTATAGGAAGTGGGCATAGGAGGCTAGTTTGGAAGGCATGGAGTATCCACTATGAAGAGTGGTAAAAGTATTTATACATGTACATACCTCTCCACTCCTCCCTCCTCCTCCTCTCCACCTCCATCATGAAATGGGAGCAACAATGATGGTAATGCTCTTCTCGTTAATTATATGTGCGTCAGTCTCCCATAGTTGCATTAGTGTGCATATATAATATTTTGTATACACAAGTAACATGCTGTTTCAAGTACATTTACCAACACATGCATGAGTACTCCCTCCTTCACCACCCTCTGCCCCCTGCCTCCTTCACCACCCTCTGCACCCCTCCCTCCTTCACCGCCCTGTGCCCCCCTCCCTCCTTCACCGCACTGTGCTCCCCTCCCTCCTTCACTCCCCTGTGCCCCCCTCCCTCCTTCACCGCCCTGTGCCCCCCTCCCTCCTTCACCACCCTGAGCCCCCCTCCCTCCTCCATCGCCCTGAGCCCCCCTCCCTCCTTCATCGCCCTGAGCCCCCCTCCCTCCTCCATCACCCTGAGCCCCCCTCCCTCCATCACTGCCCTGAGCTCCCCTCCCTCCTCTGCCACTCTGTCCTGAACATTTAGTACACAAGAATAGAGGGAGAGGAAAGTGTGTGAATATAGATCTTGTCTGCAAGGTACGTATGGGATGGTATATGATAGTATTATGCATGAACACATACCTCTGCCCCCGCCTCTTCTCCTTCCTCCTATTACCGTCCCTTCTAGAGTGTTGCCTGGATAGAAAGCGAAAGAGAGTCAGTAGAAAGGTGTACTTCACGTATCAAAGACATTAGAATATTTAGCTACTTACATGAAGTACTAGGAACAACTGTTAAATCATGTATGTTTGCACATGTGCAAACATACATGTGCATTTATGTGATGACTGCACACCTACCCTCCATGTGTTGGCAGACCTCCTGGGTGGCCTTTATATGGTGGCCCTTAGTCCTAAATTGAGTCCGGCAGCCAGAAACGCAAGCCAGGCCAGGCCAGCCTGGTTCCTGCAGTGCTTCTGGCATTCCCCAATAAAATGCTGAAATTGTTTCGCCTGTATAGCAGAAAGAGACATCTTCGTCAATCTTCCAAATGGCAACTGAACTCTGTTATATGTTAACGTTATAACAGTGTGTGCACAGTAGTGACTGTGTACGCATAATACAATCCAATTGTATGGCTCATGTGTGTACGAACTTTTGATTACATACTAGAGAGTGTCAATAGACTCTCAGTGTAGTAATGGTACCAAACTTGAAACATGCTTTCAAAAATGTGGAAATCCTAGTCACTGGTATATGTATAACGTTTCTTACTAGGGATGAAGGTCTCATCAAAAGTGCATACTAAATGGAAGAAAAAATATTAGATTACTACACGTCTGCCACAGAGTATATATAGTGTAAACGTCGGTTAGTATCTGCTTGTTATAGCCTGCTTCTTGTAGTAGTTGCCTGTTACAGTGGATGTATAACTGTTATAAGCCACTTACCACTTATTATAAACATGTTATACTACGTCTTATAATAGATCTATAGCCTGTTATAAACCTGGCAGTGTAACATGCATATAATCGATGCTATACTGGGCTTATAATTACACTGTGTTGGGCGCACCCCCCCCCCCCACCCCCCGGTTCTCTGCCAATGAATTATTATATGTTCTCTACGGGGTGCATGCTAATATTGCAGACCTTGGAGGAGAGGTAGCGTGAGCAACAAGTTGTCTCAATAATTGAATCATCTCCCTGCATGTGAGAAGTGGTATGCCATAATTGCAATTAGATTTGCATATGATATTATGTGTACATGACTAACATGCTGTTATATGTACATTTACCAACACATGCATGAGTATTAGATTATTAGTCAACATACTGCTGCCCTTGTCTGTGTTCATTTCTGATCTCTGTCATCAATTTGAAAATAGGTTGACAGATTATCGTCACATACCACATGCAAGAGTGGCTTGCTTAAATGCCTCCATTAAATTAATGCTATCTTCATTCTTCGAATATTTACTTCTTAATTTGTATAGCTATGTGTGTCAGTTTCCACTTCATATTCTCCCATAATTGCAATTGTGAGGGTATATAATACTTTGTGTACATGAGCAATATGCTGTTTCAAACAACACATGCATGAGTAATAGAATCATTAGTCAACATACTGCTGGCCATGTCCCTGCTGATCACGTATCTCAGTTAGCAATCTGAAAATAGGTTGACAGATTATCGTCACATACCACATGCAAGAGTGGCTTGCAATAAATTTAAATGCAGGACCGCCAGAGCTGGGGGGGTGGGGCAGGGGCGGCTAAGGCTGTCCCACTATTTGTGAGCTATGCCTCCAACAAAATGGGCAACAACGAGCCACTGCACATGTTTTTGCTGCCGGGTAGTCACTACCGCATACGCGTACAACCACCTGCGACCGGGGTCACAATATTGTGACCCTAAATTTCCCTTGTGACCTTGTGACCCTGCAGAAAATTCTTCCGTGACCTGTGACTGCTTGCGTGATTTTTACTACGGCCCCTAGCCCCACCCACTTAGCGCGACTCTGTGACCCGTGACCGCCGCATATAAAGTGGATGTGACCGCGTGACCTGAATGATTGTTACCCTGTGACCGTTTTGTGACCCCGGTCGCAGGTGGTTGTACGCGTATGCGGTAGTGACTATCCCTTGTTGTTGTGTAAATTCTATGTAGAACGACTTAATTATTAGCAGAATGTACTGTAAGTCTCTGTGTCTTGTCATTGTTCTGGAATCCCGTTCATCGGCAAGTATTGGTAAGCCACCGATTTTTTTACATACCGTAATGTTATACGTGATTCTAACTTTACGTGGACTGACAACACTCCGCTCGGCTAAAGATGGTCCATTATACACTTATCACTGGTATACAACATAATGAATATTAATGAGCCTCCCCATGTGTCAACCTCTTCCTGCGGCCCTGAAATGCTTCTATTACAATGCATTGCCATACATCCTGCAAGTTTATTGTAGAGTACAAGCTCACGCTATTATAGCTGTGTCACCACCCCCCTGAGCCCCCGTCCCTCTTCCACCACCCTGAGCTCCCCTCCCTCCGTCACCACCCTGAGCTAAGATCTCTGTAAACAATGTAAATCTTGTAATAAAACAACAAATAACCTCAGGCAAGCATTACCGTATCTCACTAACAAAAATGGTATGCTGGTAAAGTGTAATACACCAATGATCAACGTTATGATAAGTAAGATCTCTGTAAACAATGTAAATCTTGTAATATAACAACAAATAGCCTCAGGCAAGTGTTACTGTTTCTGTAAATTGAAATGTAATGTAGGAAGAAACACAAGGGTTAACGATAAGCTATATAGCTACAAGTAAATATAATGTTGCGTTGATATATCATAACATGTCTGTGTCCCAATCTTGTCTCCTTTCCCTGTACTTCCTTTCAAATTTCCTAAATTAACTTGTCTCCTGTCATTTTTTTTCTGGACCTAGGTACATATATACATTTCGCTATTTTGCAGTTTACTTCGTAACAAATGTATTAGCTAATGCATTGTACATTAGTTAAACTGAATTAGCAGTACAGATAATAGTGTATGCATGAAGAGTTATGGGCTCTATGTACTGCCAGTACTTAGGTTTACCATCATACAAATCTTCACATTTAGTGAAGCTTTTGTTAGATAAAATGAACAAAGTAAGCATCACAACGAACACTGTAAATAATATCACTTTCACACGTAACACAACACGCTGTGCATCCAGCGGCCTGTGCATGGGAACTCGCAAATCACAACACTGGCTGGTTTTTACATTACTGAGTGATGGGCCACTCTACCCGATTAGTATTAGTCTACTACAACTCACTGTAAAGGTGTTCCTTGTTCAGGTGGTCATAGACCTCCTTCGCTGCCAGGACATGTCTTTGTCTGACGCGAAATTGCGCCAGACAGCCAGGAATGCCGCAGGCAACCAGGCCAGCCTGGTTCCTGCAGTGTTCCTGGCACCTATTTAAAAATATGGGTTTATATCTCTTCTCGAGGGCATCCACAGACATAATGAACACGATTTGAAGATTCAAACTCTGATGCCATAATTATATATTGCAATAGCGTGCGCGCGTAAATGCCTGTTCTACAATCCGATTGGTCCAATTTTATGGCTCATGCCCGCGCCAACTTTTGATTACATACCAGAGAGAGTCGATAGACTCTCAGTGTAGGAATGGCACCAAAACCTTCATTAGGGTGTGGGGAGCTTGACTGAAGACACTTGGAAAGGAATGAGCAGATCGCGAGACATGGAAAGGAATGAGCAGATCGCGAAATTATATGTCCTCTACAGGGTGCATGGTAATGTTGGTGAGGTGGCTTGCAAGTGACTTAGCAGCTTCCTCATAATTATATCTTCTCCCTGTATGTGAGAAATGGTGTGCCTTGAGAAATTGTGTATATTGCGGGCATATCTATAGTTGCCAGGTGCTACATTGTACACACAAGCTTAAGGTTATTATCTCTCCCACTTCAAATATTTATATCAGCATACATCAAATGTTTATGTGCATCAGTTTCCACTTCATATTCTTCCATAATTGAGCCCGAGAAGCGGATTTTTTACGTCGAGGTATATACACGGTTGCATTTAATGCACCTACATGCATCTGTGCGAGTCATGGTTGCGCATGCGTATCGCTAGTATTTTGTGTACATGACTAACATGCTGTTTACATGCATGAGTATTAGAATCATTAGTCAACATACTGCTGGCCTTGTCTCTGATCTCAGTAAGCAGTCTGAAAATATGTTGAGAGATTATCGACATACCACAGTGCAAGAGTGGCTTGCAATAAATTTAAATGCTTCTATTACAATGCATTGCCATGCATCCAGCTGGACATGAAGGTTTATTGTAGAGTGCAAGCTCACTCTATTGTGGCTGCTCCTGACTCTCCTGCTGCTCTGGCTCCACCCTGAACTACCCTCCCTCCCCTGCCCCCCTGAGCTCTGCTGCAGGCAACCAGGCCAGCCTGGTTCCTGCAGCGTGTCTGGCACTTTCTTACAACTCTCTCGGGTTCTGTGCTTCTTGGTAATAAGTAAAGAAGAACTGTTCTGAATGTCAGGGGGCAGTGCACCAAGTGGAAATAGCATGAGGAAGGAAAGAAAACGTATAGGCATCAGTGTTGACAGCTGGTCTCTCAAATAGAATTGAATCTGGGTCTGTGTTTCTGAGGTGTGGTAGCGTGGTGCGCATTGTACCTAAGTGTTAATATCTCGTTTAGTCTCCACCTGTTACGGTATATGTACCTATATACAACATCAATAAGCTTCTGGAGGCTTTCCCTTGAATCACTACCACATGCAAATTTATCAGCTAACATCCCTCCAATCTCTATCGCCTGAACCCAGCCTCTTCTATATCATACCTCAAGTTTCAATGCACTTCCGCCAAGTGAAGTCAACTTGTGGCTGGCTATTTTGGATTTTTGATACCATAGACGATCTTGACTTGATTCATGCTGTAGTAACTGCGTTGTTATACCTTTGTGTCACGTGCAAGTAAATTCACAGGCTTTGGAATCTGTAATCTCTTTAATCTCTTTATGGCAGTGGCTTCCTCAGTTCTCCCATCTCCTTCAGTGGCTGCTACTGACTCATCCTCTGTGGTCCCACGTAGGATTTGAATTTTGGATTACATGAAAGTGGTTCGATTGTGGATGGTAAAGTGATATAAATAGAATTTCTTGCTGATAAACCTATTCTTATTAAGGATATGATCCGCTTGTGGAAATTCTTGCATTCCAGTAGATTGGACGAGGACAATCTTGATTAAGCTGTCTACTGCTTGAGACTGTACATAAATTGATCTTATTCCATAAAAGTAAACTGATTATTATATTTCACACAAATGGATGGTAGCATCCCTGGTCCATCCACAGATGTCCACACACAGTCACACACTACCTATACCTACCTACCTCCCTCAGAGTATCCCTGGATGACTGACATCCCTGGTCTGTCCACAGATGGCCACACACACACTATCTACCTCCTTGTCGGAGTATCTGTGGATGACACAGTTACTGTGACATCCATGGATCTGATGGTTATGTTAACATTATTAAATCTCATATTATGAGCGTCATTGATAGTTGTGTTAATGAGATATGTGTATATTTACCATGTGTATTGTTTTATCATGTGTATAAACTGCATATTTTACCATGTGCACGAACTACATATTTATCATGTGTATATTATTATTACACTACATATTCAGTCTTGGCTAGGCAGTGTGGTATCTCCACTGTTGGGAGGTAGGAGACCATCTAGGTGAGGGCAGTCTCTGCTGTTGATGAGAACTTGAAATGGATTCCCTAAAGAGTGAGGAATTGTAAATGTTCTTTACATTATATCACACAGTATGGTATAGCTATAGTACTGTGTATAAAAATATGAATTGCTGTGCACGGTCTATCCCCATAAATTGACTTGAGGAGCACCACCTAGGTATTGAAGTGTGCATAGTTGCCAGAGAGCGGGAAACACCTGGGTACAACACTATCATTGATACACTGAGTAGACTTCTATTTGTGAAGTAAAAGCATGATTAGACCAATGGCTAAACTCCTATGGCTCTTTTAAAGAACTGCTCCAAAGAAAGACAACATTCTATGGCAAACCTGTCAGATACTGAAGGTGAGCCACACTGTGCACTGCAGTCCTTTTATTGCAACACTGTTGCAGTAGTTGTGTGATTGAAACAAGGTCTGAGCTACTGTTGCTCCTTTTCTACAGGTGATATTATAAAGAAATGTGCTACAGACAGGTGATACCTTAAGGAACCGTGATATGGATAGAGAGACCATATCCTGTCCGACAGTTTTGATACTCAGTGACCTAGACTTTTATTTGTAAGGTTGAAACAGCACACTTGGTGATTCAATAAATGACTATATTGCTATGGCTCTTTTTCAACAGGAGAGATAATAAGCAAAGAGGTGTGGCAATCCTGTCAGATACTTGGTGAGCCACACCGTAGTCCTTGCATTGTTAAACTGTAGTTGGGTGATCGGAACTAAATATGAACTACTGTTGCTCTTTTCTACAGATGATATTTTTAAGGAAATGTGCTATATATAGAAAGGTGAATCCCTTAAGGAACCTTACCTTGGAGAGACTATATCTTGTCAGAAAATCTAAATACTCAATCAGGTATTGTGCAGACTTTACTTGGTAGTTAGACCATTATCATAACTTCTATTGGTTGTTTGGTACAGAAGAGAAAATAAGGAACTGCTCAAGGGGGAGATTTCAGATATTTGGTGAGCCACACTGAGCATTCTAGTCCTATCAGTGAAACACTTTACTTGGGGGATACGAAGGAAGTCTGAATTATTGTTGGTTCTCTTTCTACAGGTAGGAGCCCATTTTATGTCAGACTGATGTGATATTCAGTGAGCTATACTGTGTATACCTTTAATTCTGCTGTTAAATCACTGTACTTGGTGATTAGACCAACGTTGGAACTGCTATTGGTTCTTTTGTACAGGAGTGAAAATAAGGAACTGCTCCAATGAGAGACCATATTCTAATACTTAACCACACTGTTTTTGGAAGCAAAGTTGGAATTAGTCTTTTTCTGCAGGTGATACCTTATGGCATTGCACTGTAGAGACACCATATTCTGTCAGACAAGTCCGATACTCTGTGAGTTCTGTTATTGAAAGATTGTATTTCGTGGTTAGACCAATATCGGAACTTTATTGGTTTTGTACAGGAGAGAGAAGAAGGAACCACTCAAAGGGGAGATTATGCTTTATTCAGATACTTGGTGAGCCACACAGTGAGCATTCTAGTCCTATCATTAAAACACTTTACTTGGGGGATTAGAGCGAATTAAGAATGATCTACTTTTGCTTCTTATTCTACAGGTGATCCCGGAATTGCACTGTAGAGAGACTAGATTCTGTCAGACAAGCCTGTTTACCCAGTGAACCACACAGCAATTGAAATACTAGTACTGTATTTGGTGATTTCATGAGTGTTGGTTCTTTTGTACAGAAGAACTACTCTACGAGAGACCATGCCATTAATTTTGGCAAAACTGGCAGTTTATGTTATACCAGTGTAATGATGTTTCTTTATGCTTTTTGATATCTTAACAATATTGATTAAGCAAATATTTTATGTTGATAAGTTACATAATGATTATAATGATAGCATGGTTTCTCCATAATGCAGTCCCTTATCAGACCTAGAATATGGCTTCTTCGCAGTGCAGTTCCACAAGTCATCACCTATATTTAGATTTGCAAAACTTTGAATTATCCAATCAGATTACAGAACGCTAGGATCCTTATTTTCCGTAGAGTCCTAGTTCCTAGGACTCTATAGTTGGTCTCCTAATTCTATTTGAGAGACCAGCTGTCAACACTGATGCTTATAAGTTTTCCTTCCTCATTCTATTTCCACTTGGAATGTACTGTCCCCTGACAATTCAGAACAGTTCTTTATTATTACCATACTTAGCTAGTTTTTAACTATATGGGTACACTATGTTAGCTTAGAGCTTAGCTGTTTTAAATTCTGCAATCTGATTGGTCAAGTGCGTGGTTTCTATTTCCCGTAGAAGTCACGGTCCGTGAATTCTAAGTGCTGCAGGCAATTAGTCAAGACTTAGACGGGTTGAAAAGAAGAGAATACGGGCAACTATGATAACGAACGGAAAGCGAAACAGCAAAAGAGAAGGTCTAACTGTGCTATACCTGCTGAATGTCGAATTCAGCTAGCCCGCGTGCCGAGTACCTTAGGGCAGAGGCGTGGTCAATAAGACTCGCGTGTAGTTAGTGTTCGAACGTTGGTAGACGGATACCAAACCTTGGCTTTGCTGCGATGGCAGATAATCCTACACGGCTTCTGCATGTTAAATTCAAACTATCGTTGTCTTGGAGTTAGCACGCTCTAAATTAGTTAGACGCCGTCGTCCGGGAAACCACGCGATTTAGAAAGCCTCGGGCCCCGTAGTAGCGTCCTCGCTGCGCTCGGACGCTACAGCCCCGGGGCCCTCGGCTTTCTAAATCGCGTAGTTTCCCGGACTTGGCGTCTAACTATTATTTAGACTACGGTAACTTTAAATTGACCAATCAGGTTGCGAGAAACGCGGGATCTATTTTTCATAGTCACCTCGTTAGCGGGATCTATAGTTGGCCGCTGGCCCCTAGTACCTGGATCTATTGGCACGCTTGTTGCTAACGGTTTGAATGGTCATTGGCCAATCAGTTTATCCGCTGTAGTCTAAAATAGTTAGACGCACTCGTCGTCGGGAACTACGCGATTTAGAAAGCCTCGGGCCCTTGGTAGCGCCCTCGCTACGCTCGGGACGCTACATCCGGCCCTCGGCTTTCTAAATCGCGTAGTTCCCTCGACTCGGCGTCTAACTTATATTTAGATTTGCATACTTTTGAATTATCCAATCAGATTGCAGAACGCTAGGATCCTTATTTTCCGTAGAGTCCTAGTTCCTAGGACTCTATAGTTGGCCTCTGGCTTACATGAATTACAGCAGTCACGCGCAGCTTAGCGTGCGACTTACGCGTGGTTCCTGTCCGTTTCTACGATCTACATAGCGACACGCGTCAGTTTAAATCTCATCGTCCAATGAATTTACAGCGCGCAAATCTAAACAGGTCAGACGTGCAGCGTAGGGATCTACGTGAAGGCCTCGGGCCCTTAGTAGCGTCCGAGCGTAGCGATAATCCTACACGGCTTCTGTTAAATTCAAACTATCGTTGTCTTGGAGTTAGCACGCTCTAAATTAGTTAGACGCCGTCGTCCGGGAAACCATGCGATTTAGAAAGCCTCGGGCCCGGTGTAATAGTGAATATTTTCCCCTCCAAAAGTTGTCCCCCCGGATATTATTCACTAGTGAATACTGTCCCCCTAGGACAATATTCACTGGTGAATATTGTCCCCCTTGGTGAATAATGTCCCCCATAAGATTCTTTGTTAAGGCAACCGTAGTTCATCTCCTACGGCATTTCTGATAGGGGGGACATTATTCACCGGTGAATAATGTCCCCCCTAAAATGCAGCTGGCTGGCCGATAGCCACGTACCCAGGCCGCATGGGGGAGGGGACGAGGCTGTAGCTCACAGGGGTTTGTAAACTCTAACCACTAGCCCTAAAATGATCATAGCTATGCTTTTTAGGGCTAGTGGTTAGAGTTTACATACCTCGGTCAGCTACTTGGCCCCGTCTCCTACCCACGCGACCTGGGTACGAGGTAGCAGATGGATTTCTGAGTGCCTTAGCTGTGCTTTTGTGTTGTTATACATACCAAGAGAGAGAATAAATAATGCGCTGTTGCCGCCGATTCGCTTGCCAATTCGTGTGATTGCTGTGAATACTTCCGGGAGGGGACAGTAAGTTGGCTAGTGAATACTGTCCCCTCACCATAAAATTACCACGTTTGATGTCTTGGAAGGCTTTCAGAGCTTTCTACGATGGGGGACATTATTCACTGAGGGGGGACATCACTAGTGAATAATGTCCGGGGGGACAGTATTCACTCCGACACCGGTAGTAGCGTCCTCGCTGCGCTCGGACGCTACAGCCCCGGGGCCCTCGGCTTTCTAAATCGCGTAGTTTCCCGGACTTGGCGTCTAACTATTATTTAGAGTATAGCATTCAAAAATGAAGCATTTTGATTGGTTGATACTGGTGTTCTAAATCCCGTAGTAGTTCTTGGTGGATTCTACATATAGAATCCACCCTCCAGGGCGTGGACTTCTACATATAGAATCCATCCTCTGGACTGGACTTCTACATATAGAATCCATCCGTAGTTTCCTAGCGACAGCGTCTATAGCGTGCTGACTCCACGACAACCATGGTTTTGAATCTAACGCAAGCGTATACGTAACCTATTGAATTGCAACAAAGCCAAGTGTCGCAGCCTTTCTGAGCGATAAGCGTAGTTTATTGACCACGCCTCCAAAGGTAGGCTATGCAGCGATCTCCTGGTCGCCGGTCATCGATTGTTCTGACGTTCGTTATTGTCGGTGATTTTAATATTGCAAGCGTCGGTAGTTGCCGTTACTATACTCTAAATAAGTTAGACGCGCTCGTCGTCGGGAACTACGCGATTTAGAAAGCCTCGGGCCCTGTAGTAGCGTTCCTCGCTACGCTCGGAACGCTACAGCCCAGGACCCTCGGCTTTCTAAATCGCGTAGTTCCCTCCGACTCGGCGTCTAACTTATATTTAGACTACGGTAACTTTAAATTGACCAATCAGGTTGCGAGAAACGCGGGATCTATTTTTCATAGTCACCTCGTTAGCGGGATCTATAGTTGGCCGCTGGCCCCTAGTACCGGGATCTATTGGCACGCTAGTTGCTAACGATTTGAATGGTCATTGTCCAATCAGTTTCTCCGCTGTAGTCTAAAATAGTTAGACGCACTCGTCGTCTAACTTATATATAGTTGCTACTTCGTGTGTCCATGCTATATGCAGAATTATAAAAAATACCTCACGCACTGTTTGAATAGATGTCACAGGGACCAGGCTGGCCTGGTTGCCTGTTGTGTCCCTGACAGTTGTGCCCGATTCCGGGCAAGACGCTGCCACCTTCGATGGGTTAAGAGAGGTAGACCAGTAAGGAACAGCTCAAGTCAAGGAAACAGGTCCTTTTTGTGAAGAATTCTCCCACACAATTAGTAGTATAGGTTTTATATACCCCACACTTGTACACGGTGAAATAATCTATCGTGTGTCTGTGTACATGTGTAAATATGTTTTCAGAGCTAATTCTATAATTTGTATATACCTCTTTTACTAAAAATTGTCATACAGGTGAACTTGATTAGTCTATGCATGTTCAATATAGACAACGTGAAGCAAGTTAAAATATGTAAGTGCAGTGTTCAGGAGTTCTGGGATGTGACTAATGAAGGTTTTGGTGCCATTCCTACACTGAGAGTCTATCGACTCCCTCTGGTATGTAATCAAAGTTCGTGCAGGCATGAGCCGTACAATTGGACCAATCGGATTGTATTGCGTGTGCCATATGTTATTCAAAGTAGCATCAGAGTTAAGTTCAGTCACTTTGGATCGTTGATGTCAGTTGGCAATGTACTACTGTATAAAAGGACCAACAGCAGTTTTGGCCTCATTTTATGCAGTGGTGCACTGTCCATCACACTGTCCATCAGAGAGTTTGTATAATATATTCCCAATCTCCTGATATTGTCAATGAGCAAATTCTGTGGAAATCCAGTGAGTTGTGAAGACTATATATTAAAATTGACATAAGATTTTCCACATGAAACAGCTTCTTTTCCATGTACCATTGTTAGCTCTCTTGCATATCTTACTTTCTCCTTTCATTCCAACAACACAACTGGAGAGGTATTGACACATACACTAAATACAAAAAATACATATGTCATTTGTGTACATACCATCCTTTATGTTGCTATTCCAATTCTTTCCTCCTTTTCCAGCACTTCTGTATGTCTTGAATTGCAAACAGCCCCGAATATGTATATACCTTGAACAATAATCACTCTCCCTGTGCAAAGAGTAACCCAAGGATTGAAACAGAGACAAGATTGGGACATTAAAGTGGCCCCAAGTAGGGACTGCGGAAGGATATACCTCTCCACTCCTTCCTTCTCCACCACTTCCCCTCCCTCCCTGCATGTCTGGAAGCCAAAGTAGAAGCAGCTGCTCATTACAAGGCATGGTTTTGTGAAATGTAGGTGTCATGTACATAACATGTACACCACAAATTACCAGTATGGTTTGTTGTCATATGCAGGTAGATAACATGTATAGGAACAGCAACCAGAAACGAGGAGATAGTAGCCTAGACTCTATGAAATGTAGGTACCTCACGACTAGGTTGGCTCACTCCCACTCACCAATTATGCAATTCTAAGCATGAACACTTACCTCTGACCACTTCATATTCTCCCACAATAGCAATTGTGTGCATATAATAATATGGCTAATATCTTGTTGGTTGGTGGTTGAATTATATTCCAACTAACTAACCTCTTATAAAGGAGGAGATGCAGAAGTTAAAGAAGGAAAACAACATTTGTTTATACCCCACACTTGTGCACAGTGAAATAATCTATCATGTGTCTGTGTACATGTGTAAATATGTTTCCAGAACTAATTTTATATAATACATATTATAATTTCCATACCTCTTTTACTAAAAATAGTCATGCAGGTGCACCTGATTAGACTACAGCTATGCATGTTCAGTATAGACAACGTGAAGCAAGTTAAAATATGTAAGTGCAGTGTTCAGGAGTTCTGGGATGTGGTTTTGGTGCCATTCCTAACTGAGAGTCTATCGACTCTCTCTGGTATGTAATCAAACGTTTGAGCCATACAATTGGACCAATCGGATTGTAGAACAGGCATTTACGCGCTACTGCAATATATAATTATGGCATCAGAGTTTGAAACCTCAAATCGTGTTCGTGATGTCGGTGGCTGCGCTCCAGAGGAGAAATAGACCCACATTTTTAAATAGATGCCAGGAACGCTGCAGGAACCAGGCTGGCCTGGTTGCCTGCGGCGTTCCTGGCTGTCTGGCGCGATTTCGCGCCAGACGAAGACATGTCATGGCCGCGAAGGAGGTGTATGACCACCTACTCAAAGAACATCTTTACAGTGAGTTGTAGTAGACTAATACTAATCGGGTAGAGTGGCCCATCACTCAGTAATGTAAAAACCAGCCAGTGTTGTGATTTGCGAATTCCGATGCACAGGCCGCTGCATGCACAGCGTGTTATGTTACGTGTGAAAGTGGTATTATTTACAGTGTTCGTTGTGATGCTTACTTTGTTCATTTTATAGTAAATTGAAATGTAATGTAGGAAGAAACACAAGGGTTAACGATAAGTTACAATAATGTTACGTTGATATATCATAACATGTCTGTGTCCCAATCTTGTCTCCTTTCCCTGTACTTCCTTTCAAATTTCCTAAATTAACTTGTCTCCTGTCATTTTTTTATGGACCTATAGGTACATACATTTTGCTATTTTGCAGTTTACTTCGTAACAAACGTATTAGCTAATGCATTGTACATTGAATTAGCAGTACAAATAATAGAGTGTATATGAAGAATTATAGGCTCTGTGTAACTGCCAGTACTTAGGTTCTCAATTAGTGAAGCTTTTGTTGGTGAGATACGGTAACACTTGCCTGAGGCTATTTGTTATTATTACAAGATTTACATTGTTTACAGAGATATCGATCTTACTTATCATAATGTTGATCATTGGTGTATTACACTTTACCAGCATACCATTTTTGTTAGTGAGATACGGTAATGCTTGCCTGAGGCTATTTGTTGTTTTATTACAAGATATACATTGTTTACAGAGATCTTATCACAATGTTGATAATTGGGGTATTAAGCTTTACCGGCACACCTATTTCCATATTTGGCAGAGCTTTTGTTAGTTAGATACAGTAATGCTTGCCTGAGACTATTTGTACAAGATTTACATGGTTTACAGAGATTTTATCACGATGTTGATTATTGGGGTATTAAGCTTTTCCATCACACCAATTTCCACATTTAGTGGAAATATGTAAGTGTAGTGTTCAGGAGTGTTCTGGGATGTGACTAATGAAGCCATACAATTGGACCAATCGGATTGTATTGCGTGCGACGCACAACGTTATTCAAAGTAGCATCGCGATATCGATGCATCAGAGTTCAGTTGATCAGAAGTGCTAAAGCACATTGAACAGAATCATCTAAACAGTGAGTTGAAATAGACTAGAGTGGGCGCATCTCGTCCAACACTGAATAGTGAAAAAAAAGCAGCTAGTGTCATTGGCGAGCGGAGCGAGCCGACATAGTCTTACAGCTGGCGCAGGATTTCCATACATACATACATATATATATATGTATGTATGTATCTGGCGATGCCCCAAGACTGCCCGCGCGCTACGCGCAGGCCTTGCCTCTTCCAATACGTAGCATTCAACTAGTAGTTGTGGTTTGTGTGTTCCCACAGGCCGCTCATACTATGTGTAAATTGTATATTAGTCCCTGCGCTGCTGTTCATTTCTCTGTATACCGAATTTATATACAGTCCGTGGCAGATGTGTAGTAATCTAATGTTTTGTTTCTTCCAGTATGCACATACGAAGACTCTTTCCTCCCTGTGGCGGTCACTGGTAAGAAACTCTATACATATACCTGTGACGGGGATTTTCTCTTTTTGAAAGCATATTTCATGGAGCATTAGGTGGACAGCTGAGCTGCCGCTATAGCTCAGTGGTAGAGCATAACTTGCACTATTGTTGGTTAGCTTTCACCCGAGATAATTTTCTTTGAAAATGAGTAGTACTAAAGTGCAAACCCTCAGCGTTATTTGTCTTTTGCAACATTATTTCAATGCATTGTTGCACTGAAGACACTTACACCACTGTGCATTTGTCTTCCTTGCGTGCCGAGGGTTAATAACCACCTCTAATGAGTATGTGTCTCTGAGGCCTGAGTAGGGTCTGTATGTGTCTGTTGAGGTGTATTTGTCATGAGTTTAGGTATACAGTCATCACATAGTTGCACAATTAAGGCCTGAGCACACTCACCCACCGAAAAATGGAGTGAGCATTACTGAAAAGTGCACATAGTTGCTCATTCTCCAGTGTATATAATCATTTGTGCAAATATACATGATTTAACACTTGTTCCTAGTGCTCCATTAGAGCTGCATATAATCGATAGCATTAGCTAAATATTTCCAGTGTATTAATGTGTGGAGTACACCTGTCTACTGACTCCTTTGCTGCTTTCACTCCATTCTTTTCTCCATCCAGCCAACACTCCGCCAGGGAGAATAATCGGAGGAAGAGGCAGGGGCAGAGGTAAGTGTTCATGCTTCTAATTGTCTAATACACTGATCTTAGACTGACTTAGTCACTATGTATTTGTAGGCTGGTGTTGATCATAGTCAACCACTGTACCATCCCATGTATACCTTACAGAGAAGATCTATGTTCACACACTCTTTTTTTTCCTCTCCCTCTATCCTTGTGTACTAAATGTTCAGGACAGAGTGGCAGAGGAGGGGGGAGAGCTCAGGGCGGTGATGGAGGGAGGGGAGTTCAGGGTGGTGACGGAGGGGGGAGAGCTCAGGGAGGTGGAGACTCGGGAGCTATAATAGCGTGAGCTTGTACTCTACAATAAACTTGCAGGATGTATGGCAACGCATTGTAATAGAAGCATTAATTTCACTCTTGCATGTGGTATGTGACGAAAATCTGTCAACCTATTTTCAGATTGCTAACTGAGATACGCGATCAGCAGGGACATGGCCAGCAGTATGTTGACTAATGATTCTATTACTCATGCATGTGTTGTTTGAAACAGCATGTTACCACTGTACACAAAGTATTATATACCCTCACAATTGCAATTATGGGAGAATATGAAGTGGAAACTGACGCACATAGCTATACAAATTAAAAAGTAAATATTCGAAGAATGAAGATAGCATTAATTTAATAGAGGTATTTAAATTTATTTCAAGCCACTCTTGCATGTGGTATGTGACGATAATCTGTCAACCTATTTTCAGATTGCTAACGGAGATGAGAAATGAGCACAGACAAGGGCAGCAGTATGTTGACTAATGATTCTAATACTCATGCATGTGTTGGTAAATGTACTTGAAACAGCATATTACTCATATACACATAATATCATATGCAAATCTAATTGCAATCCACTTCTCACATGCAGGGAGATGATTCAATTACTGAGACAACTTGTTGCTCACGCTACCTCTCCTCCAAGGTCTGCAATATTAGCATGCACCCTGTAGAGAACATATTACAATTCAGAGGCAGAGAACCGGGGAGTGGGGCTAACCCCCCCCCCCCCCACTTTGATGGGGAGGGGGGAGGCTGGACCCCCCAAAATTGGAGGTTGTCATGAAGAATATATTAAATACTAATAACCTATGCCGGATGTATTCAGAATGAATGTAGATAATAATAAATAACCCCAAACTTCATGAATGCCGTGCCCCCCCCCCCCCCCCCCCCCACTTTTGATATGCTGTCTTTGCCTCTGCAATTCATGATCTGCTCATTCCTTTCCATGCCTCTTCAGTCAAGCTCCCCACCCAACTCCCCAACCACCACCAGACCCAGCTCCCCAACCACCACCAGTCCCAGCTCCCCAACCACCACCAGACCCAGCTCCCCAACCACCACCAGACCCAGCTCCCCAACCACCACCAGACCCAGCTCCTCAACCACCACCAGACCCAGCTGCCGGTCCAATGGAGAGGTATGTATACAGACACACCATCCCCACCTTTCTCTGCACATATATACATGTGGTAACTACATACATGTATGTATACCTAATCTCCTTACACACTTAAATTTTGTGTTATAATTTCATTTACGATCGACTCTTTCCCTTCAATGTCCATTCAGCCAAGATGTGGACCAAGCCCATGAGAGGTAGGTATATACAGGTACAATGTAGATATAATTAGGAACCTTGTTTCCACCCCCAGACCAAATCAATTTAAAGTGTGTAAGCACACCACTAAAATGATGTGCGTAATATTGCCAAAACTAGGCTCAGTCTGTCCCCCTTCACAAACTTTTGAGAGGCTTCAGCCTCCTACGCCCCCTTCCTATATGTACATGTATGTACAATTGATTACTCTACTCTCGTGTACTTTTTCCTTCTAGTAACCCTCCAGCAGTGATGGAGACATGGCAGAGTTGGCAGGCAAGGCTGCAGCCTCCACAGGCTCCTACCACCCTTACTGGGTAGCCATAGCATTACCTAGACTGTAATTAGGAACCTTTCACATTTAATTAGGAGCCTACAACATTAACATCATTGTCTGCCTCACTCACAGAAAAGACCATCGGAAGTAGGTCTTTTCTGTTCATTCATTTTCCCTAAGTCACCAATAAAAAATTCTCTATATCCAGTCAATGATAACAAACCATCCTTTTTGCTCCAATTTTAATCTGCCCCCAGTCCCTCACTGCAAGTTAACCAGAGTCCCCACCATACCCATCATACCCACCATACCCATCATTCAACATGTCACACCCATGATAATATTAACACTCATTTAATTTATTGTTGCACCCAATTCATGATTTTTAATCTGCTTTTTCCCTTTCATGTCTTTCAGCCCTGCACAGGTGGACTGTCCAGCAGAGGAGGGAGAGGGAGAGGAAGAGGATCTGGAGGGAGGGGAGGACCTAGGAGAGGGAGAGGATATGGAGGGAATGGGAAATGGGGACGACTTTGAGGTAGAGGGAATGGGAGAGGGAGAGGGAGAGGGAGACGGAGAGGGAGAGGGAGAGGGAGAGGGAGAGGGAGACGGAGAGGGAGACGGAGAGGGAGACGGAGAGGGAATGGGAGAGGGAGACGGAGAGGGAATGGGAGAGGGAGAGGGAGAGGGAGAGGGAGACGGAGGCAGAGAGGGAATGGGAGAGGGAGAGGGAGACGGAGAGGGAGACGGAGACGGAGAGGGAATGGGAGAGGGAGACGGAGAGGGAGACGGAGAGGGAGTGCGAGAGGGAGTGGGAGAGGGAGAGGGAGAGGGAGAGGGAGACAGAGAGGGAGAAGACTTGGAAGTAGAGGGAGAAGACACTCCACTGTCCCGGTAATTATATAGATAGAGATAAAATACACATGTCAATAGAGATCCTTTCAAACAACACTGCATTTTTAATTTTATAGTCAGTTGATGTGTTTGCTCTTCTCCTTCTTGATCTAGTGATTTTGAATCAGCAAGAGAGGAGCTTTCAATGCCCAGGTAATTACATACATGTACATGTAGATAGAAGGTAATTTACACATGTCAATAGAGGTCCTTGCACACAACATTGCATTTTTAATTGTGTAGTCAGTGGATGTGTTTCTGCTTCTGGTGATCATATAGCAGGGCACCCTTTTATTAGTATCAGCCTAACCTTAAAATTGGCATAAAAGCTCGGAGTTGAGAGCCCCAGCGCAATATCAATGTTCCTTGTTACCAATGTTTCTTGTTGTTCCATTTCTTTTTTCTTGGCTTCTAGACATCCACATGTCTCCCGAGGCTCTGCTGGACCCTCCCGTCTACACAGAGAAGCTGAACCTCAGTGGGAGGGAAGTGGAGAGGAGGAGGAGGAGGGAGGACTGGAGAGGTATGTATAAATGTTTTACCATTCTTATAGCATGCCGTAGCACTTCTGGAAGTGGAGGGTATATGTACATCAAAACACATAACACTAACATGATCATGTCCCTCACTCGCACAGAAAAGACTGTCAAAGTTGGTCTTTTCTAGTCTCTTTTCATCCATTGCAATATCAATGTTCCTTGTTTACCATTCTTGTTGTTCCATTTCTTTTTTCTTGGCTTCTAGACATCCACATGTCTCCCGAGGCTCTGCTGGACCCTCCCGTCTACACAGAGAAGCTGGACCTCAGTGGGAGGGAAGTGGAGAGGAGGAGGAGGAGGAGGGAGGACTGAAGAGGTATGTATAAATGTTTTACCATTCTTTACAGTAGCCTTAGCACTTCTGGAAGTGGAGGGTATATATACATCAAAGCACATAACCCTAACATGATCATGTCCCTCACTTGTACAGAAAAGACTGTCAAAGTTGGTCTTTTCTAGTCTCCTTTCATCCATGTTAGAGTAATCGTCCTTATTGCTATTATTTTGATTATTTCAATCTGCACTGCATGTCATAGAGTTTAGGGTCGTACTCTCGTAGGCACATGTGTAGAGTATCACATTCAGCCTCACATGACTGAAAGGATTTTCATTCAGCCTCACATGACTGAAAGGATTTTCATTCAGCCTCACATGACTGAAAGGATTTTCATTGCAGAGTAGTCTGAAGTGTGTTAGATTTATGATCTTTTTTCATGCGACTAATACACTGAACTGTTAATTGCAGGTATAGAGGAAAAGGAAAAGGAAAGAGACGACGGAGGCAAGCTACAGTATACATGTGTATCAGTTGTACAATTGGAACCGCATGTATATTGATTCCCACTGGTACTGTACAGTTTTGCATCTAGGGTTTGAGTTTTCAATTGTAATTCCAAAGCTACAAAGTGATCCTGAACATGTGACATAGTGTTTCATGTGCTAATAAATGCATGTACTATAATATCACATGTACCACAGCAGTACTACGTATTGCAAGTACTTATTGCAAGTAATTAAATATACATGTACATACAGGGCTTATGCACCTTAGTGCTTAATGTTCAGAGATTATAATATTACATGTATAACTTTCTCCATCTTCCAGTGAGAGCAGCAGCCAGGAGGAAGAGGAGTCAATGTATCGGTATGTGTAAATTGCAAATGTCTTGCTTACTGTAGAATATTGTGTATCTAAAGTGAAGTTTTGCTTCTTTTTTATTTACACAGAAAAACAAAGGCATCTAGGAGGTACAGCCATACTTACATGATGGGGACAGTTCACATGGTTTCTGTAATTAGTTATCGGGTCTGACATGTCCATTAGCCTTGAATTCTGTGTTTATAAGCCTCATAGCATGGTCTATGAGCATTTATGTACCCAGAAAGTAGGTTAATACACTGCTAGAATGATACACAAAAACTACATGGCCAAACTGTTGGTTTCTTTATTGTTATGAAAGCAGTCTATACTTTAAAATTGACGTAAGTGCTCACTTTTGTTTCCACACAAAATGAAAAAGCAGTACCTCGGAAAATAATCTGTAGCCTCAATGGCTATAAGCCTCAATAGCTTAGAAAATGACTAAAGTGCGAACCCTCAGCCATTTAAATACCCAAGGGAACAGTATAAACTTACTAACCAGTGAAACAAGTGTAAAAACAGGATGACTGTGCCAAAAGAAACAAGTGCAGTAACCATAACTACATTATCAGGGTTACATGTGTCTATATTGTTGCATGCCCCATATACTGCACTTACTGTCATCACTGCATCCTTTAACAGAACTAGACTGTAATTAGGACATTGCGCATTGTTTTCCCACCCCTCAGATCAGGACATCAAACACTACTGATTGTCCCACTACCACCACCACCACCATCAACAAGGTAAATTATTTGTATTTTTGAACACACACACACACACACACACACACACACACACACACACACACACACACACACACACACACACACACACACACACACACACACACACACACACACACACACACACACACACACACACACACACACACACACACACACACACACACACACACACACACACACACACACACACACACACACACACACACACACACACACACGTGAATCTCCCTATTACTTACTAGACTGTAATTAAGGACCTTGCACATTGTTTTCCCACCCCTCAGATCAGGACATTAAACACTGCCGACCACTCAAGCTGTCCCACTACCACCACCTCCACCTCCACCACCACCACCACCACCATCAACAAGGTAAATTATTTGTATTTCTGCACACATACACACACACACACCTGAATCTCCCTATCCCTTACTAGACTGTAATTAAGGACCTTGCACATTGTTCCCTCAGATTAGTAAATCAACCAATGTTCCTCCCAATTGTCCCATCAATACCACCTCCAACACCACCATCAATAAGGTAAAAACATTTCTATTTCTGAACAGAATGCTGTGCTGTTAATGTTAATGGACATGCCATATAAAACATTTTGGTGAATATTGCTTTCCCACTCCTCAGATCATCGTCAATGCCGACCACGGACATCCCACCTGTGCCACCACCACCACCACCACCATCAACGAGGTAAAATATTTACGCACACGCGCACACGCGCACACGCACACACGCACACACGCGCACACACACACAGCGCGCGCACACACACACACACACACACACACACACACACACACACACACACATGCACACCGTGCTGTTAATGTTAATGAACATACCATATACTAGTATAAAACATTTGGTGAAGGATGTAGGAATGGCAGTGCCAGTAATTAGAGAAACCAGGACTATATATGTATACGCAGCAAGACAGGGGATGATGGCATACAACAATAATGCCATGTGAAGAGGGGTTACACATGGCAATGTCGAACACCGGTTTTAGGCTATTTGAAAAAAGAAGATGATAAAAGCAGCATTTTTAAATTTCTGAATGTCTCTGTAGCTGTGTATTTTATGTACTTGAGAGTAATATGACACTTGCAGAGCATGCGGTAGAAAGAAAGAGCTGTGGACTGGTATAATAAGCCTGGTGCAGCAAACAAGCTATGCAACGAGACAAGGGAAACGTACCCCACCCAACATCATTTATTGCAGGGGTATCATTGCATGCCATCATCCCATGTCTTGTGGTACAAAAGCATTTGTATCAATTTTGCACAAGACTTTTTTAAAGAGGAATATTAGAAGAAGATGCAGAAGACAATTTTGTGTATGTGATTGTAGCAGTCTATTTTGCCTACTTTGAGAGTCCTTAACACTCATTGGCCATGTTAGTGTCTAAAAGGCTTATAACTGTAGCATGTGAGCCATTTCATTTGTAAGGCGTGTTGGTACCATCCCCACATAGAGAGCCTACCAACTCTGTATTCAACATCTAGCACATACAATGTACAGTAGTAATACTTCAATGACATTGATGCCTTTGGCATTCTTTCCTTTTGCAGCTCAACTACAACAGCAGGTCGACCTTCCCAGACCCGCCGACAGCTGATACAAGCCCGCCTGCCATACCAGCCATATCGCAATCCGTAAGTGAAATGTGTTACACTGTATATCATCTCCATCCTACCTGCATGAGTACACTAATGAGTATTACGCTTTACTTGACTTTCCAAAGAATTCAGAATATTACGTTCTCTCCTACTGGAAGTTCTAAACCATTGGTATTGTCAAAGTATGAATGCTAGACTGACTAATTATTTATAGCTTTCTGTGCATGCAGCACTGCTGGCTCCAACACCCCTGTCCTAGTCAAGCAAGTTTTCTCAGTTACACTTCACCACCATATCAACTTCAACTTTAGTGATGCTTTTGTTAGTGAGATATACATGTAGAAATGTGGCTTTTATATAGTTCACAGAGATGGGGGAGGTAGTGCCAGAAACAAACATGTTTTGTAGTCAAGGGATAAAAGCCCTCCCCATATCTTCATTTCATGCAGTTATTCATGTTCTTACTGTTGGATGCAATTATCCCTTGCATGCATACATATAATTATACTTGTTTCCATGATTTAATTTGCCAATGAAAATGATTCTACTTTTGTGTACAGTAGTACTACTTCCAGGTCCAGGGGAAGCGAAGGACGCTCCCTATCATCTGCAACGTAAGTAAATACACATACACAACGAACTTCATCAGATTTTGATTAATCTGCTGTAATATTTCATAGTCTTTTGTCCTTCCATCCCTTTTCCAGCCAAAGCACTACAAGCACAAGGACCCCATGGAGGTACATAAATACATACATGCATACCTACCACACACACACACACACACACACACACACACACACACACACACACACACACACACACACACACACACACACACACACACACACACACACACACACACACACACACACACACACACACAACCACACTTGTGCAGTTAATGTTAATGGACATACCATATACTAGTATAAAACATTTGGTGAAGGATATCGATGTAGGAATGGTAGTATTAGAAGAAGAAGATGGAGAAGACAATTTTAGTGTATGTGATTGTAGTCGTCTATTTCGCCTACTTTGAGAGTCTTTCGTATGTAGCAACACCCACAGGCCATGTTATGTGAGAGTCTTTCGTATGTAGCAACACCCACAGGCCATGTTATGTGTAGCATGTGGGCTATTTCTATCCCCACATACAGAGTCTACCAACTCTGATATCAGCATCTAGTACATACAGTGTAGTAATACCTCAATGATGATGTCTTTGGCCTTCTTTTCTTTTGCAGCTCAACTCCAACTGGAGCTCACCTTTTTTCTCCACGCCCCAGAAAATTGGTTGAAGAATATCCACCTTCGTAAGTAAAATATTTTAAACATATATATCATCTCCATCCTACCTGGATGTGTCCACTTACGACTATTATACTTTACAGAGTAAATTGACTTTCCATTTATGTTCTCTCCTACTGAACCATTTATACTGTCAAAGTATGAATGCTAGACTGAATAGTTACTTAGAGCTTTCTGTGCATGGCTCCAACACCCCTGTCCTAGTCAAGCAAGTTTTCTCGGTTACATATCAACTTCAACTTTAGTGATGCTTTTGTTAGTGAGATATACATGTAGAAATGTGGCTTTTATGTAGTTCACAGAGATGGGGAAGGTAGTGGAAACAAACATGTTTTGTATATAGTCAATTATCCCTTGTGTGCAATTATTAACCCTCGGCGCGCATGCACAGGAGGGTTACTGTAGTTGTGTGTGTGTGTGTGTGTGTGTGTGTGTGTGTGTGTGTCTGTGTGTCTGTCTGTCAGTCTGTTAAGTCACATCTCACCTCTGGAGCGTCTGTTCGTCCTGAAAACACTGTCGCGTACTCAGCGGGGAACAGAGGTCAAATATTTGTGAGGTTTTCTTTGAAACCGCTCCGTTCAAGAGTTATGGCGTGAAACGCAAGCGAAAGAGCTAATTGCTAATTAGATCTAGCCTACTCTGGCTTACCTGCGATCAGGTATTCCTACTCGATGTACAGCGAAGCACCAGCGGTTACTGCATGAGGGAGTACAAGCATGAGTACTGCTCTGGTCAAAGCTACAGCGCTTCCAACAGTGTACAGAGCCAACCTCGAGTTTCAATCGCACGTGCCTTTCCAGCATTCGCGCACGTGCGTTATAGATTCGCGCACGCGCCGACGCCGAGGGTTCTGCACTTTAGTTAATGTAGTGACCTATTCGTAATGTAAGCCACACTCCCAACCTTCATTAGATAATGGGTTGGGGTTTGGAGGTGTCATGCAAGGGTCATGTTGCAGGGGCGCTTAGCTCCTATTAATAATTACAGGGGCGCAGCCATCGCCCTAACCTATATATGCCTAATTGCCCTACCCCTGTAATTTCCTTTCTGGTTGGCTCAGCTCCTGCATTAAATATGCCCCAATCACTTAATTGCCCCTTCTTATGCACAACACCCCTTATTGGACACGGTGGAGCATGGGTTATCCAGCCAGCAAGGCTGACCACCCACCCACCTATCTAATGACCCTTGCATGATGGCCACATCATAAGATGGGCAGAGAGAGAGATGAATGAAAAAGTCACATTAGAATTGATGGGCAGAGAAAGAGAGAGATGACTGGGATGACAGGATAAGAGTATATAGAAAGAGGGAGGGAGGGAAGGGACGAGAAGCAAGCTGTGCTGTAAAAGATTCTGGCTGCCACTGAGTGTCCTGCCGGAACTCGCCTGTGCACACAACTGCTATGCTTGCCAGTCAGAATGGCGCAATATTGCCATGAGGCTGCAAACACTCTGCGCATGCCCCATCAACCTGTTCTCTGCGCGTGCGCGGTGGCTCCGTATATGCTACATCCCATCAAGTAACCTTGTGAGACCATTACTGCCATTTTCCTTGCCATTGGGCGGTCTTGGTTGCCACACCACCTGCCCTGTAGTTGTAATTTTTTGTTGTGGGGGTCTGCCACTGCCGGACCCTCACCATTTGCACCACGCACTCCTATGTCCTACATTAACTCTGTCTAATTATCATTAAACATCATTGCATTCATTATACTTTGTTTCCGTGATTTAATTTGCCTGTATACTTCAATGAAAATGATTCTACTTTTGTGTACAGTAGTACTACTTCCAGGTCCAGGGGAAGCGAAGGACGCTCCCTATCATCTGCAACGTAAGTAAATACACATACACAACGAACTTATCAGATTTTCTGCTGTAATTTTTCATAGTCTTTTGTCCTTCCACTTTTTTCCAGTCAAAGCGCTAGAATGAGCACCAGCACCAGGCGCCAATGGAGGTACATAAATACATGTACATGCATGCATACCTACCAAACACACACACACACACACACACACACATATATAATAGAAGGTATGATGTGGAGAGGCTGCATAATATTGCCACGTACCTTCCATGGATGTATATATCTCATCTTGTTCTTTTCCCTTTCAGACTACCGAGCATTGACCAGCTCGTGAGGCGAAGCCTCTAGCAGGTATTTCCATAACATAATGTAATGACAGTGGAGAGAGAGAGAGAGAGAGACTTCCACCAGAATTGAACTCAAGATCAGTGTCTGGAAATCCGGTGCACTAACCACAGAGCCACCGGTCCCAGGCAATAGCTGGCCTCCCCACTCCCTCTTATTCGATTCCGGAGGAGGTCCGTCTTTCTGCTCTCTCTCTCTCTCTTCGGCCCGAGTCACTGATTCAACTTCGTTCTATCCATGTATTATAATATGTGCAATTATATACCAACAATAACAATAGTGCTACAAGCACAAGAAAAGTAGCCCCCACTCCCTGTCCTTATCCACCCACCAACAACCCATGAAATGGTATGCCAACCACTGCACGGCAACTGTGTATATGTGCACATACTTAAGGTCGTACATAATGCACTCTCTTGAGATGTGATACTAATGTGTAAGGTATACAGCTTCCCTAGAAAGAGGTTGCCTATGTCCGAACTAGCTATGTAGCAATTTTTGGGTCACACCCAGGTAGCTTTTTTACAACTATTGCAAGTGTAACCTTATCTATCCTCCCCCTCTTCCACTCCCCCTTCCCTCTCCCCTCCCACTCTTCCTCTCCCACTCCCTTTGCTTCTCTCGTCACAGGCTGCCCTGCTCTCCACTGACTCCCGAACATTGATCTCAATGCCGTCACTCATATTGGTGTGAGCTCTGGCCCCCAGTTGGACCAGGTGGTCTTTGCCTCTTTCCTAATCTACAAACTCTGTAGTCTACAGCTGCTTGCTGGGAAGGCTCAGAAGATTTTGGATTCATTTCAGCTGTAACAGACAAATGTGTGGTCTCTGTGACAATCTGACCATCCACAAATGTGCACTGGACATCGTGATTAAACTGATGAAGAAGGAGCAGCTGGATGAGCGTGTACCACTGTATGGAGTGGAGAAAGCCATCAACCACTTTGAGCACCTGTTGCAGACCTGTCTAGTGGAGGCAAACCTTGAGGCCACTTCCCTGCAGCTGCTGGATCAGATGAAGGCCATGACTGCTGGCTCACATTCAATATACTCCGACTGAGATTCCTGGTACCAGAGAAAAATCAATTTGTTGCTCAATTAAAGGAACTTGACAGTTTCAATAATGAACTTCGCATTTCCTGCCAATAGATTCATCGTAAATCTCCAGCACCTTGCTCTACACATAACTTGAGCTATGATAGTACACAGTCACAGGACGTCACCTCTATGGAACTACACATGAGCCGAGAGCTGTACCATCAATCTGCCAGTTCCTTTCAGGAGGATGGCCACACTCTCCTTAGCGGATACTGCTGCATAAAATGGTGGAGGAACTGCCAGGGAGGTCATTCCTCTTCTCTGCAGTCTTTGTTGGTTCCCATCCAGGGCCAATCCCCACCAGAGCTGGACTCGCAGGGTGAACCAGTACTGTCCACACTCAGTGTGCTGTGTGCGGTAGGATTTAGTCTGGCACTGCATGTTGGATCCCATGTATGCCAGGGTGAGGAATGGGTTGTGGCAGTAATTTGCTGTGTTGCCGGTAGAAATGTGACCACAAAGTTTGTTGTGCATTAAAACCCCTGCAATCAGGACATCTGTACTGAGGACATCTCTAGCTGGCCTAATAGGACAATTACCCATATAGGACACCTATAAAAAGTACTAGATGTCTTGACTCCAGTGGTTTTATTGCACTCCTCAAAACTGAACTTCCAAATCTTTAAATTTGCAGAGCTGAGCATAGAGATAGTAGTAATCACATGTATTAGCTATAATTATAGGATATTGCAAGTGGGATGTAACTGTGGTGCAGCCTTAGTTCAAGCATATGCCTTCCATGTCTGTGTATGTGCCAAAAGCAAGATACTGACAATTAGAGCCTGATACAGAATAGAGTTACTATTGATCCCATAACTGCATGTAGAGCAGAAAACAATTACTTATCTGCAGCAAATATTCTCCTCTAATGGTGATTCTTACTTACAGTTGGTGTTGAGGTAGGTGCTCGTGAAGTTCCTTATATACTTCTGTAGCGTGTTTTATTCTGTCATGTTCTTGCCCGTTCTGTCGTGCTGGAGAGAGATTATTACCTTGAGAGAGATTCTTATATACCTTGGCTTATCTTATGATTTGCTTATCTTGCTTATTTTTACCCTGTCCTATCCTACCTTGTCTTGGAGAGAGGAGAGGAGAGGAGAGGAGAGGGAGTGAGGAGGGAGAGAGGAGAAAAGAGTAGAGAAAGTGAGGAGACGAGAGGGGAGAGAGAGGAGATGAGAGGAGAGGAGAGGAGAGGAGAGAAAGTGAGGAGACGAGAGGAGGGAGAGGGGAGACGAGAGGAGGGAGAGAGGAGATGAGAGGAGGAAGAGAGGAGAGGAGAGGAGAGGAGAGGAGAGGAGAAAAAGTGAGGAGACGAGAGGAAGGAGAGAGGAGACGAGAGGAGAGGAGAGGAGAGGAGAGAAAGTGAGGAGACGAGAGAAAGTGAGGAGACAAGAGGAAGGAGAGAGGAGACGAGAGGAAGGAGAGAGGAGACGAGAGGAGGGAGAGAGGAGATGAGAGGAGAGGAGAGAAAGTGAGGAGACGAGAGAAAGTGAGGAGACGAGAGGAAGGAGAGAGGAGACGAGAGGAGGGAGAGAGGAGATGAGAGGAGATGAGTGGAAAAAATATATTTACATTACTTCTTATGCTTACACTTTCTTACCTTACCTTTGAGGAGAGGAGAGATTCTTGTACTTACTACACTTGCTTACTGAGATGCCTTATTTCTTATGTTTATTACACTTACTTACCTTACCTTTTAGGAGAGGAGAGATTACCTTACTTCTTATGCTTATTACACCTTACCCTTGAGGAGATATTACCTTACTTCTTATGCTTATTACACCTTACCCTTGAGGAGAGATTATCTTACTACTTATGCTTATTACACCTTACCCTTAAGGAGAGACCCTTGAGGAGAGATTATCTTACTACTTATGCTTATTACACCTTACCCTTAAGGAGAGACCCTTTACACCTTACCCTTAAGGAGAGACCCTTGAGGAGAGATTATCTTACTACTTATGCTTATTACACCTTACCCTTAAGGAGAGATTACCTTGCGTCTTATATTACACTAGCTTACCTTACCTTTGAGGAGAGGAGAGATTACCTTGCTGCAGATGAATTGTTTTGTTTATACAATTGTTAAGTGCATAATTGTCAGTATCTTTCTCAATAGTTACACACAAGGTGCCTCAGTGCTACCCAAGCATTGCATATCTAGCCTGCATACTCAAGTGCATTGCCTGGAATTGCCCCCCCCCCCCTCCCCCACACCCACCCAGACATCTGTATAGTCTCACACTAATACTCATGCACGATGCTGCTATGGCAGTGCCTCACAAACTCCCCCCCCCCCCCCCCCCCCACACACACACACACACACATAAAAAACCTGTATGAAACCCTGCATGTGGAGGTAGAGGAAGGTGTGTCCTTCTTCGCAGAATATGACCCTCAAAGGAACTCTATCACTATACCCCACTGGTGTACTGACTGACTGCATTCCTATTCTGCCGTGTGTAAATTCCATTTTCAGCAGGAGTTGCTTTTGGAGGTGGTATTGAAACAAGAGAAAATTATTTAACAAGTCCTTGCCTGTGGCCGAATCAACGCTTTTGACAAGCCACGATATATAGCATGTGGAGCCTAAAGCTATTGCATGTGGAGCCTAAAGCTATTGCATGTGGAGCCTAAAGCTATTGCATGTGGAGCCTCGATATATTGCATGTGGAGCCTAAAGCTATTGCATGTGCAGCCTCGATATATTGCATGTGGAGCCTAAAGCTATTGCATGTGGAGCCTCGATATATAGCAATGTGGAACCTCCATATATAGCAATGTGGAACCTCGATATATAGCAATGTGGAACCTCGATATATAGCAATGTGGAACCTCCATATATTGCATGTGGAGCCTCGATATATTGCATGTGGAGCCTCGATATATTGCATGTGGAGCCTCGATGCATGTCAATGGTAAAATCCACGCCTTACTGGTTGAGCGAACACGTAGTACATTACAAAACTCACTTAATTAAAAGAGTTCAGTTTTGCTGGAACACAAACTTTAGGGTCACATAACTACCAGTCAACATACAGTAACTGCTGGTGCTACCCTACTCCTGATTTTGTACATGGTTCACAAGCAGTGCTAGAATATTTCCTCTGCCTCAGCCGTGAGGTGGGCAGGTACTGTGGGATCCCCGGGGGACAGCCTGTGTGGGAGAATGGCACTGTTTGGGGGCCGGCATTGGCTGTGGAGGGAGGGATGATCCTGGCAGTTGTGATGATGCAAGATGACAGGCAGTGGTATCCGCTACCAAATGGAGTGAAAAGTATTAACCCTATGGATGGTGACGCACGTGACTACTATGCACCTGTAACTGTAACAGAGAAAGCAGTAGTTCTGGGTCTGCAGAATGTGACCCTGCTCTGTGTTATTACAATCTTGGATGGTCAACCACTGCTGTGTGGTGTATCTGAGGCAACAATACATGTCTATAGTTGGAACTAGATGTTGTGACACTTGTGAAGGTGGAACCATGCAGAGCCTCACTGCATGTAAGGATGACTAATGCTCACCCAATTGAGGGTACTGTCCCTACCACATTCAAGGATAGCACCAATGGAGTGATTATTGAAGGTGTGGCTTCTTAAAAATTAATTTCATTTCAGGCTCTGAGTTCATCGTCACAGTGTGTGAAAAGTATGTCTCTTTTCCTACCCCTCTCTCCTCCTTGTCTTCCTCTCCCCCCCCCTCCTTCTCCTCCTCCCCCCTTCCTCTCACCTCCTTTCTCCTCCCCCCCCCCCCTCTCACCTTCCCCTCTCTCCTCCCTCTTCCTCGCTTCTCTTGTCACAGCTGCCCCACAGACTTTGACCTCCTGTATGGTACTCTGGCACCAGTGACAGAGAGAGAGAGAGGGTGAAAATCACTCCACTTAACTGAATAGTCAAGAGCTGGACTGTGGCCCATCCATTGTCAAGTCATTCTACCATTGTCTGGTAAAGAATAAGGATGGGTAGACTCAGTACCAGACGTATACTTGCTGTACATGGAACAGGGACAGAGACTTCTAAGTCAGTACGGTGTCTTCCAGGTGTGTCTTAGTCACATAATACATACATGGAAGAAACACTAGCTACATTGTAGAAGAGAATTTTGCATATTTAGTGCCACTTGCATATTATGTAGTTTCTCTGCCACCTGTGATCTAGACTGTCAACAAAACCTCTATGTATACGTAGTAGTGGAGGAGTCATCAGAAGGATTCCTGTTAGTGAAGAAGTACAGCTTTTGGACCAGGGAGTCAATAACTCACACTACCCTCAGCTCTGGGTGACCTGGAGGATGAGGGATTCCTCCCTGCCCACTGTCTACAGCCTGTCAGCAAGTGTGAGTTAGTAGAACCATTGCATCATTGCGTGTGTCATTGCATTGTCATGTTTACATTCAGTTCATGTAGTCTATTGTGCCCAATATTGCCCAGAAAAATCTGTAATCTAGAGACCTGGGCATGGGAAAGGTGTTCTGATTAGGGTACACAAACACGGCATTTAGGACACTACATTTAAATGTTTCAGGTGTCCTGATTAGAGAGATTCACTCTATATATTTTCATCTCTCGATCTCTCTCTCCCCCTCGGGTTTACTCTCTCTCTCGGTTTCCCTCTGTAGCAGCCACTGAGATTTAAGCCCAACACATTAACCAACTTTCTCTTGTCAAGGATCAACCGTTATGATAGTGGACTGTCACCAGGACGACTGGTGGCTTGTACAGACCATTCCTGACTATGAGAACAAGATTGGTACGATCATGGGGAATGGAGGGACACCAGATTGGGCTCCTGCCTCAAGAGCGCTGGGTTCCATCTTCTCCACTTCTGCCTGTGCATGGTGGGTGCTGTGTTTAGATAAAACTAAGTAAAATATTGTTCACCACATCAACCAATCAAATCAATGGATTTCGTACTACTGTACTCTAAATATTATTTTTTCTCTCGATCTCTCTTCCTCCTCAGGTTTACTCTCTCTCTCAGTTTCCTGATCTGTAGCAGCCACTAAGATTCAAGCCGAACACACTAACCGACTCTGTCTTGTCAAGGATGAATCGTTATGATATTGGAGACGACTGGTGGCTCACGCAGACCATTCCTGACTACTAGAACAAGATTGGTACGACCATGAGGAATGGAGGCCCACCAGATTGGGCTCCTGCCTCAAGAGGGCTGGGTTCCATCTTCTCTACTTCTGCCTGTGCATGGTGAGTGATTATATTCCCACACCCTCAACCACAAACCATACATAAAAGGCACAAAAAATACCCTTACATGTTGTATGTACTTGTGGAGATAGCTGTGCTAGACTATATACATGTGTGTACCAGGGATGAGGGTGGTGTATATGTATTGAGGTACATGTATATATCTTCATGGTTGACCTATATCACCTCATTGTAGAGATGACTTGATATCAGAGGGAGGGGCCAAAGAGTGCACCACCGTTTGGTGTAAATTGGGCAATATTGCATAGCCATTAGAATTTTAAAGCAATCACACAACATTATATAAATTATCATATGCGTCATCAAATACACTTCTCTACATTCATTACCAATTACCATACCAACTAAGAATATATTAACAACATCATATAACTGGTGGCCTGTTACCATAGCAATAGTATATACTTAGTAACATGCCTGGTTGGGACATGCAATAAACTGTTAACTGTTATACGAATTTACTTGTACATGTACATGTTTACTAACCACTTCCAGTTACGTGAGATCTCCATGGCACCTGATATGGATCCACAGAATAAGAACCTGATTATTTACGGCATGAACTTGGGTACAAAGTTCATCCTAACGGCAACCAAAACCTCTGTGAGGGAACAGTGGCTCAAAAGAACTTGCAAATAGGAAGTTCATGAGGTGACCTGAGTCTTCAGCAACATGGTCTCCCTCTCCTCTCCCTCCTTCTACCACAGCCAGGATGAGGTGTGTTATGTGATTATCATGTCACCTGGACAATCACATGAGAATGATGTAGTGATAGTTGTATGTATTGTACACAACCATCACATAATTGTGGTAGTAGGTACATGTGATACAATTTATGACTCAAGTGACTGTGTAACAACATCCATCCATCACACGAGTGTTGTGATGACACATTCTATATCAGCCTGTGCAGCTCGGGAGTATGTTGTCATGGACTGCATTGTACTGGAAGGAGGCAACGATAGAGTAGCTAGAACTGGTATATGTTGTGACTCTTGTGCAAGGACGACTAATGCTCACTCAATTGAGGGTATGTCCCTACCACATTCCTATGCAATAATAATAGCACCAAATAATGTCTATGGAAGGTGTTGCTTCTTTAAAATTTCATTTCAGGCTCTGAGTTCATCGTCACAGTGTGTGAAAAGTATGTCTCTTTTCCTACCCCCCTCCTCCTCTTGCCCTCCCCTCTTCCCTCCCCCCTCCCCCCCCCCCCCTCTCCCCTCGCCCCTCCCACAGAATTTCACTTCCAAAGCAACCATTGCCTGCAGTGCATTCAATGGTTTTCCTACACCTTCTGTTCAATGGCGCAAGGATAGACTTACCATCAGTGGCACAGAGGGAGAGGGGGTGAAAATCGAATCCTGTCCCACGTCCACTATCCTAGATATTATCAGACAGTGCTATGACGATGTTGGAACTAAAGTTTGTTTCATTACCGACAGTCGTGGCAGCAACTCGGTAAAAATCTTCACGGTGAGTGCTCACATGACTGTCACATGACAGGTTCGTGACATACAAGTGTTTTGATATACATGCAGGTCCTCCGGCAAAGCCTAGCTGCCTAGCATACTCTCATTCCGCATTCCTCCAGGACACTTTCCACACCCAGGCAGGCAGCAAGGCAGTAGCCAAGCAGAGGCAGGTATTTCTCTTCCCTCACTGTCTCCTCATCACCAAGAAGGAGAGAAGAGGCAGCTACCCTACCAAGTGCCCCAGTTACACGACTTCAAACTGTTTTTGGCCTGTTCTGAGCTTTCATCATTTGGTATATTTGGGTGGATATTGGTTTGTTTTCTTTGATCTTGCTGTTTGCTGTTGTTGTGTTGGAAGGTTGAATTGTACTGCTGCTGTTGCTTTGAGAACTTAAAGCTGTTTGGTATTTTAATCTGCTGTAGTTGTTATATGGTGATTGTTGTGGCATCTGATCATCCTGCTAAATGCATTTGGTTATTGCTACAGTCAGAGGTTGAAGCCTTGTTATTTTGAGAATTTGCTGTAGTTGTTATATGGTGATTGTTAGTGGCATCTGATTGGGCTGCAGCCTTTCTGGTTGTTAGACGTAATCTCCCATTCAAAAAATAAAAAATAAATCCCCTGTGTGTTTTGATCTTGTAATCTCCAAAGAAATCCCCTGTGTGTTTTGATCTTGTTGATGTAATCTCCTGTAAAAAATAAAAATCCCCTGTGCACTTTGATCTTGTTGATGTAATCTCCTGTAAGAAAATAAAAAAAAACAAAAAATCCCCTGTGCATTTTGATCTCTCCTGTAAAAAAACAAAAAACAAAAAAATCCCCCGTATGTTTTGATCTTGTTGATGTAATCTCCTGTAAAAAAAAAACTATGTGTTTTGATCTTGTTGATGTAATCTCCTGTAAAAAATAAAAAAAATCCTGTGCATGTTGATAAGTTGGATGAAATCTGTAAAATTTAATAAATCTGCAAGGTAGTTATTACCATCCCGATTTGTAATTGATCCTGATTTTTCAGTTGATCCCAATGACTTGGCTCTACCCCCTTAATTACAAAAATAAATCTCCTGTGAGTTTTGGATCTTTAGCATTACTTATGAGAATGGTTTTATGTTAAGTTGGATGAAATCTCCAGTAAAAATAAAAATATAAATTTCCTGTGCATTTTTGTAAATTCTCTCAAAGGTGGAAGCTTTAGGGGATACGAAAGCCAAAAAGGGAGTCAGTCATTGCTTCACATGTGGTAAACCATTTTATGTTATATATCCTGTACACAAAGTACTACTCATATGCAGGCAGATTTAATGTCTCAGGATGGCTTTTCTTCTGAACATACACAGTATGGTGCCGTGTCTCAAAAGAGTCTGGGTGACTTGTCGTTGCTTCACATTCTCCTGTTGCTGGGAGTGCTCAGTGCAAGTAATATTGAACCTATTTGTGTATTGATAGTCGTCATGTCACACGACCTCAGCAGCAAGACTTTCAACACAACAACAGCAACAACAGCAAAATCAGAGCAACAAAATCCAAACACACTAAAATAATAAAACTCACAACAGACCAACAACAGAAGATGTACTGAGACTTACATTGCCTCTTACATACCACTCTGATCATTCATGCCTTATGGAACTTGGGCTCACAGGCACTTGACTGTCTCCACTTTTTGCTATGCAGAAGTACCTTTCAGCTATACTTAAAAATAATTCTCAAGCTCTATGCCTGCCTAAATCTTCATTCAAACCATGTGTTCCTGACATGAACTTAACAATAGTCTAGTTCCTGCATCAGCAATCCCATGCAAATACCTCTAAATTCTACTTTCTTTCCAAACCTTGTATATCAGTCCTTCCTCAATCTGCTTATACCCTGCACTCTCCTTGATACAAGCCAAAGTGAACTCTCTCCTCTCTTAACATCCTCAGGCCATTGCTGTGGCTGCTTATCCAAACATAAAGCAAAGACTTCATCAACCACTCCACCCCATACTTCCACCCCATACTTCCACCCCATACTTCCACCCCATGCTTTCCTCCGTTTACCTCCATGAGGCCATTTCTGACAAAATATATGCTTTGAGTATCTTTCCTTATGCATTGATACTAGATATCGAAATATTTGGTTGTATATTTACTCTAGTGTCTGGTGTTCCATTCATGATGTTCTCTCAAGATACTACATTGTCCCAACATCCAAGTCTCGTTCGTATTATACCACCATTTCATATCCTTTCGATCTCTCGATGACTCTAGACCCATATCACCTCAACAAGGTCATTACAAATTTTAGATAACAACTCAAAATCCTTTCAGCTCCCTCATGCAGCTACTTGCCCCTTATTACCCTCCCAAATCTCCCTTCCATATGTACTCTATACTAGGTCTAACTACAGAAAGAAACAAAAGCCTACGTGTACTTAAGTTAATATCTCCTTTAGTCTCCACCTGTTTACAGTATACAACATCAATAAGCCTCTGGAGTCTTTCCTTTGACTCACTATCATTTACAAAATCATCAGAAAACATCCCTCCAATCCTCTTGCCACTGCTAATCTCTATACCAAGCCCAGCCTCTCCTACATCCTACCTCAAGTTTCAATGCACTTCCGACAAGCGAAGTTCACTTTATTAAGGGTTTTGGAGATCATAGACAATCTTGACTGCAACGCCATTGTTAAGATTACCATCCCATCCCTTTTATATCAGATCCTGTTGCATGCAGGTAAATTCACAGGCTTTGGAATCTTTAATCTTTACAGTTTGTGGCTTTGAAGAGAAGCTTTCTTCCATTTTTGCATCTTCTACTTCTACTTCTACTATTCCTAACAGTCATAGTGGTGGTAGCAATCAACAGAGTAAAAGCTATGCAGGAATGGCTTCCTCAGTTCTTCCATCTCCTTCAGTGGCTGCTACTGACTCATCCTCTGTGGTCCTATAAGAGTGTATCATCTGGGAGTTCCCAGCTATCTGATGATCATGAATTAAATTTGGATTGCCTGACAGTGGTTTGATTGTGGAATTTCCCTAAGTGGAACTTATCCTTGATAAGAATAAGACTTCATCTGTACCACTTTATCATCTCACATTCCAGTATATTGAACGAGGACATTCTTGACTACTGCTTGTACCGACCCTCTCATAAACATGTCACTCTGTTCAGTATGGGGAATAAGAAGATTGGTCGGTAGTTTGAAGGTCCGTGGTTGGTTTGGACATTTAATTTTCGTATAGATATACAGTGGAACCTCATTTAACGGACACCTCTGAAGAGCCGACACCCCCCTTATAACAGACACTTACTCAAGTCGGATTGTAGCTCCATAGACTCCAATAGTAAAGCAACCCCCGAACAACGGACACCTCGTTATTCCGTATAACGGACACATATTTTTGTCCCCTACTCGCCAACAGTAATACAAATCGCCCTTGCTATAACGGACACTCCACAATAACCACACCCACAATCCAATATTCAGCTGGCTGTAGTGGATCGCAAATTCATTTACGACCAGGCGCAGGGCCGAGCGTGTCGATTATAAACCTCTATATATCGCTCCCTAGCCCTACGGCGTATTACTATGCGCGTAATATGGATACTGTGGTGTCCTTACTGTATGAAAGTCTAGCGTCAGCTAAAGAGGCTACATTGCATGAATATTTTAATATTATGATTACTACATGTATATATATTACAGTAATAGCTATTATGGTCATTAAAATATCGAACCTCTCTACTAAGGACACCTCTCTATAACGGACAAACTGGCTTTCCCCAATGGTGTCAGTTATAGAGAGATTCCACTGTATACAATGTGTAATAGTTTCCAGGACTGTACGCAAATTGATCTTATTCCTGTAAATATAAACTGCATGGTTTTCATATTTCACAGTCTAGAGCAGGTGTCCCACACTTGAGGTAGCCATCACACATGCAGCTCTGGCCTATGTCAGTGCTCTGTAATGACAATCATTATCAGCTACATGAAATTCTTTCACATGGTAAAGAAGCATTAACCCAATTTTAAGTACTAAAGCTTCATAACTATGTCCAATGTTGCCGTGCATTATCCTAAAGTTAATGGAAATTTAAACCTCTTTACACAATGCATAACATCCCTGGTCCATCCACAGAAAGTCATACACCTACCTCCTGTCAGAGTATCCAAAGTTTCCCTGGTCTAGCCACAGATGGCCATACACACACTATCTACCTCCTTCTCAGAGTATCCCTGGATGACACAGTTTGTGACATCCATGGATCTGATGGCTATCCATGGATCTGATGGCTCTGTTAACTATCAATGACAATTTAAAATTTCATATTATGGGATTTTATATGTCATTGATAGTTGTGATAATGAGAGCTTCTACAAATATATGAATATTATCATGCATATTTATATTTACCGTGTATATTTACTATGGGTGTATTTATCATGCATAAACAGCATATTTACCATGTGCATGAACTACATATTTATCATGTGTATATATTATACATATTCAGTCTTTGGCTAGGCAGTGTGGTATCTCCACTGTTGGGAGGTAGGAGACCGTCTGGGTGAGGGCAGTCTCTGCTGTTGACCTGATGGGAATGGACTCCCTAAAGAGTGAGGAATTGTAATTATGACAACAATAGAACATGATATATATATATATATATATATATCAATGAAATGAATCTTGCACCTCTATTTCTGAGTGTGTAAACCGAGATGTGTGCACAATTACATGATTCAAATCATCCATGCATGAAATTTGCATTATCTGCTCTCCTTATAGTTATATTTAGTGCTACACATGGAGTCCGACGTGGGAGAAACTATTTTCAAATCATGTGATCTAGTACCCACAGAGCAGTCGTAAGGCCAACAGTAGGTATGTACAATACACACATAACTGAGTACCAGTGCACCTGTGATGAATACTGAGTGGGTGGATATGAGTTTAGATACTATGACAAGGGGAAAGGCAGTGTGTGTATGGCCATCCGTGGATGGACATCCATGGATGGACCAGGGATATCAAGTTCCACGGATACTCTGACAAAGGGTAGATAGTCTGTGTATGTATCACCATCTGTGGATATAGCCAGATTAACTCTGGCATCCATGGATAGCAAGGGACAGTACATGGCAACACTGGATATCTCTGCCTCTGCTCTCGCTAGCAGAGGTTTCAGAGCTTAACAAGCTCTATATGCAGTCACAAACCACTTTCCAGCAAGTCTGAGCTGCTTGAATATCGGCTGTGATGACATATATCATCATGTAGTGCATGCATAGCCGTGGCCAACCTCCTCTGGGGGTGCCATATGTAATATCACACTTATTAGTAACGTCATTGTTATTACCATTTTTATCCAAGACTGTGTTATATATATGCAATATCTATACACAAGTCATCATCATCATTCCACTCCTCTTAGTCACTATTAAGTTCAATCCCAAGCCTAGCCTCTTCAGGTAAAGCATGTAGTGCATGTGTGATTCAATGCAACAAGAGTAGATATTGGCTTTCAAATTTGTGTCAGCATGTTTAGCCACACAGGCCCCACCACTACAACTGGCTCTACCAAATACCTCAACCCACTACATCACCACACTAATTGTCACATTGCCTAATCCTCTGCACAAGTGTCTCCTTTACAGCTATACTCTGTCCTGTCTTGAATGCACTGAAGTCTCTTGTCTGACTGCATACTCAATAAGGCTTATTGACATTCACGAAAGTTTGTCGGAATGATAAGGCAACAAATATGCAGCTTATTGACTTCTCCATCTCGGGATCTTCAAAACTTAGAATGTTCACCTCAAGTGAGGATATGTCACAGAGTGTGAGAAACTAACCTACAATGTTCAGTATGAATATCTACATTGACCACAGGTCCACTAGAAGTGTGAGCTGTCGACTGGTCAGTGTCATGTTGTAGATGCACTGAGGTTCCTTGTCCCAGAGTATGAGAAACATAATGGTCTATAATGTTCAGTATGAATATCTACATTGATCATAGGTCCACTAGAAGTGTGAGATGTTGACTGGTCTGTGTCCTGTCGTAGATACTCTGAAGTTCCTTGTCTCAGAGTGTGAGAAATGTACTGGTCTACAATGTTCAGTATGAATATCTATAGGTCCACTAGAAGTGTGTGATGTTGACTGGTCAGTGTCCTGTCGTAGATACTCTGAAGTTCCTTGTCTCAGAGTGTGAGAAACATACTGGTCTACAATGCTCAGTATGAATATCTACATTGACCACTAGGTCCACTAGAAGTGTGTGATGTTGACTGGTCTGTGTCCTGTCGTAGATACTCTGAAGTTTCTTGTCTCAGAGTATGAGAAACATACTGGTCTACAATATTCAGTATGAATATCTACAGGTCCACTAGAAGTGTGTGATGTTGACTGTGTCGTAGATACTTCTCGGAAGTTCCTTGTCCCAGAGTGTGAGAAACATACTGGCGTACAATGTTCAGTATGAATATCTACAGGTCCACTAGAAGTGTGTGATGTTGACTGGTCAGTGTCCTGTCGTAGATGTACTGAAGTTGTCCCAGAGTGTGAGGAACATACTGGCTTACAATGTTCAGTATGAATATCTACATTGACCACTAGGTCCACTAGAAGTGTGTGCTGTTGACTGGTCAGTGTCCTGTCGTAGATACTACTCTGAAGTTCCTTGTCCCAGAGTGTGAGAAACATACTGGCCTACAATGTTCAGTATGAATATTACAGGTCCACTAGAAGTACGAGATGTTGACTGGTCAGTGTCGTGTCGTAGATACACTGAAGTTGTCCCAGAGTGTGAGAAGTGGCCATAATAAGTATGTATGCATCTTTACATTGAACATAGGTTGACTGGAAGTGGGAGGAGTTGTGTGCTGTGAGGAGTGTTTTGATACCTCATGATTGCAATACAGATGTGAATTTGGAGTCATTCTGGAGACAGTGATCTAATTTGCTGAGGTGGGATATGGTTGTATTTTGTAACACCATTGCATGTGTTTTATTAGGGAAGGACTGGGAGCCAAGGCTAGTAGATGCACTTGGCTTTGTTGGGTAATTGTGTGCACTAAATATAGTGTATTAGATGAATGTAGAGCATCATGGATTTCCCGAAGTGAATAAACCCCACCCATTGAACTCGGTCAATGTCTGTAATCTTGTCATTTGTGTACTGTAGTTGTCATGAATACAGAGCGTTTAGCTGGTCCTAGAACTGTCAAAAAATCCCATCTTCAGTATTAATATTTACTATACATACAGTTAACTGTCTTCCTGAAGGTACTTGTCTGCCTCTATAGAGTCAACAACGGCAGCATTGTTTACATGCTAACTTAGCTTAGAGCTCAAGATATCTGAGTTGCTCTCTTCTTGCTCTATATCTCAATTTGGCCGACAATGTTGGGAGATAGAGCAATGAAAAGAGCAATGTGAAGAATGGAAGGTGTAACTTTTTCTTTTTTCTGCTGTTTAATTGCCTTTCTTGCTGTCTCTCCCTCTATTTTGCCGGCAGTAGAGGGCGATGGAGCATCAAAGGCAGTATTAAAACAGCACAACATTGAAATAGACTACAACTTCCTCTCTTCTCCCATTCTGTTTTGCTGTATCTCTTTATTGTCGGCCGAGAGGTAGAGCAAGAACATGACAACAAAATTAGAAGACTTGAACTCTAAGCTCCGTGCATATAAGCAGTGTGCTGTTGACTCTATAAAGGCAGACAAATACCTTCAGGTAGATAGTTAACTGTATACATGCAAAGAATATTACTGAGGATGAGCTGTTTTATCTTGGACTAGTTAAACACTGTATTCATGACAACTACAGTACAAAATGACAAAATTACTGACGATGACTGAGTTGAATGGGTGGGGTTTACTCCAGGACACTACACATTCACCTAATACAAAATGACAAAATTACTGACGATGACTGAGTTGAATGGGTGGGGTTTACTCCAGGACACTACACATTCACCTAATACAGTTTTTTTTGCTGCTAGTGCATATGCACCATTACTAAACAAGGCCAAGTATCTCAATTTCCACACACACATGATTTTCATCTCCCACTGCTTCACCTAGTTTCTTCCTATCCTCCTTCCTTAGCAATCCTTCCTCTCACTCCTCAGGTAGCTACATTTTTTCTTCCCCTATTTGCAACTGTTGTGTTGTCCACTTACTATAAACAGGACCATTCCATTTTTCTCTTCTTTGCTCTGTTTGAGTATATCTTGTCTTTTGCTATCATTTGTGCTCCTTTTGCTATTCTGTAGCTGTCTGTTTGCTCTGTCCTCTCACTCTTACTCTCCACATTGCCTCAATTGTTAACTCTCTCCTTTTTTCGATTCCATTGCTTCTGTTTGCTCGCTCTTACTCTCCACATTGCTGCAACTCTCTGTTTTGCTATTCCATAGCCTCTGTTTGCTTGCTCTTACTCTCTCCACATTGCTTCGATTCTTTATTCTCTCCTTTTTGCTATTCCATAGCTTGTGTTTGCTCGCTCCTTACTCTCCACATTGGTTCAATTCTTTATTCTCTCCTTTTTGCTATTCCATAGCTTGTGTTTGCTTGCTCTTACTCTCCAGATTGCTGCAACTCTCCTTTTTGCTATTCCATAGCCTCTGTTTGCTCGCTCTTACTCTCCACATTGCTTCGATTCTTTATTCTCTCCTTTTTGCTATTCCATAGCTTGTGTTTGCTCGCTCTTACTCTCCACATTGCTTCGATTCTTTATTCTCTCCTTTTTGCTATTCCATAGCTTCTCTTTGCTTGCTCTTACTCTTCACATTGTTTCAATTGTTCACTCTCTTCCATTTGAACATATCCTTTCGTCTCTGTTATGCTGCTCCATATTTTGCTCTAATCTTCTCATTCCCTTTGTTTACCTTCTCATTCCCTTGTCCTCTCATACCATTGCCCTCTTCATTGCTTCCTTAATATTTTGCCCTGCCATTGAGTTGCACTCTTTAAGCTTATATTCTTACTTTCCATCTTCCTCTGAAGTATTAGAATATGTAGAGTGGAGCAAAAGGCAAGAGCTTCCCACCATTGTTTTGTTTGATTTCTTGCTCTTGCTGCTCTCCATCCTCATTTCTATTTTGTAGTTGTACTCTCTCTCTAGGGTAAGGTAAGCAAGCATAATAACAATCTCTCTCTCCCTGCCTCCCTCCCTCCCTCCCTCCCATTATCTGTGCCGATGAACAGGTGAGATAGTCAAACCTACAGTGTACTATATCTGTGTATTAGTGTGTAATCTTTCTTAACTAGCTATAGGATGCTTTTAATGAGCACTGCTAGTGATTGAATAAGGTAAAGTAGTTCTAGATGTGTTTACATGCAGCAGACTATGTATTGGAGGGCACTGTTCATATGACACTGGCACTTGTCACTCACTGTGTTGCACTTTGTGTAGGTGAAGAGGAAATGTGACAAGAGAGCAGCATTCTGATTCTGTACAAACTGATGTATGGGGCACCGTTCATTCCAGACACGTCATTTCACTCATATAATAATAATTAGGACTGTTATATATATCTGAAGTGTTTGTAGATGTACTTTACATCATATATACTGTATTACACAGTATGGTATAGCTATAGTACTGTGTATAACAATATGAATTGTTGTGGTCTATACCCATAAATTGACTTGCACAGCGCCACTGAGCTACAGTGCCACTGAATTGTGTATAGTTGCCAGACAGTGGGTAAAAGGCTATATACATCATTTGTACAGTGATAATTAATCTGATAATCACATTCCATCAGTCACACCACATGTACATTCAGACACATGTAATCATAGTCAGACATGACACTTCCCCACTCCCCCCCCTGGAAATAAAGTGCCTGGGTATGAGGCTAAAGAATGATGTAGATAAATAGGTGGGAATGGAGTTGGAGCTAGTCTATAGCTAAACATCAGGAAAAAAATTACAGGAGACAAGTAAATAAGAAATTTGAAAGGAAATAATAATGCATAAAAAGGAAAGGAGACAAGATTGAGACACAGACATGTTATATCGACGTTCCCATAATGTTGCATTGATATATCATAACGTATCTGTGTTCCAATCTTGTCTCCTTTCCTTTTTATGCAATCCCTATATATTTTCCTAAATATTTATTTACTTGTATATTATGTATTCATGTACATAACTATATACACAACAACACATTCTTCAACACTGTCTTCTCCTACTCCACCAACTATCATCATCTTGTCTGGTGATGGAGTGACTACTAAACACTTCTCCCTACCACTAGACATTGAGCCAATCTTCACCCACTGTCCATCTATTAGCTGGTGAATGGAGCTGACTTGTGACCAATCTTGCATTCCACCAACTGTTACTAGCAGTCCACAGAGAGTAGCAGCTGTTGACCACTTCACTGGTAGCTGAGGTAGTGGTGTCCATGTAAGGATATTCGATATCAACTGTGATGTGATTGGCTGGTCACTGGATAGTACAGCTTGAAGGGAACATGAGTAGCCAGTACCATCATGTCCTATTACATGTATTTGATTGTCACATATTGTGGCAGAAGGTCGGATAAGAGGCCATGGTAAGTTGGTAAGTTCATACCATCTTCTACTCCTCACATGAAATAGTTCAACTGTAGCAGTCCAAACACCCCAACCAACATATCCCCCAATCACTACATAATTGCCATTTGATGTACTAACTACAGCAGTCTCGGAACGTTCAGTGTTCATTGGGGGGTAGTGCTCAACCCATCGGCCCTGTCGTAATGTAAATATTTTGTTAGTATAAGTACCATGATATCCATCCAATCCTCCCACAGAAGTCAGTTCCCCGTCAATAATGACTAGTCCAGAGTCACGATATGGAGATGGAGGAAGTTCCTCCCATTTCTCTGTACTCAATTTATAGCTGTATACTGAGTTGGAGCCATATGATGTGAAATACGCAAATTGATCATCAGTTGTTGCAGACCCTCTCTCCATTGCACGTGGAGCTGTCTTCTTTTTATGGCACTGCACAGTGAGCTGAGGGGAGATCACATGACATGTAATGTACATCATGATGTAATGTGTATTGTCATATCTGGACCACATGTACACTAGTAATGGGAGATTTAATGACCCCAGCAGAATTTAGGATGGCTATGTACACGTACACACGGTATATGTACATGTCTAGTTGAAGATGTAGATATTGTCAGCGAATGTACACATACTACACCTCAATATACTGCATAGTAGGAAATATTGCAGGTTTTTCTGACCCAATCAACATTAGTCATGTGACTGGCCATGTATGCACGTCTGTACACAGTGAGAGTGTCTATAGCCACATTAGACTAAATAGGATGTGGCTATTGAATGGGGTTAGATATAATGTATGGAGAGAGGGAGAGAAGTTACCTTTCGCTGTTTGGAGGGAGGTATGGAATAGGATACAGCTACAGCTTGTGAAGTGGACTGGAATGGAGACAGCAAGTACATACAATCTCACATTTTATGAGATTGTTTCTCAATATCAACTGTACCTGTTGTGTTGATTGAGAGGTAGAGCTAGTGTGGAGTTTCCTGGTGTGGGGAGGTGGCAGTACAGGACTTTGTGTCTGGGAATGGAGGAGGTAGTACCAGTCATATCACTAGTACAGCTAGCATATGCTGAGAAAAACGGTTATTGACCTTTGCCCTCAGTGTCTCCATCTCGAAGTCTCTCTGCTGGAGAGTCTTCTGGAAGTCAGCCACTAGAGCCTCACTGGATTGCAGCTGCCTCTGCAGATCCCCAATCTCCCTCCTGCTGGACTGCTCCTGTACACAGTGACATAGTCAATATACCAATGGTCAGAGTCAGCTCTTGTCTCTCATAAGACTAAGTGATGAAGATTACCTGTTGTCTCAGTTGTCTCAGTTGCTGCTGTGCCTGACCTAGCTCCCTGTCCTTGGCCTGCACTATCTCATTTCTCTCTGTCTCCTGCAGTCAGGAGGACCTCTAGTCACAACACACACTACATGTAACACTACACATTCACTCACCTGTTGCCACTTCTGCTGCTGCTCTCTCCTGATGGTCTCCTCTGCCCTAATCAGCTCAGCTTCCTTCATTGTCAGCTCTTGCCTGTATATCTCTTTCTCTTGCTCACTGAACTGCAACTGTTGTGTACTGGATTGCAGCTGTTGCAGTAGCTCACCAACCTCCTGTACAGGGAAAAGAGAGTCTTAACTACAGTACTAATACATCCACATAACAGGGAAATCGCAGGGGAGCCCCCTTACATGTACATACATGTATATTTACCAGTTGTCTCATCTGCTGCTGCTCTCTCCTGATGGTCTCCTCTGCCCTAGTCAGCTCAGTTTCCTTCATCGTTAGCTGTTGTCTGTATATCTCTTTCTCTCTCTCACTGGACTGCAACTGTTGTGTACAGGATTGCAGCTGTTGCTGTAGCTCACCAACCTCCTGTACAGGGAAAAGAGAGTCTTAACTACAGTACATAATATATCCACATAACGGGGAAATCCCAGGGAAGCCCACTTACATCTACATACATGTATATTTACCGGTTTTCTTACCTGTTGCTGCTCGCTCCTGATGTTCTCCTCTGCCCTAGTCAGCTCAGTTTCCTTCCTTGTCAGCTGTTGCTGTAACTTAACATTCTCTGTCACCAGGTCATCAATTACTTGCACCACATTCTGAACAAGATATGAGAAAGTGATGACAGTAATGGTGCAGGGAGGAGGGAGGTATCAGTAGTACTGTATGAGTCCCTTACCTGGTTCCTGGGCTGGTTCTGAAGAGCTCGTACCAGTTCCACTCTGTTTCTCTCACTTTCCTTATCTCTAATACCACCTCTGGCCTCTTCTAACAGATGCAGTACCTCACTAATATCTGGACGCTTACGAGCACTGTTATGCAGACATTGCTGGATCAGTCGAATGAGAGGGTGGTCCCCACGGAGCTGGCCACAGGCACGGAGCTGGGCATTGACATTTTGCATGTACCTACCACGTCGTTGCAGTTCACTACGACCAACTATCATCCCTGTTTCTTCATTAAAATAAGTAGCTGCAAGAGGATCACAGGGGAAGGTTTCACCAATTGTGAAAATGGTGACAACTCCAAGTGAGAACACATCAATACTGGCATCATATTTGGACTTTTCATCATTAGATTCAGCAGGTGCAATGGCTTCTGGAGGCATGTAGACGGAGGCACCAGGTGCCTTGGTCATGGTGGCTGCAACTCGCATGTGAGGGACGATACGAGCCACGCCCAGGTCAGCTAGCTTGCCTACCAGCTGGGACGTCAACAACACGTTTTTGGCAGACAAATCGCGATGGATGATGGGCGGCGTTTGCCCGTGGAGGTAGGCCAGGCCGCTGGCCACGTTGTGCAGTACAGAACACTTTAGGCCTAGCTTGAAGAAAGACAGCGGTGTAGGCTCGGCGGGAGGAGGCTGGGCGTCGTCTGTTTCAGGGTCCAGTAAATCGTGAAGGCTAGTGAGCAGCCGCTCCATGACGAGAGCGGGCAGCCGCGAGCCGGGGAAGAAGTAGACTCCCAGAAACTGGACGATATTGGGATGGTGGAGGGTGGTCATCAGTTGCAGTTCTTCCGCGAATTGAGTGGAGATTTTGGAACTGTTCACCAAAAGGTCGTGGACTCTCTTGGCAGCTCCACAGAGCGGTACGGTCACCTCCTCGACGCTGCCGTAGGCCCCGCCTCCTATTGCAGTACCTGTTAGCTGAAGGTTGGACAAGACATACGGCCTTAGGCCAGGATGGGCGTCAAGAAATGGACCTGCCATTTTTAGAGAGTGAGACTCAGAGAGCTGTATGTAACTGTTTCACACCGTAGTACGGTAGTATATACTGTGTACTGAGTGATACTGTGCATATAGGGATTGATATTGTCTATCCCCATTGAAAACAGTTGCAGTTTAAGAATGTGTTAGTAAAGTATCTCTAAAACTATATTCTACATGTACCACAGTTCTATATCTTTTAAACGCAGTTTACCTAAACACAGCTGTGCATCTTTCAACACAGCCGTCAGTTGACCTCAGGTTTATGCTTCACAACACAGTTTGCCTCAGGTGCATGGTTTATTTTAGTCTGGGAGTGCCAAGGCATACAGCCTGAGGCCAGGGCATCAAGAAATTGGCCTGCCATCTTTTTAGTATCCTACGTTAGCCCCACCTTGCAATATTGGGGCCAGCGTCAGCGAGCACCTACATTGATGATGTCAATGTGGGGTTCGTGTCAGTATGTCCGTACATCCTCTTGTTTGCGCATGCGCGAAATCACGTGACTTGTGTTGCGTACGTTAGCGCAAGCACGCTATGAATATATAATACGCAGCGATTATCGATGTTCAAGGGATTTCCATCTCTCAATTCTTTACTTACATGTCAAACTTTAGTACCTTTTACTCTATAACTGAAATTGGGCAGGGGTGAAAACAAGGTTATGTGTACGCACGCGGACGTAACTCCCCATTGAGCAAGTGCATATAATTAACTGGGCGTCGCTTCAAAACTCGCGCGACGTGCCCCCTTTGCAAAATCCTAGATCCGCCACTGTAAAGAGAAAGAAGACAGAACATACGAAGCCATAAGCTTACCCTTAGAGAACTGTGCATTCTGTGCCATTAGGTGCAATGCTGAAATTCACCACAAAACTCTATCTGCTAGTGTATTGTTTCGGAATGTGCATAAACGGAAAAACATTTCAGTAGCGCATAACTGACAATTTCTCACTCATGCTCGCCCCACAATATATAATGCTATGCATTTTCTCTTGTATTAATGAATGAGAAGTGTGCAGGCCCGGCCGAGGCATAATTTTATTGGTCAGACGTCTGCGCATGCGCAGCGATCCGATATGCAGCTGTGAAGAGCCCCACCCATATTATAGTATGCACACGATCGCTAGCCCTGTCCACCTATATAATTTCCGAGCGCATTAGCGCGAGGCAGCTAGTCCGGTCCACATCTCGTACGTACGTACATACGTACCACGCTATATGAATGTCAGTAGCCATATTCAGTAACGTTGATTTGTCACGATAACTTCAGCAACTACGGCGCCAAGCGTACATGGCGCGAGGCATTAATGCGCATGCGCATACCTAGAAAGCCAAAAAACTGGAAGAATATCCAAATTCCTGATTTAAGGAAATGTGCAGGTTGTGTGAGGAAATGTCAAGGAAAGTATACAGTATAGATCTGACTGTCCTAATACCTAGGAAATTGTACAGGAAACTTAGCCCTATACTGTTGATTTTTGCACAAGGAAATTTCAGTTTTGGTGTTGTGAAAAGTTGGTCCGGTGTCATGGTAAAATGGGGACCAAGCTACCAGTGGAGGGGTAAACATCTGGTACTCTCTGTGGACAGCTAATGGGGTGCGGGGTGTGTCAAAAGTCATCTCCATTCAACACTGTCTAATGGCAGTAATACTCCTCCATATCCACCAACTATCATCATCTTGTCTGGTGATGGAGTGACTACGTATACTAAACAATTACTCCTACCACTAGACATAGAGCCAATCTTCACCCACTGTCCATTGAAGAATGTGCTGTTGTGTAGTTATGTACATGAATATGTGGTATAAGCACTCTTTATTTTGTATCATTTATTAGATCAGACCACTCTATACAATTTCGAATTCATCAACTCGCACAAGTTACATATGTACACAGACGCTGTTTCCTTCAGTGGCTTAGCTATACATTATATAGCTATAGGCAGTCTTGTGCCCAGACCCCGCCCCCAGAGAGGGTGTGGGTGGGGTCTGGTTACGAGACTATACACTAGGTGGTTTACTCCAGTGACTCCACCCACTATGGTGACCATTCATCTAGTATATTATTTAATGAAATGTTCCCTATTAAATTCTGTACATATGTACAGCAATTGTTATGTACGTGTGTGACAGTGTGTGAGTGTGTGAATTGTGAGGGTGAGAGTGTGAAGGGAAATACATTGACTACACAGAGTTGTCATGGAAACTATTATACATTCGACTCATTGAGAGAGAAGGTCTTTAGTGGCTTTTGGAGTGGCATCCTCGTTAAAATGTTTAGTGCTATACCTGGAGGGGGAGGGAGGGAGGGATATAAGAAAGAGTAGGGGAGGTAGAGATGGAGTGTGAGGAGTGTGTGTGTGTGTGTGTGTGTGTGTGTGTGTGTGTGTGTGTGTGTGTGTGTGTGTGTGTGTGTGTGTGTGTGTGTGTGTGTGTGTGTGTGTGTGTGTGTGTGTGTGTGTGTGTGGAGGGGGGGGGGGGGGGGTTGCCATCATATCACTACATACACTACATACATACTCAGTCATAAGGTACTCATACTCATACCAATACGCTGCACACATGATGTTTACATCCACAACATACATGTACCTTAGTGCATTAAGTAGTGATTCTGCAATCTTGGGATGTTCCTTGATCAGTTTTATTGATGACTTCATCTACAGAGAAATGAATAAGTGTATACAACTGTGGTCTACAGTAATACCGGACCCTCCGTAGTGTGGACACCACCCCTAGAGCAGACAGTTCTGTTTCAGTCACCCTCATTCCCACTCCCCTTTTCATCTTTCTCCTTAACCCACCCACCCTCCTTCCCTCCTTCTTACATCAATAGCTGCCTTCAAGGCAAAGGCCCCGACTGGGTGGACATGGTCATACAGTATGATGACCCCTACCATCACCCTCAGACAGAACAGCTGAGTCTCCTCACTCTTGAATCGAGCATTGTACTCACTGCAAGGAGGGAGGGAGGAGAGAGGGAGGGGGGGGGGGGGGGGGGGTGGCGACACTTTCATTCTCTTGGGTTTCACACACAGTATGGGGGGGGGGGGGGGGGGGGGGGATAGATAGAGGGGGAGCTGTTATATCACTCACGGGTTCTCATTGATGACTCTACATACTGAAGCCATGGCTGAGAAACAGTTAGTCATGTTTTCCAGTGTCAGTGAGGGATTCTGAGAGGGAGGGTGGGAGGGAGGGAGAGAGGGAGGGAGGGAGGGAGCGAGGCAGAAGAAAGTGAGAGATAACTAAAGATAAAGTACACCCAAACATCCTCGCACACCATCACACACACACACATACACACACACACACACACACACACACACACACACACACACACACACACACACACACACACACACACACACACACACACACACACACACACACACACACACACACACACACACACACACACACACACACACACACACCTCCTGAAGCAGTTTCTCGGCAGCTCCACTCAGTGTATTCAACATGGGGGTGGGGTTGGCATAAAACAGAGACATCCTATTGGCCACGTCATCAGGTAGCTCCACCCCATCAGTGGAGGGCTGACTGGCTGCACTGACCTCCTCCTGTGAGAGAGGGAAAAGAGGGGAGAGAGGGGGAGAGCGGGGGGGCGAAAGGGAGGGGAGAGGGATCGATGGAATGAGGAAGGGATGGGGGAGAGGGGGAGAAAGAGAATGGAGTGAGGAAAATGAGAGACCATTGGGTAAAATTGGTGATTATTTGGTATGGGGTGGAGTTCAGTGTACGATACTCCACCCACTGCCTACATGTGAAATGGTAGGTGCCAGCACTAGACAATCTCTCCTAACTTCTATGAATATCTTGTTCATGTCTACAAGATGTATGGGAGGATCTGCCTAATAAAGGCATGAGTGTTATAGTGTCCTGATTACCTGATTAGTGAGGTGTCCTGATTATTGAGGTGTCCTGATCTAAAGATGATATGGTATTAGGACAGCTAAGGAGTGTGTCCTCATTTGAGGGGTTATAGAGTACAGTGGTGTGGTATTAGGACAGCTAGGGATGGTCTTACCATTCTCCTTCTGTTGAGTGTCCTGCGATAGTAACTGAAGTCATTTTGAATGGCCGGATTGGTCATCTGGGGAGGGAGGAGGGAGCGAGGGGAGCAAGGGAGGGGATAGGGAGGGGAGAGAGGCAGCACGATGGGGAAGGGAGAGGGAGAGGTGATAAATACACATGTAGAACAAATTTAACCCTCTCCACACACCTTGAGGTCATCGAAGGACAGAGTAAAATGAAGAATTTCTGCAAACTGCTTCGTAATAGCCTAGGAGAGAGAGATGAGAGAAAGCACAGCTGACTGAGGTGTCCTGATTAGTGATGTCCTGATTAGTGAGGCGTCCTGATTAGTGAGGTGTCCTGATTTCAGAGGTTAAAAAGTACACAAACATGGCATTTGGGGCAGTAAAGGTGTCCTGTTTATTGAGGTGTCCTCATTTCAGGGGGTCCTAATTAGAGGGGCTCCCTCCCGTACCTGCTGTTTCTCCAGGTGTTGCAGGGCAGTCATCTCTGGACTACAGAGGACAGTCAGCAGCTCACAGAGAGCGGTCTCCAGTTCCAGGGCAAAGTCATAAAACTTTCTCAACATCAGAACAGAGGGACAGACGGCCTTCCAGGCTACGTCTTGGTGCTTCTCACTCTTGGGGTTACTGATGGCCTGTGGGGAAAGGGTTAAACAGTGGACATTATTACTACAGTTATGAAGTGTTCAGTGATAGGTAGTGTCCTCCCCAGACCACACCCTCAGAGAGGAAAAGGGTCTGGTGACTTGAAAGAATTCTTGATTGTGCTGAGTAAGCATTAAAAAGTGTTAAGTGATCGGTGGTATTACAGAATGCAGAGAGGAAGGGATTAAATAAACTTGAAGAGAAAGGGTTAAGTGGCATTACTTGTGAGGTAGGGTACAATGTACGTACTTCTCTGATATGTTCTCCTGCTCCTTGGTAACCACGGAGATCAGCTATTACCTCTGGTGCTCGGGACAGTACTGTGGCGACCTTGGCATGAACGGAAGCTTCTTCTGGTGTAGGTTGAGCAGCTGTGGGTGGAAGGGGGGAGGGAGGGAGGGACGGACAGAGGGAGGGAGAGAGGGAAAGGAAGAGAGGAGAGAGAGGTACTATGAGGGAACACAGCCATTAATCTGTTTTTCAATAATTTACTTTCAAAGTCAACAAAAAAGTCGACTTTAGGAACAGACCCTTTGTCATTGAGTACCCTCAGGAGATTCCCCATGGCAACGACCTGTGTGTGTGTGTGTGTGTGTGTGTGTGTGCACTGTGTGTGTGTGTGTGTGTGTGTGTGTGTGTGTGTGTGTGTGTGTGTGAGGGGGAGGGAGAGGGGGAGGGGGAGGAGGGAGCAATGGGTGTGCAAGTTGCAAACACATCTTATCTTCTAAGACTTCTAAGTGGACAAATGGCCCTCAAGGGGGCCCCCCAACCCCACATATCACCTGTCACACCAAAACTGGTCCTACCTATAACTGGTCCACCTGGACCACTTATGGCTGTCACAACTGGTCCCCCCTTGGATTAGTTGGTCTGGGGGAGGGACCAGGGCTATCCTAATTAGTGCTCGTGCAAGTCACACTGATGTGAGGAGAGGGACATTTATGGCCGTGGACCACCCGATAGCATGACAGACCCCCTGACATAGGTCCCTATTAGAGAGGCACTCCACCCCCCCCCTCCCCCCACTTACCACTCCCTCCTCCCCTTTTCAGTTCACCATATTATACTGACCTAACACTAGTAGAGAAACACACTGATGAGGGGCCCCCTACCCCCTGACATAGGTCCCCATTAGAGAGTCTCTCCACCCCCACTACCACCCCCTCCTCTCCATTATGATCCACATATTGTGATAACACTAACAGAGAGACACACACTGACGAGCCCCCCCCCCCCAACCCCTACCCCTTCTGCCATAGGTCTCCATTAGAGAGTCTCTCCACGCCCACTACCACCCCCTCCTCTCCATTATGATCCACATATTGTGATAACACTAACAGAGAGACACACACTGACGAGCCCCCCCCCCCCCCCCCCCCCCCCCCACCCCTACCCCTTCTGCCATAGGTCCCCATTAGAGATTCTCTCACCGCCCACTACCACCCCCTCCTCTCCATTATGATCCACATATTGTGATAACACTAACAGAGAGACACACACTGACGAGCCCCCCCCCCCCACCCCTTCTGCCATAGGTCCCCATTAGAGAGTCTCTCCACCGCCCACTACCACCCCCTCCTCTCCATTATGATCCACATATTGTGATAACACTAACAGAGAGACACACTGAGTTGACTTAGAGACATTCCAGGGGCAGCAATAGTACTTGAAATAACATGTAATGTGTCACATGACATGGGATGTGTGTACAGTGAAACGGTCAGGACACCCTTGGAGGACAGGGGAAAGCAGGTTTCATACAGGATTATTGATGGGGGGTGTTGGGAAGGGGGGGGGGGGGGTTGTGGGGCACTGCCTCAGTGTCATGCATGGTTTTGCAGCTGTGAATACAAGCTAGGAGCTAGGAGCTAGCTACCCCAGGTATATATACATGTACATGTATATCATGCTGTTATGTCAAAACAAATTTCTGGAGGGGGGGGGGGGGAATTGAGGCTGGGGGGACAATTCCAGCCTACCCCCCTCTGTATGAAAACCTGGAAAGTGTCCTGATTAGTGAGATGTCCTGATTGATAAGTACACAAATACCGAGGCCGGCAAAAGAGGTTAAGTTTCCTTATCTCAATGAGTCCTGATTATTGTACTACATGTACATGTACATACCTTACTACGGTACTATGGTAACTAAATGTGTCGTGCAATGAGAAGAATTTTAGCTGAACTACATGTACATGTAAGTGTTTTGGATTACGACCGCTCACCAATCAGGACACCTCATTGATCAGGATGGCTCACTAATCAGGACACTCCACTAACATACATCTTGTGTCCTAATCAGAGAAGTGTCTCTACCTTATCTCATCACCCACAATATTTCAGGAAAGGGTCGTTGCTAGGATACACAGGTCAAAAGAATGCCATGAAGGATGTAACAGTGTCAACAGTAACTCAGTAATCATAGGGTTAAATTCCCTACACACTGACCACGTCACTTTGTGCCAGCAACTTTAGTGACAGTGGAACCTCAGATAGCTTGTGATGGAAGAAAGTGTCCTGATTAGTGAGGTGTCCTGAATTCAGGGGCTGAATTGTACACAAACATTGAGTGGGAAAAGTTGTCCTGTTAATCGAGGTGTCCTCACTTCAGGACGTCCTGATTAGTGGCCTCAAGTACATGTACACTTACAATACCCTCCCCTCCAGGCCATGACATGTATAGACCTCCACAATTGGGGCCTGTACACAAGCTAATTGACACCATGTGTCCTCATTAGTGAGATAAATTGATTTCAAGTACTTGAATCTTACAGGGGTAGGAACAAGGGGGGTAGGGGGGCAGGAGGGTCCAATACTTTAGGAGAGGGGCCAGGGGGGGGAGGGCCCAATACTTTAGGAGGGCAGCCAGGGGGAGGAGGGTCCAATACTTTAGGAGAGGGGGAGGGGGGAGGGCCCAATACTTTAGGAGGGCAGCCAGGGGGAGGAGGGTCCAATACTTTAGGAGAGGGGGAGGGGGGAGGGCCCAATACTTTAGGAGGGCAGCCAGGGGGAGGAGGGTCCAATACTTTAGGAGAGGGGGAGGGGGGAGGGCCCAATACTTTAGGAGGGCAGCCAGGGGGAGGAGGGTCCAATACTTTAGGAGGGGGGGAGGGGGGAGGGCCCAATACTTTAGGAGGGCAGCCAGGGGGAGGAGGGTCCAATACTTTAGGAGAGGGGGAGGGGGGGGGGGGGCCCAATACTTTAGGAAGGGGGCTGGCCCACCCCATATAATTACCCAGGACTTACATGTATTTGACTCAAGCATATTCAATTCAGTAGACAGAGTTACTAGGCAATAGGCAAATTGGTAAGGTTTGGCCTCCCAAATATTTTTATCTTCTACTCCACGATCACTATGGCAGAAAGCCTCTTCTAGTAACCCCAGTATCCCGCCTCACAGGACCTAGTTACCTAGTGATTACCACTAACACTTCGTCAGGTGACAACCCGCCACTGTCAACAATACACCAGTATAGCCATGGAGACAAACACATACCTCGTCAAAGCCTGGCCACTTCAACTACAATACGGTTCCGTCGTCTGTTTTGTCTCGCCCGTTGCACGCTTCAATGGCGGAGTGAATGTCGTGTACACTAACACACTCGGGCCCTGTTGTAGGAGGCGGCACTAGAATATCGGCATATAAGGCAAAAGACACACTTAGAGTTCAGTGTATATATAGTGCATGGAGGAGGTGTGCTTTCACTGTTGCGCATGCGTAGATTCTAGTTATTTTCTAATTGATGCGCACCTGAAGGCGAATAGGGCTATGCAGTCGTGTAGACTCGCGTTTCTTTCTCGTCTACAACTGCCCGCCATCTTCTCCCCCCCACGCTCGTGCTGCCCACAGAGACGATGTAGAACGTGCACCTCCAACGCCCTCCCTTCAACCTCTCTCCACACCTCGACCTCTGCAGCCTCTCCCCCCAGCCCGACCTGTGATATAGACCAGCGGAGCTCCCTCCACTTCCCACGACGTGCAGTAATGTACGTACCTGCGTCAGACGAACGTAAGGTACAGAAGATAGCCACAATGACAGTGGATACTGTAGTGTTCGATATAGAAGATGGGGTGGCCATCAACCAGAAGGTATGTAACATTAGTTGTCCGAGATTTAATCTTGTACTAATTAGAGGGGGCTCCTCTATAGTGTACTGTGTTAGGTGTTCGAAATATTTTTAAGTAGGTGAAGGCACGAGAGGCTATTGGAGCTGCCATAGCAACCTGTCGCCGTGGGGACAGCTTGTCAACCCACAGTGAGTACGTGGTGCGGGTGAACGGAGTCGAGAGTGGACTGATGCATCTTGACCTCTCTGGGGTGTTCAGGTCATGTGATGATCACATGGTGTCACCTGATTCCATCATGCTCCCAAAGGTTGACTCAGTGGAACACATACAGGAGGTAAGACATGTGTTGGGTGCCAAAGGTCATGATGAGGATAATTATCATAGGAACATTCCTGCATGAGTACAGGAAACAACCAGCATCGAGATGCCTATGTTTACACTGTCAAAACTCCCCGTATAAGTGGTGGCACCAATTCTAAATGGGGATTTTTCTAGAAAAATTTTCAGGGAGAAACTCTAAAATTGAGGGGGTACGTAGGTTGCTTTTCCCTATCCCAAAATGTCATTCATACTTTTCAACCCCTAATATTATATTTTTATGCCTCGACCAGCTGTAACAACGGATCAGCTCCACCGAGTCTCTACATCTCCCAACTCACACAATATACATCGTCACATACAGTCATATGCACAAATATCACTCGTTGCACATACACTATAGAACCAGTGTTTAATCTAGCATATGTCCTTGAGGGGGCAAAATAATAATTGTAGAATCTTGGGGAGGTGGGGCACATTTGGCAGGGCAGGAGAGGGATTGGTGATTGTGTCATATGCTTGGGGGGGGGGGGGGGGGTGACTGAAATCCTTGGGGAGCATTTGCCCCACTTCGCCCCCCTGGATTAAACCCTGAGAACATACATCCACACACATACAAGCACTACTTTAGTGCATACATCATGCATACATGCATAATGTGACCTTATGCTACAAAAATAAGGGAACTTTGCTAATAAGTCACCTTATTAATCAGGACACCACCGATCGGGACTCTGCCTATTCTCCATACAGTTTGACCTGTGTCTCTCCTACCATCGAGGCCCCTCCCCCTTGCCCCTCCCCCTCTACATCATTGTGGAGAGTCCGGCTGGTCTCCAGAACCTCCCCATCATATGTCACTATGCCAGTCAGCAGGCCAGACACCTCAGACTGTGTGCAGTAGTGTTTGGATCAGACGACTTCCTAGCAAGATTAGGTACATGTATATATACATTACAGTCGAGGGTGTTTTGGCCCCTTCTCCATGAAAATCATGGAACCCCATATCTATCAATGTGTTTGGTCAGTTCACATCTGCCCCTCCCCCTTGGCTAGTTAAATACTAAGAGTGTTAATCAGGACTCCCTGAAGTCAATAAACAGACACCTTTTGCTGTCCCAAATGCTGTATTTGTGACACTTCAACCCCTAAAATCAGGACACCTCACTAAAAACATTTCTCATTTAAATAAGAAAATAATTTTTCAAGTCGTGCCACCCCTAAATAGAAAAATGGCCCACACTTTCAAATGTGCCAGAAACATGCTTCCTGCACGTGTAGGAAAAATGTGTAGGAAATATTCCTGCAACGATTTAAATATTCCTGCAAAATGCAAATGTGCCGGATGAAATGGAACACATGGTAGAATATTCCTGCATGTGTAGGGAAAAAAAAGTTGCATTAAAAACTGCAGGAATTCTTCCTACACGTGCACGAAGCATTGTTCCGGCACAGCTGGAAATGTGTAGGAAACTTTTGTATGAGGTGATGCCTCAACTTGAAAAAAGTTTTCTTAAATATGTTTAATCAGGACACCTCACTAATCAGGACACCCTGCTAATCAGGACAATTTCTTTAGTCTCCTAATCAATCATTCCACACTACCTGTACCGTGTTCCTGTACAGGAGGTGTTAGGACTACAGATGCCTCAGAGGTGACGTATGCCAGGCAGCTGGTGGTGACCCAGGCCAGAGCCTGGGGGGTGGAGCCTATTGACATGGTAGATACCAATTTCAAAGGTAGGCACTAATAAACAGTATTACATAAACATGTAAACATCAACACACTCCTCTCTACAACCATCCCTGCCCCCCAGCGAGGGATGTCCAGTACTGCCACAAGATGTCCTAAGATGTCCAAAGGAGTCTTAAATACTTGGGATGTCTTAGGATAGTCCTTGGTATATGCACTCCTACTATGACTTTGGTAGTCCTTGGGAGGTCCCAGGATCATCCAAGAATGGTATATAGAGTACTAGGGATATCCTGGGATGATCCTAGGTAAAGGGGCCCTTGAATGCAAACATTGATGAGGCCCTTGAACCCCTGAGTAAAAAGCACACCAAGACACTGAGAACACTGGGGGTGCATGCACCAATGTATTAGATCCTTTCACTAAGTGATCATCCCAGGTATGGGAGGACTTAAAAGTATTCCAGGATACTGGGGACATCCCGGGATCATCCCTTGTATAGGAGGCCTTGATTCCCTGAATACTAAGTATCCTTGGACACCAGGGACATCCTGGGATCGTCCCAGGTATGGAAGGCCTTGATTCCCTGAATACTAAGTATCCCGGGATACTGGGGACATCCCAGGATCATCCCAGGTATGGAAGGCCTTGAATCCCTGAATACTAAGTATCCCGGGATACTGGGGATATCCCGGGATCGTCCCACGTATGAGAGGCCTTCATTCCCTGAATACTAAGTATCCCGGGATACTGGGGACATCCCGGGATCGTCCCAGGTATGGGAGGCCTTGAATCCCTGAATACTAAGTATCCCAGGATACTGGGGATATCCCGGGATTGTCCCACGTATGAGAGGCCTTCATTCCCTGAATACTAACTATCCCGGGATACTGGAGACATCCCGGGATTGTCCCAGGTATGGGAGGCCTTGATTCCCTGAATACTAAGTATCCCGGGGATACTGCGGACATCCCGGGATCGTCCAAGATAGGTATGTGAGGCCTTGATTCCCTGAAAACTAAGTATTCCAGGATACTGAGGACATCCTGGGATCGTCCCAGGTATGGGAGGCCTTGATTCCCTGAATACTAAGTATCCCGGGATACTGGGGACATCCCGGGGTTGTCTCAGGTATGGGACGCCTTGATTCCCTGAATACTAAGTATCCTGGGATACTGGGGACATCCCGGGGTCTTCAAGAGTAACATTAAAATGTTAAATGATGTAAGGATGACAGTGCCAAAAGTCACAGAAACAAGTACAGCCAAAAGTCAGAGAAACAAGTATATAGGATGGCCTTGGGATAGTGGTAAGAGGATGGGAGGAATGTTATTTGCTGATGATTTTGTAGGTGTTAGTGAGTCGAGCTCCAGAAGCTAATTGATGTTGCTAATTGATGTTAAATGTAGGTACTGTAACAGGTGGAGACTAAAGGCTAACGTGGGTAAGAGTGCAGTGATGGTGTTAAGGATAGAGTAGAGGGTAAATGGAAGTGGGGAAAACATGAGCCTCCTAAGGTTTCAAGTTACTGTTATTTAGGTCTAGATTTTGCAAGTAATGGAGGCTGGGATGTGTATATTAAAAAGGTCATTAATAATGGCAAGAAAAAGGTAAATCAGTTGCATAACCTCCCCCTTGGCAGAGTGGTAATGTGTTCCGTCCTGTCAACGGTTGAACGTAAGTTTGAGTCCTACAGTGGGAGCCGTTCATGATGTATTTTAATGGAAACAGTTTTACTCTTGTTTTATAATTACAATCAATGCCTGAGAATAGATATCCAAAGCAATTATTTAGTCAGGAATCCTCGTAGAGGTAGACAAAGGAAAGCATGGGGTAGAGTGGTTGATGAACTCTTTGTGTGTTTAAGAATATTAAGAGGGGAGTGTAGGACCGCATTTGCAATCCCAATGCAAAAGCGATCTGAGCGATCTGACACACATACACACACTAAGGGTAGCGGCATGCACAGACTGCGGGGCACGCGCAATTTGCTTTATGCGTGCGCTTCACGCATTCAAGTTGAACCTCCTCATGAAGCTCTTATCCAGCACTGATAACACACTAAGTGCAAGATCTTTCCGTACCTTGGCTGCCGATAATGTTCATGATATCAGTGTTGTCCAACAATGTCTTTGGCTAGTGTGTATGCTGGACATTGCACAGATCCTGATTCAGCTACTTCTTTGGTTGAAAATCTATCATTCATCAGGATTGGGCAAATACCACACGCATTGCTAAATCTCACACATCTCTTGTCAAGCATTTCTTCACTATCACGATAGGCACACAGCTAAATTGTAAAGGCATGCATTTGTAATATTTGGGTCTATCACTTGGTTCTTGCATTTGTGAGATGGAACATAGGTAGCGATTTTATACGAGCATTTCTTCACTGTCACGATATAAACACACATCACTAGCTAAGCTGTAGAGGTATTTTATTTGGGTCTACCACTTGGTAAAAACGCATTTGCAAGACTGAACATAATATATGACCATTTTTTCACTGCCACGATATACATACATCACTAGCTAAATAATGATATTTTATTTAGGTCTACCACTAATTGGTAAACTTGAGTTCTCGCATTTGCATAAGCTAACGCATTTGCGAGATGAAACATAGATAACGAATATACGAGCATTTCTTCACTGTCACGATATACATGTAAACACAACACTAGCTAAGCTGTAGAGGCATTAATTTTGGTCTACCTCTTGGCAAATATTGAAACAATCAGGGACACATCAGGTAAGTCTATATAAAGAAGCACGTGCACTTATTCCAAATAATGTCCTAGCCGTACGGCCTCGTGAATATTCTGATTGATCGCTCTTGTGCTGGGATCACTGTAGAGGCATTTATTTGGGTTTACCACTTGGCAAATATTGAAACAACGGAACCCATCAGGGATACATCAGGCAAGCCTATATAAAGAAGCGCGTGTATATAGTAAAGTAGAATTAGATATGTACAAAAGGTTTGGGAAGGAAGTAGAATTCAGCCTATAGTAATATTAGAGTCATCTTTGTGGAGAAGATTCAGGAACTTTTAGGAGACAGATATGTAAATTTTGACAAGCTTAATAGTAATATAGAAAACTGCATATGTATTAGAAAGTGGGCTTTGGGAATACGACTTTGACGATTTACTCAGCTTAGTGAAGGAATGTGTTGTAGGTGTCTGGGATGCGTGTAAACAAAAACTGTATAGTGATGACTTGTGCCCTAGCCATCTTCAGTCCTTGGCTGAGGTTCTGCAGCTGACTGGAGTTGAGGTGCAAATGGATGGTAAGTTATGTTCCTCAGGTGAGGGAGGAACAGATGGTAAGGATTTGCCTGTGCATACATGTATGTGTGGCTCCGCCTATGATTGTGGGTGCGTGGTCAATGGCAGTAATGCTATGATAGCCTTATGAGTATTTTTATTATTATAATATTCAAGGCGTCCCATACCTGGGACAATCCCGGGATGTCCCCAGTATCCCAGGATACTTAGTATTCAGGGAATCAAGGTGGGATGATCCCAGGATGTCCCCAGTATTCAGGGAATCAAGGTGGGATGATCCCAGGATGTCCCCAGTATCTTAGTATTCAGGGAATCAAGGCTTCACATACCTATCTGGGACGATCCCGGGATGTTTACAGTATCCCGGGATACTTAGTATTCAGGGAATCAAGGCCACCCATACCTGGGACGATCCCAGGATGTCCCCAGTATCCTGGGATACTTAGTACTCAGGGAATCACGGCCTTCCATACCTGGGATGATCGCGGGATGTCCCCGGTGTCCAAGGATACTTAGTATTCAGGGAATCAAGGCCTCCCATACCTGGGATGATCCCGGGATGCCCCCATGTCCAGTAATACTTTTAAGTCCTCCCATACCTGGGATGATCACTTAGTGAAAGGATCTAATACATTGGTGCATGCACCCCCAGTGTTCTCAGTGTCTTGGTGTGCTTTTTACTCAGGGGTTCAAGGGCCTCATCAATGTTTGCATTCAAGGGCCCCTTTACCTAGGATCATCCCAGGATATCCCTAGTACTCTATATACCATTCTTGGATGATCCTGGGACCTCCCAAGGACTACCAAAGTCATAGTAGGAGTGCATATACCAAGGACTATCCTAAGACATCCCAAGTATTTAAGACTCCTTTGGACATCTTAGGACATCTTGTGGCAGTACTGGACATGTATGCCCCCAGCCCTAGCTAGCTAGCCTACCCAGATAAGTCACACAAACCTTACACTACAGTAACCTTGCGAGAAACGTGGGATCTATTTTTGTAGTCACCTTGTTAGCGGGATCTATATTTGGCCGCTGGTCCCTAGTACTGGGATCTATTGGTACGCTTGTTGCTAGCAGTTTGAAGGGTCATTGTCCAATCAGTTTCTCTGCTATAGTCTAAAGTAGTTAGACGCACTTGTCGTCGGGAACTACGCGATTTAGAAAGCCTCGCTATGCTCGGGATGCTACATCTGCCCCTCGGCTTTCTTCCCTTGACTCGGTGTCTAACTTGACACTAACAAGCGATCTATCCACAGGTTTATCTTCATGTAACCAGGTTGGTATTGCGTTAATATAAGCGTGTAGCCTGGATACTAGGGGGCCCGGATGGATGGATGAGTTGCTCCTGTGCCTTCTCTAGGTAGGGCTACGACTAGGGTTAGGGTGAGGCATGCTTATATTGAATGACATCATGCTACCAGTTACATGTATCCACGCTACATACTACATTGACATACTGCAGATAATGGGTTATGCACCACTGTCATGGATTGCTGTATATACTATGTGTTGTGTTGTTTCAGATCTGGAGACGCTCAAGGTCCAGTCTGAGGCTGCAGCCAGAATGGGGTACACGGGGAAACAGGTATGGAATGGACACCTTTTAATTAGAACACCATTGTGTGTGCGTCCTGGTACAGATACTGATGTTTATCTGCTCTGGTTGTCAAGGTGATTCACCCCACCCAAGTGGGTGTGGTCCAAGAGGCGTTCTCTCCCTCTCAACAGATAGTGGACTGGGCTACAGTTCTCATTGAGGCCTTCCACCATCACCAGGAGACAGGGAAGGTCAGGGTGCAGTGGAACCTCTCTAATTAGGACACACTAGTAAAAGCAGCTATAATTGCAGACCTGAACGGGCACCGTCTAACGTCGAGATCATCCGTATTTGCACTGTCAGCACACTGCGCAAGTCCGTAATGAGACAAATTCAACTCATGAATAAAGCGCTATTTTCTGCGCACTGGGTATGACAGTACAGAGTAGACGTATGCTGTACAGAAATTAGTACCGTAGTACGCAGTTGAGTAGTCCCATGACAGACTTGCGCGGTGTGCTGACGGTGCAAATACGGACATTCTCTACGTTATGCGGTGCCCGTTCAGGCCCGTGCTTATGACTAGTTTTCCCTGTGACACCTCAGGACATGTGTCCTGACTAGTGAGGTGTCCTGATTTTGGAGGTTAAAAGGTGTAGGAAGAGAGTGTCCTATTTATTGAGGCATAATTAGAGTCCAAATTAGAGGGGTTCTCTCCTTTCTCTGTTGTGCAGGGAGCATTTGTGTACTGCGGTCAGATGATAGACAAGCCACTCCTACTGCAGGCCCAGAACATTGTCAGATTACAGGACATTATCACCAACAGATGATGCGTGTAAGGACTAGATATGTTCATTCAGTGATTGCTGAGCACATTAGCACGAGGCAGCTAATCTGGGTACACATCTGGGCCAATGGATGAGCCGCTGTAGTAAATGTACATGTAAGTATTGTGTATGTGTATTTGTGTAAGATGATGAAATTGTAGAGTGGTCCAATCTAATAAATTATATACAAAATAAAGAATATCTTACACAATGTCATGTATATATTCATGTACATAACTACATAACAACACATTCTTCAACCCTGTCTAATGCTCCTAGTCCACCAACTATCATCATCTTGTCTGGTGATGGAGTGACTACTAAACAATCACTCCTACCACTAGACATTGAGCCAATCTCCACCCACTGTCCATCTAGTAGCTGGTGAATGGAGTTGACTAGTGACACACCTCGCCTCCCACCAACTGTTACTAGCTGTTCACAGAGAGTAGCAGCTGTTGACCCCACCACTGGTAGCTGAGGTAGCGGTGTCCATGTAAGGATATTCAATATCGACTGTGATGTGATTGGCTGGTCACTGGATAGTAGAGCTTGAAGGGAGCACGAGTAGCCAATACCATCATGACCTATTACGTGTAATTGATTGTCACATATTGTGGCTGAAGGTCGGGTGAGATCCCGTGGTAAGTTGGTTAGTTCATACCATCTTCTACTCCTCACATGAAACAGTTCAACTTTAGCAGTCCAATGACCACCATCATACCCCCCAATCACTACTATATATTTGCCATCTGATGTAATAACTACAGCAGGAGACCTAGAGGAACGTACACGGTTCATTGGGGGGTAGTGCGCAACCCATCGGCCCTGTCGTAATGTAAATAGGTTGTTAGTATAACCACGAAATCCATCATATCCCCCCACAGCAGTCAGTTCCCCATCAATGATGACTAGTCCAGAATTACGATATAGAGATGGAGGAAGTTTCTCCCATTTCTCTGTACTCAGTTGATATATATAAACTGAGTTGGAGGCCTGTGGTGTGAAATATGTAAATTGATCATCAGTCGTTGCAGATCCTCTCTTCATTCCACGTGGTGCTGTCTTCTTTTTATGGCACTGCACAGTGAGCTGAGGGGAGATCACATGACATGTAATGTACATCGATATCATGATGTAATGTGTATTGTCATATCTGGACCACATGTACACTAGTAATGGGAGATTTAATGACCCCAGCAGGATTTAGGATGGCTATGTACAAGTACACATGCTACATGTACATGTCTAGTTCAACATGTAGATATTGTCAGGGAATTTACACATACTGTAGAACCTCGGTTATCCGAACACCTCTGTGCTCAATGAAATCTCTAGTGTTCGGATAACTGAATTTGTTCGGATAAGTGAATCTACGCGTGGTTATAGCTGGTAGGATGGCAGTTTTGACCAGTGTGATACAAATCCATCAAGTTTACAAGGCTACAAGTAAATAAAAAATTTAGGAAATTTGAAGTGTAATATAGGGATTGCATAAAAATGAACCGAGGCAAGATTGGGACACAGACATGCTATATACATCAATGTACTAAAAGGTATGTTGATGTACATAGCATGTCTGTGTCCCAATCTTGTCTCGGTTCATTTTTATGCATTACACTTCAAATTTTTATTTATTTGTCAACATTAGTCATGTGACTGGCCATGTATGCACGTCTGTACACAGTGAGAGTGTCTATAGCCACATTAGACTAAATAGGATGTGGCTATTAAATGGGGTTAGATATAATGTATGGAGAGAGGGAGAGAAGTTACCTTTCCATGCTTGGAGGGAGGTATGGATACTATGGAATGGGGTACAGCTACAGGTCTGGCAGCTCGTGCAATGGACTGGAATGGAGACATATGCACACAATCACACTTTTAGTTGAAATACACAATTGAGAGATACTATCTCCACATATTATTATGTACCTGATGTCTAGTCCTGTCTTGTCCAGTTCCAGAAGTCATTCCTTCCTCTCTATACCTGTATATGGTGACAACATTGTATCATGTCAGGTCATGTTCCATAACTAATACACACAGTGAGGTAATCTTACACAGGGAGTTTGAGAAGGTCAGTCATTAATGGGGCGGTCTTCATGGGACAAGACTGGACATGACGTTCCAAGTCAGACAACTCTCCCTGCCACCCACACCCTCTGTCCTCATGACGACAGAACACACGAAGCCCATTGACTTGACGGAGGAAGTGCTTGTTCAACACAGTGGTTAAATGTGGCTCATTACACAGCGGACATGCCCCTCCCTCTTCCTGTATCCTGGTAGCAGCTTCCTGTGAGAGGTGTTTACCACAGCAAGCTGTAAGGTGAGGCTGGAGCAGTAAGCCATATGTCACCGGACAGAAGAAATCTTTTGACAGCTTCTCAACAAAGTGATATTCCTGTTCTGTTGAAGCCACAGCTCTTCCCTCTGATGGCTGATGGGAGGTGGCTCTGTATTAAAATTCCAACACTTATACCTGTAACTAACATCCTCTTTACATCACTTCCCCTTACTTCTAGTGCATGATACGTTCTCTATGGTAGATGTATGTATTACCTTGGAGTGGCTGCTGTAACTGCTACTGGTGAGGTAGAAGGACCATCACCAGGTGAGTGAGCTACAGGAGACACCTAATGTATAGTAATAACCATATGATAACTCAATCAAAAGAGATACACAACAACACGAGAAAGTTAAACCCTCAGTATGTATATACGTGCTGTGTACACCTACAGTGCATGCATTATGTGGAATAATATTCGACAGTGATTTCACTCTCTTCCACCACGTAATTAACCCTTGGCACTCACATGCACTCCAGCAATCTTCAGTTTAGTGACTGAATACTTCTCCAGAATTAATGTTGGCACTTTCACTTTTAATTTCTCAATAATGGAGCCAGGTATGAACCAGGTAATGATGAAGGAGCCAGGGAGCACCACAGCCAACATCATGGCACACTTGTGGAGGCTGTAGTGATCTGCATACTCCTGTCGGAATTCTTCTACGACCTCCAGTGTCACATCATCAGGCCAGTCGAACTCTGCTACCACCTCATGGAAGTCAGGTGGTGGCTTGATACGCTTTTTCTTCTGTGACTGACAGAACAGCTTCAGTGTTGTCTTCTTCCTGAACTGCTGTAGGTCTTCCTTGTACGTCTTCATCTCACCTTTGACCCCTTCCAAATTAAACTCTCGGATCAGGTGATCCAGCAACTGAGGGTTCTGATAGTTCCAGTGGAAGTTCATGGTTCCAAACAGCTCAGAATGATCAGGAGCTTGATAGATGGCACTCAAATGACTCTCTAGGAACTGTTTATGTTCATCAACATCATCTGCTGGCAGTGATGTCAGAGCATCAGCTACTCTCTTTACAGGAACTCTGAGTCTCTCAAGACATTCTCTAGTAAATTTCTTCAGAGCATTAAACCTCTTTTCAAATTGTCTGATCTTGGCCTGGACATATTGCACTGTCATTTGCCCTGTTAGAGGTACAGAAATCATGTATAATAATGATGTAATTAACATGGAGTTTACCTTGTTGAGGTGTCACTTGCTTTGTCATATGCATCTTGAGGTCAGTGGCAGTGGTAGGAAGATGGGATTCTGGACAATGATTGTAGTAAATTACATAGCTATCACACTACATAGCTATCACATCATATACAGTGCTAGGACCAATTAGGACATTCTTCATGCATGTAAACTATATGATACAAGGATTACAAAGAGTGCTTATATACTAGGCTAGTGACATTAATACAGGACATACATAGTTCTATAAAGGGCATGACATAGCTATAGGGGACACAATTATTAACATGTGACGAGGTGATTAGGTAGACTTACTTACCTAATCACCTCGTCACATGTTTTATAATTGTGTCCCCTATAGCTATGTCATGCCCTTTATAGAACTATGTATGTCCTGTATTAATGTCACTAGCCTAGTATATAAGCACTCTTTGTAATCCTTGTATCAGAGCGTTATTTAACCATCAACTCTTCAAGTTATAACAATGATGAAATGTACAATGGGTCTAACAAACTTGCTTGTTATCGGAAAGTGGAGCGAGCCCACCTAGTCGTGTCAATGGACCAATTTTTCTATGCAACAGGCACTGTACATACTGTAATGTTATATGTCAAGCCCATAGCCTGACCCGGGAGTAGAAGGGTTCTTTATTATCAGTAGGTGGACCCAGAGCATGCGCATGCAATGGGCTAGAGGGATCTGGGGGCATGCCCCCCCAGGAAAGTTTTTGAATTTTAGACCTTCTAAGATCGATTCTGTTGCTTTTTGGGACACGTTTCTATCATGGTTAGGCAAGTGTATTTAAAACAGTTGCAAAGAATCAACAGTTGACTTTCTGTGCAATCGGATTCGCTGACGCTTAGACTGGGCGGCTGGGTACAACGGAAGTTGAAGCCGGGAAAGTGACTCTGAGCCAGCCAAAGCAGCTGCAGCGCCATCATTGCCCTTCTTTTTTGGCGGAAGGTATCATTTCAGGCTCCAGCTGCTCACTCTTTCTGCTCTCGACTTCCCACACAGAGTCATAGGAAGGTTTCAGGATGTGGGTGCTGTGGACTGGTCCCTCATAGCGGGGTTTATCCGGGGCATGGGGGCATGCGGGTGGTTTGTCCAACCCCCCCCCCAGCCTGCGGCTTGTATGTAGTTCTAATTTTACACAAGGTGAGCTCGATCTGCTTGCCAAAAATGAAAACCTACATGTAATACAACTTACTATGTAGGGTGGGTTGAACCACATCAGTACCACCTTCACTTGGGGCTGGTACTAGAGGTGATGCCCCAGCAGCTGAACAGGTATGAATTTCAAAGGTAAAGACAGAGTGACTGAATGTGACTATATCATCTCACCAGAGGTGTGTGTGGAGGATGTGTGAGGACTGGTCACAGGAGACATGTCAGATGTGGCCTCAGACCTTGGGACTGGGGAATGAAAACTATTATAAAATACATTGTCGGCGAGCAGAAAAGGGAAGGCTGGTTACGTTTGCACGTAGTGCACACACACCCCGGGCCCCCATAAGGAGTACACAGTGTATATGCAGGGGAGAGTCGGTCAGTTCAATATATATATATAGAACTATGCCAGCTGGCTTGTTCCCCCACCCCCCCCCCCCCACCCCGCGCTCGCCCAAATATCAGTGGTTAGTATAGCTACATCCGTGTAGTGTATATACATACACAATACACACACAACAACAAAGTGATCTATTGTAGGGTAACTGGTGTCCATCTCACCAGAAGTCGCTGTAGTAGACCTAATCAGGCTGTCTTGGATCATTTGAGATAATTCTGATAGTCCTACCTCCTTCAGAACATCAGTGAAAGTGGACCAAGACACAGGTGTCTTGCCCTGGCCCTGGAGCCATCGTGTAAGAATCTCCTGGTTGATTGCATATGCATTGTGGTGATGTTGGTTGGTAATGGCTGAGGTCACTGCACCAGTGTCATCATTCAGTAGCAGAGGGCCCAGTATAGAGTAGTGTGTGCCTATCTGCTCCACTATATTGGCGGTACTGCCTGATGAGGTCTTGAGGATGAGAAGTTCTGGCAGTGTTGGTTTGCTTGTCAGCAAAATAGCCGCCGAGGTTGAAGCTGAAATAATGAGAGAGGGAGAGAATAAGCTTCTTCGATACATGAATACAACCATTACGTTCAATTAGACTACGGTAACTTTAAATTGATCAATCAGGTTGCGATCTGAATGGTCATTGTTCAATCAGTTTCTCCGCTGTAGTCTAAAATAGTTAGACGCTCTCATCATCGGGAACTATGCGATTTAGAAAGCCTTGGGCCCTTAGTAGGGCCCTCGCTACATCTACACTACATCCAGCCCTTGGCTTTCAAAATCACATAGGTCCCTCAACTATGACGTGTTATTAGTGTCAAAATTAATACACTCGTACTCCGAATTGATGAGGTCGCTACATAATTTTATGAGGTCGCTTTGAGGGTGGTCATAATGTTATGAGGTCGCTAGAAAACTTATGAGGTCGGTCATAATGTTATGAGGTCGCTAGAAAACTTTATGAGGTCGCTAGAAAACTTATGAGGTCGGTCATAACGTTACGAGGTCGCTAGATAATTTTATGAGGTCGGTCATAATGTTATGAGGTCGCTAGAAAACTTTATGAGGTCGGTCATAATGTTATGAGGTCGCTAGATAATTTTATGAGGTCGGTCATAACGTTATGAGGTCGATCATGGTCATTATGTTATGAACTCGCTGGTCAAATAGTTATGAGCTCGCTACATAATTTGCCTAGAGAACGGTCAGGTACTTTATTGGCGAGCGGGAGCGAGCCAACCTAGTCGACAAGCCACCAATCTACGCATGCGCAATAATTACGTAACGTCACTATGCCGCCAAAAATGCATACATGTACATGTACTTGGTATGACGTGTAGCTTGTGCGCATGCAATGCATGCATCCAATTTTCTGTGATACAAACAATAGAGTTCTTTCATACAAATCTATTCCATAGTAGACACTTGGGTCTAGAGGTGCAACAAGAGCTTGTAGCTCTTCCATGTCAGCACTGCTAAGAGGATTAGGTGTGTCTGGCACACACAAAGTGTCACTTGTGTCTTCAAGAGGAACAGGACCATCCCAATCAACACCAAAGTCTTCCAATTGTTCCTGCAGTTGTGATCATGATGTATTGCATCACAATTCAAGTATAAGATATAACTTACCTCCTCGAAGCTCTCAAATACCTCATTAGCAATATGACTGTTAGATGTAGCAATTCTCTGTAGGCCACTCGTCCACAGCTGTTCTGGGGAGAGGTTATGCTCTGAGCTCATAGGATGCTTAGCCCATGCATCTTTCCAACACTTGAGATGTCTGTTGATCCGAGGAATATAAACCATGTGCAGACAAAAGAGGTAAAGGTCATTGTTTGGATCAAGCATACTAACAGATTCCAGGTGGTTGAATAGCCCATGATAAAAGCCAAGAACACTTTCATAGACATCCCTCCACATTCTTTCTATGCGCTGATTATGTGTACTTTTGCCAACTATCACTGTACCACGTCCAGGCCCACGCATAGGGTGTGTGAGAAGGTACATTGCTACATCAACATTTTCACCACCCTTGTCAATTCGAATGCGTGAAGGTAGACCATGGATAGTGACTGCATCCCTGAAAAGTTGCAGTACAGTATTCGCTCAATTATTGCTTGAGCAGTGTAAGTAAACAGGTAATCTGGAGTATCCATCAACTCCTCCATGAACCACAAGTCTCCACCTGTTAGCCAATATTGTGCAATGTGTGCATGTTGTGTAAATCAAACTAATAGGGCAGTAAAAGGTGAAAATAATTACTGAAACTTTACGAGACTAGGCACCAGTATCCTAGTGCAATACCACTGAGTTATAATCACCAAAAGGACGGACACCTTTCATGCTCATTCTTTTTACTTAGGCCTGTATCTGTACTCACTACTTGTGTGTGTGTGTGTGTGTGTGTGTGTGTGTGTGTGTGTGTGTGTGTGTGTGTGTGTGTGTGTGTGTGTGCGTTGTATCACGGTTGCCAGATTACCATGGTACTGCATTTTAGCGTATGATATAAACTAACACACTACCTGTCACCTTATGAGTTTGTGGTTCCCATCAAGATGCCAAAGCGATAGGGGTGAAGAAACAGCATACTTGCGCCGCTGTACAGCAGAAGTCCATCGTATTGCAACTCCTTCAGAGTCAACCCTGTGTAGAGCTTCCCTAATACGTGTCTGAGAAATTCGGTGACCTCGGCTTAGCAAATGTCCATGCATTAAACGAGAGCCACAATTTGGGAACTCCTCCTTAATTTGCGAAACAAGCATGTCCAGCTCTTGGTCTGTGATACTGGAGTATAAAGAAGTTATACTCAATCCAAATTCAGTCATTCTTCTTCTTATGGTACTTGTACTAACACCAAGAACTTCAGCTATCTTTGGACAATTGAACCCCAAATGCAGGAGGTATTCAAGCTATTCTTGGTTGATCTCCAACTTTGGACTCCCCTACGGTTCTCCTGGAGTACCCGGGGTGTATATCCACACTCATTCCTCATGCTTTGTGACCTGTTGAGGTCTTCAAGCAAAGTCAAACTCATACCAACTGTATCCACAACTTCTCTGTTGCTAGAGTTCAGGGTCAGCAAATTGCGATGCAGCCTTTCCACATGATAAACAAGACAGTCCAGTTTATCTGGTTCTCTACCTTCCTCATAACAGGTTACTAGTCGCTTCACTCTTTGACACACTCCAACGCTTGCTTCCAAAAGCTCACTATTCAACCCGGTACTGGTAGCATATGGCGTGTTATCCGCTCTAGAGGAACTGCTTGTAGACGCCATGGCCATAAGGGTAGGAAACGTTACGCGTGCTTGGACTACGTGAGAGTCACATGACAGTCATAACGGCTTCTAGTTGTGTGGGAGAATTGGAATGTAGACTACAAAAACAACGACGGTCCTCCAAAAATTATATGGCGACCTCACGTTCTCATAGCGGCTTCATAAATCATGACCGTCCTCAGAGCGACCTAACGCCCTCATACCGACCTCATAACATTATGACTGACCTCAAAATTATCTAGCGACCTCATAACATTATGACCGACCTCAAAAAGTTTTCTAGCGACCTCATAACATTATGACCGACCTCATAAAGTTTTCTGGCGACCTCATAACATTATGACCGACCTCAAAAAGTTTTCTAGCGACCTCATAACATTATGACCGACCTCATAAAGTTTTCTAGCGACCTCATAACATTATGACCGACCTCATAAAGTTTTCTAGCGACCTCATAACATTATGACCGCCCTCAAAGCGACCTCATAAAATTATGTAGCAACCTCATCAATTCGGAGTACGAGCGTATTAATTTTGACACTAATAACACGTCATACTCAACTCGGCATCTAACTTATATGTAAGCTTCTATATTGCAACTTACTAGCTGGGCTAGGGTGAGCCAGATCAGTACTACCTTCACTTGTGGATGAGACCAGGGAAGAGGCTCCAGCAGCTGAAAAGGTGAATATGTTCTAAAACAGAGTGTCTGAATGTGACTATATCATCTCACCAGATGTGTGTGTGGAGGATGTGTGAGGACTGGTCACAGGAGACATGTCAGATGTGGCCTCAGACCTTGGGACTGGAGAATGGAAATATAGACATGAAAGGCAACCCTTGGTGGACACATTCAGAGCATAAACACATGCGTGCATTATTACATGAGATCAAACATGAAGGGCAGCGGCGTGGTCCAAAGGCTAAGTAGATCCCATAAAACGCCCTTCGTGTAACCTCTGATGCATTCACAGAGCACAAAACGGGCAGAATCTAGTCAAAGTAAGGCAATTGCTAATCAGGATATTGGCTTGCTAAAACTGTGCAATGGAGCAGTTGCAGCCCATAATTTTCACACATTTATTGTGTGTCAGGTAAGTTGTGTCAGTTAAAAAACGAATAAACTTACTACAAGCAAGTTTGGGCACAAACAGACAAGACAGACAGACAGACTGACAGACAGACAGACAGAACAACTACTGTACCCTCACTGTACATGCACGCAGAAGGTAATGAACCAAAGACCAGTGGTTATTTGGAGGCAGTATATATATACCAGTGGAGGTGGTAGTGTCAGGTGGTGGGTCGTCAGTTGTGGTAAGATCAGGAAGATGAGCTGCTTCCTCTGTCACTGCAGCTGAGGATCCAGTGTCCCTCTCACCAGAGGTCAGTGTCTCAGTGATGGCCACAGAAGACCTTGTGGCTACATAATGGAGTCTTGTATCAAAGACAATCAGTAGTCATGGTTATGTTATACTTACCAATGGAGGTAGTAGCCTCAGGTAGTGGTGCCTCACGACTGGCAGTAGGATCAGGAAAATGAGCTGCTTCCACTCTCATTGCCAGTTGAGGTAGGTTGACTGCAGGGCTCCTGAGGGCAGCTACAATAGCCTTCCATGTCGGTCTGGGGTCTACCTCCTGTAAGAACGCAGTGAGTATTTGAAGGAGACGATCGCGTGGCTCAGAGTGCTTCTCGCATATCGCCTCAACAACGTGTGGCGGTAACTTTAATTTCAGACCGAGCACATAGGACTGGTTCTGTGCCTCTATTATCTCCTCCAGTACATTGACTGCATCATCTGGAGTCAGTGGCTCATCGCCTGTAGGGGCTGTACAGGGCAACATTAGTCGTACTTGAGAGGTACAATAGTTATAGGCAAGCCCCGTACCTGCCGCCATGCCTCTATCACCTCTAGACAACTTCCTTGCACATAAAAATCAAGGGGTGGTCACTCACATAGACGCAATAGTCACGGCTACGACCGGGGTCACAATTTGTGACCTGCAAAAAACCTCCGTGACCCTGTGACCGTAGGCTAAAAATCTCCGTGACCCTGTGACTGTTGGCTAAAATCTCCGTGACCCTGTGACTGCGCATGGCGCATGCGCATAGGCTGCGTCAATGGTTGCAAAGACGTACGAAAGGTCATTTTTTTTTTGGAAACAAATGCTCAATAGCCCAGAGGTGGGCTAGTTTGAAGAGCACGACATAATAATTATACAGAAATAATACAGTAGAACATTAGTATGCACTATAATTAACCCTCGGCGCGCATGCGCAGCGAGGGTTACGGTAGTCGTCTGTGTGTGTGTGTGTGTGTGTGTCTGTCTGTTAAGTCACATCTCACCTCTGGAGCGTCTGTTCGTCCTGAAAATACTGTCACGTACTCAGCGGAGAACGGAGGTCAAAAAATTTGTAGGGTTTTCTTTGAAACCTCTCTGTTCAAGAGTTATGGCGTGAAACGCAAGCGAAAGAGCCAATATGCTAATTAGATCTAGCCTACTCCGGCTTACCCGCGATCGGGTTTTCCTGTTCGATGTACAGCGAGGCACCAGCGGTTACTGCATGAGGCATTACAAGCATGGGTACTGCTCCGGTCAAAGCTGTAGCGCTTCCAGCAGTGTACAGAGCCAACTTGCAATAGCACGTGCCCTTTCCAGCATTCGCTCACGCGCGTTATGTCAAGGATTCGCGCACGCGCGTACGCCGAGGGTTCTGCACTTTAGTGCATTCATAATATGTATAGGTAATAGAGTTATTTAATTAAGTATTTGAAATAGGAGAGGGAGAGAGTTTCTTTTGGAGCAGGAGTAAGAGAGTTCCAGAGAGAAATGGATGTGGGGAAAAAGGAGTTTTTGAATGATGATGTGCGGCAGCTGGGGATGGGAAAGTTGTTGTGATGGTGGTTTCTGAGGGAGTGGCGTGGAGCGGGTTTGATTTGGAGAGGGGAGGAGGGATAGTGGCAAAGACTGTTGAATATTTTAAAGAGAAGAATAAGTTTTGCGTGTTTGCGTCGAGAGGAAAGTGGGAGAAGGTTAGATTGCTGAATTGCAGAGGGTCGGAAGTGGAAGGCGAGTTTGAGAGCAAAAAGTTGAACAGATTCAAGGCGGCGGGAGAGTTGTGACGATGATGATGGGTCCCAAACAGTAGAGCAGTACTCTAAATGAGGGCGGACAAGGGAAGTGTAGAGACGTAGGATGGTAGAAGGTGAGGAGTGTGGGTAAAAGTGACGAAATATTAGGCCTAGTATTTTGCGAGCTTTGCGACAAATGGAGAGGATGTGAGTTGACCACGAAAGAGACGCAGTCAGGGTGACACCAAGATAACAGAAGGAGGGGACACGATTGAGGGGAACATTAAGGAGGGATAGAGATGGAAAGGAGTCAAAGCAGGATGGAGATTTACGGGAAAAATAAATATATTTGGATTTCGAGGAGTTGAGTTGAAGAGATTTAGAAGATAGCCAGGTAGAGATAGTGTCTAGGTCAGATTGTAGACTGGAGAGATCAGAATGAGAAGAGATTGGGTGAAAGAGAAATATATCATCTGCATATAGGATAAGTTGAGTTGAGGGTGAGAGAGGTAGATTGGTGAGGCCGTTTATGTATAGGATGAAAAGGAGTGCTCCAAGAATGGAACCTTGAGGAACACCAGATGAGATAGGGAGAGGAGGAGACATTTGGCCATTGACAACAACACGTTGAGATCTGTTGAGGAGGTAGGAGTGGATCCAGTTGAGTAGGTGAGGAGGTAGAGAGACAGAGGAGAGTAGGTCAAGGAGAGGTATGTGGGGGACAGAGTCAAAGGCCTTTCGGAGATCTAAGAATACTCCACAGACAGCAGGGTAAGTTTCGAGAAGAGAGAGGATAGAGTGAGTGGAGTGGATGAGAGCAGTAGTGGTAGAGCGGTTTGGTAGGAAGCCGAATTGCAGAGGAGAGAGGAGGTTGTGGGAGAGACTGAAATGAAGAAGAATGGAGTGAATGTGTTTTTCTAGAAGTTTACTGATAATAGATAGTCAAGGAAATGGGGCGGAAATTGTTGGGGGAATTGGAGGATTGCATGCAGGAGCGTTGACCTCCTCTGGTCATTGCCTAATTCTACTCAGCTGCGATTTGAGAGTACTTCAGAACTTTGCAGGTAGCTAGAACACATGTCAAAGATTAGCGTGACCGACGCAGCCAAGTAAAAACTGGTACTTACAGAGGTCTAGAGCGCTTCTAATACACTACACTGTAACTCCCTAAAACGAGGGGTACGCTGGGGTACACCCTATTTTTCTGATTAACTAGCCTAAGGTAAATATAGCTAGCTAACTAACTTTATTCGATCCTTCCTCGGCTTCGCTTCAACAGGCATACAAGTTTGCCATATATTTTTAATGGCGGAGTAGATGCTGCGTCAGCAAAAATTGCAATACGGCTACATCATGTATTACGCGTGTCCAACCTCTTCTAGGCTAATTGGACATAGCAATGAACGGATTTTGGAGAGGACGTTTTGAGAAAACCTTCGTCGATGTTCGTGTGTTTAACCCTTATGCCCAAGCCAACAGGACTTTAACAATTTCTGCATGCTACAAAAACCATGAAAACCAGAAGAAACGGGCATATGATCAAAGGATTAGAGAGGTGGAACATGCAACATTTACACCTCTGGTTTTGTCAGCCACAGGTGGTTTGGCAAGGCATGCAACAGTTTTCTATAAGCGACTAGCAAGCCGCCTCCTTTCCTCTAACCGTACAGTCAAACGATGAACTGGTTAATTAAGATGTTGATTGCCCTCCTGCTTGCAGCAATTCAGTCTATAAGATGTGCCAGATCGTCCCGTGGACATGCCTTCTTCACTCCACAAATTACTCTGGCTACCTTCGAGACACAATACCACTAACTTGCCATCACTATTGCTTTTCCTAATACCCTGTATTTCGAACTCCACGAATGACTGAATGAACCAGACGCCGAGGAACCCCAGCTAGAGTTTACAAGCTTACTCCTAGCAGCGACCGACGAGTATGAATCCTCACAAGACTCCCCACCACTGTAAAGTGCGCCTGTGCAACATGACAACAGTGCCAGCCGCTCCCACTCCCGCTCCGCTTTGCTCCGAGGAGAAGATACACAACCAAAACCCTTTGGGAGCCAGAGAGGCTGCCAGTACATATACATGAAGAATACGTGCGCATGCGCGCGAGATTTAGAGTCCGCTGAGTGCCATTTAGAGTCCGGAAAAGCGGAAATAGAGTCCGCGCAACGTCCAATCAGATTGCGCGATTTAATTAAATTATGTAGCTATATAATGTGCCTGCGCGCGCGATGGTAGGTAAGACTTCATGTTGTCAGTATATGAAATTGTCAGCAGCTGAGGAATCCTACGTAATATACATCACATGCACTTCTATATAGATACAGACATAATATGCCAAAATGCTGAGAAAGATAGTATGTACATCACATATATATTGCTTTGTGGATGTGTGCTTCTTCCATTTTAATTTGGCAAACACTATAATATAATTGTGCTTACAGATATAAGCTACAACAATAATCTAGCAAACAACAGTTACTGTGTTCAGGTGCTCCATAGACTTCTCAGTCTGCAAATGTAAAACAAAACATTACATGACACTGTGGCAATTAATAAAGGCTCAGTTGAGCTGAATGACTGGTATATATAGAAAGTATACCTTCCGATGATGGCAGGCCAAAGTGCTGCTCAATTTGTGAGGCCAGAACATTGAGTCCACATTGTCTCAAACACTGAGTCAGTTTTGTCCAGGAATAGTCCACATCTTCTTGCATCCATTGTCTGTAGATCTCACAAACTGCTTCCACTTGGTTACCCCTTACTGATGCTGCAATATTTTTTACTCTTGTACCACTTCTATCATGTAGTAAGATAGTTCCAATTCCCATGAATTTGCAAGCACTATCTTCAATGATATGGATAGGGCCTTCATCATGTCTTACGAGTCTTCGCAGATTTTCCATATCTGGCTTAGAAATTGTAGTGCCACTAGCTCCTCTAGAGTCTGGGTACAAGAATTATTGAGCCAGCTATAATAAGCAAGTTCTCAATTTCTACTACCAATATTGTCTTACTTTTTAATTCAAACTGGAAATCAACATCTTTTGTCATTCCAGTTACTTTTAACCAGAAAATGCACGGTCTGGCAGACTCAGAGGGTGAGAGGTCAAAGATAAGACGAGGAGGATAGTCATGCATTAAATCTGGCATTGGATAGTCAACATCATCTTGATTGAACTGAAAGAAAAAGATGTAACAACACACTTGTATATAGGGCCAGCATGAAACAGCCCCCTCACGGCTCTTATGTGATGACTATGGATCATAAAGGTCTGTGTATATTCATCAGTATTATCTAATCACACGATTCAACATTCACTATACTCTGTGGCCTGCCTTGCATGGGGTATGTGGCTGCATTGCACTAAGAGATAACTCACAGTGCATGAGAGGCGATTTGGTACAATTCTCCACCCATTTTGATCTAGATTTGATGGATATTGCACCTCAGCAACTCTGGTTTGGTCTTGGAAAAAGAGATTAGTGACACTTTCTTTTGTAATTTTCACCCCCCATTGGTGTTCCATTGATTTTCGAAAATTCTGGGACAAATACAATTAGTTCAACTCCAAGAAATATAGTATCATCCAGGTCTTACTATGCATGTAAAACTTGCCAGTATGATATGTGTATTCAGTTTATGTATCTGGCAGACAAGATTATTTTAATAGTTCTTTGCATGGCTTAATAACTCGTAACAATTCAATGTACCTCTATAAAGACCTTTCCATGTTTAGAGATAGCAATGGCAGCAGCATGTCGACCACCTGTCATCTCCTCTGTGTGGCTTTGCAGCACAATGTATCGTTTTCCTAACAAATCCAATTGTAATCAAAAAAAATTATGTAATGTTAAATTAAAAGCTCACGTGTTGCAGAACTCCGTCTGGTTCCTGCTGCTTTAAAGCAGAAGTGTTCCAAGGATATTGTACCATAATTTTTCCCCATTGCAGATTTTCCACCCTTAACTAAACCAAACTGATACACTTTTTTCCCATCAACCACAACAGGAGATTTTGCATTGAAGAAGGTCATGTTGTCAGCTTGTTCCTTAGTTTGCAGGTCTCCAAAGTGTTCAAGTGTTAATTGCCCTTTCTTCATTAAAGATATATTTGTGGAGATGTAGTACACAGCACTGAGTGGCTCATATCCATCAGGATATTGGAATGGACCAGAGAGACATGGTCGAATGGTGACAGTTACATGTTCCCCAGGTGGGACTGCATCTGACGGGATGTCGAGGGTGACTCCAAGGTCGGGAGGAGAAATGGTGACTTGCTTGGAGCTCACAAAATATTCCAGTGGCTCTCCAAGGAAACAAACACCAGGAAATTTATCATCATAGTAGTGATGTGGTTGAGTGGGGTCAGTGTACCCTGATATATACTGCGGAGTAGGAAATATGGACATCTGTACACAGTGAGAGTGTCAATAGCCACATTAGACTAAATAGGATGTGGCTATTGAATGGGGTTAAATATAATGTATGGAGAGAGGGAGAGAAGTTACCTTTCCCTGTTTGGAGGGAGGTATGGAATGGGGTACAGCTACAGGTCTGGTCGCTTGTGGAGTGGACTGGAATGGAGACAACAAGTACACACAATCTCACATTTTCTGAGATTGTCTCTCAATATCAACTGTACCTGTTGTGTTGATTGAGAGGTAGAGCCAGTGTGGAGTTTCCTGGGGAGGGGAGGTGGCAGTACAGGACTCTGTGTCTGGGAATGGAGGAGGTAGTACCAGTCATATCGCTACATAGCCACATCACTACCTCACTTCCCTACCTACCCACCTACACACATCACTACCTCACTTCCCTACCTACCCACCTACACACATCACTACCTCACTTCCCTCCCTACCCACCTACACACATCACTACCTCACTTCCCTACCTAACCACCTACACACATCACTACCTCACTTCCCTACCTAACCACCTACACACATCACTACCTCACTTCCCTACCTACCCACCTACACACATCACTACCTCACTTCCTACCTACCCACCTACACACATCACTACCTCACTTCCCTCCCTACCCACCTACACACATCACTACCTCACTTCCCTACCTACCCACCTGCACACATCACTACCTCACTTCCCTACCTACCCACCTGCACACATCACTACCTCACTTCCCTACCTACCCACCTGCACACATCACTACCTCACTTCCCTACCTACCCACCTACACACATCACTACCTCACTTCCCTACCTACCCACCTGCACATCACTACCTCACTTCCCTACCTACCCACCTACACACATCACTACCTCACTTCCCTACCTACCCACCTACACACATCACTACCTCACTTCCCTACCTACCTACCTGCACACATCACTACCTCACTTCCCTACCTACCCACCTACACACATCACTACCTCACTTCCCTACCTATGATGTGGAGATGTAGTACACAGCACTGAGTGGCTCATATCCATCAGGATATTGGAATGGACCAGAGAGACATGGTCGAATGGTGACAGTTACATGTTCCCCAGGTGGGACTGCATGTGACGGGATGTCGAGGGTGACTCCAAGGTCGGGAGGAGAAATGGTGACTTGCTTGGAGCTCACAACATATTCCAGTGGCTCTCCAAGGAAACAAACACCAGGAAATTTATCATCATAGTAGTGATGTGGTTGAGTGGGGTCAGTGTACCCTGATATATACTGCGGAGTAGGAAATATGGACATCTGTACACAGTGAGAGTGTCAATAGCCACATTAGACTAAATAGGATGTGGCTATTGAATGGGGTTACCTCACTTCCCTACCTACCCACCTGCACACATCACTACCTCACTTCCCTACCTACCCACCTGCACACATCACTACCTCACTTCCCTACCTACCCACCTACACACATCACTACCTCACTTCCCTACCTACCCACCTACACACATCACTACCTCACTTCCCTACCTACCCACCTACACACATCACTACCTCACTTCCCTACCTACCTGCCTACACACATCACTATCCCATAAATAGAAATGGACCAGAATCATCGTCCCAACATACCCCCCCCCCCCCCCAAACCCCCTTTCTGTACAGATTTCCTATTTATGGCACAAATGGACCAAAAGTATCATTCTCCCATCTCTATTAATTCATTATTCATAGTTTTAGCTATCACTCACAACCTGCTTGTTATAATAGCAGGGGCGGCGGCAGAGGGGGGGCAAGGGGGGCGATTGCTCCCCCAATATTCCAGTAGGGGGGGCCTTGCCCCACCCCCCCCCAATAAAATAGGAGCTATGACGACGGAATGTGTGTTGCTGCTGCATGCACTCGATGCGTTTCAAAATGCGCTATATACTACCACACGTATATACACGCGTGCAGATTACAGCTCTAGTAGCCCCATCTCTTTATTGCAAATTGCGTAATGCCCGCGGGTACGTATTAGCCTCGCCTTCTCGTGGGAGGGTGTGGCTCCACGAGGCTATATGTGGTATACACAATCTGGCCCCCCCAACTCCGAACTGCTGCCGCCGCCTCTGAATAGTCTCATACCCAGACCCTCTCTGAAAGTGACCTGGTAATTAACATTCCTATAGTAGACTTGTGCAGTGTTTGCTGCATTTTTCTCCAACTGAAGTGGCTGACAGACCACAGTTGACTGTGTCAAGTACAGTACACCACACTTGAGGAAGCTTAATTAAGTGTTTGTTATTTCACATCCACTTGAGAAGCCATAGACACTGCACAATTAGAGGGTGTGTGTAGGAGACTGCTACACTCACAGTACATGTACAGTACACCATATATAGTACCTCCTTGATGGTCTGTACATCCTTCTCTCTCTTTCTACAGAAAGAAATATATGACATCATCTAAAGAAATATATGACATCATCTAAAGAAATATATGACATCATCTAAAGCAGAACAGACAGAGGTCTAGCATGTTGCTGTGACAACTGAGTTACCATGGCAACTCAGCTGACGGAGGTAAATGAACACTGATGAGGAAAAGAACTTACATAGATAAAATACAGGATTAAATTGTGGAAGGATTGCAGTGTGTTTGCAACAGATATAGCTATTTACCGTTTGACAACCATCAACTCCGACTCTAGAGCTATTTTCTCCCTCTCTCTCTCTCCATCCTAGCCTCCTGTAGCTCTGCCAGCTGCTTGTACTGCAGTAGACTCTGTGCATTCATCTCTACTGCCAGCTGGAAGGGAAAGAACATGTCAAGTGATTAGTTTGGACATGAAGACATAAATGAACTTACTTTCAGCTGTTGCTGAAGATCAGATATCTCCTTTAAGTGGTTCTTTATGTGTGCATCTTTCTCGGCAATTTTTTTTTGGAGCTGATCTTCTCTCTCTGCCATCCTCTCTCTCAGTTGATCTTCTCTATCAGTGAACTTCTCTCTGAGACTCTCTTCTTTCTCTGCCAGCCTCTCTCTCAGCTTCTCTGCCTGTTCCTTTCTCAGCTTTCCTCTCAATGTCTCCATCCTCTCAACACTCTGTGTATTGAACACAAAACAGTTATGAAGGAATTTTAATGAAGAAGCTCATATCATTGTGCTACATCCTCTTCCAGTTTTCTTAACGCTTTCCTGACTTATCAAGCATTAAAAAATGGACTCTGACCTTTATTCTTTCCAACTCCAGCTCTGCTACTGCTCTGGCCTTATCTTGTTCCAGTTCAGTGATCCTCCCATCACGTACCCCCAACTCCCTCACTCCCTCCTCAATCCTCTTCTTCAGATTTTGTATCTTTTCTTTGCATTTCTCCAGCTTCTTCTCCTTCTCCTTAAGGTTGGCCTTGGCCTCTCGAAGCTCATTCTCTTTTACTTTAATACTGTCTTGAAGAACTTCCTTTTCACGTTGGCTTATTGAAAGATGCTGGGCATGAAGTTTATTGAAGCAGTCCAGTTCACTTTCTTTCTTCCTAATCTCCTCCAGCAGGAGCTGTTTCTCTCGCTCCAACCTCTCCACATCTTCTACGATCACTTCAGCTTCTTCCCTGGCACTTGCAATGCTCTCCCTGTTTTATCTTCTCTCCATTTCGAGTTTATCCAATTCCTTGTCTATTTCCGCAACTTTGGAATCATCTTTCTCAGTGCTGGGTTTAACCCTTTTGGTCTTCATCCTCGGCTCAGCATCCAACTGTATTGTAAGATAGATATATCTCACAAGCAATAAACACAATGTTTAACAGTCACCTCTGTTTTAACTACAGGAGAGACAGTTGGTGACTTCTGAGCAGTCTCTGGTTCCAGTTCAGATGAAAAGGGCACACCTACAGAGATACAATACAGTCCATATATTGTTATAGTAAGAGTATACATAGGCATAGGAAGGGGGGCTAAGGGGACTGAAGCCCCCTGTAAGGGGGGCAGAACCCCCTAATATTCCAATCATATGAGGCTTGCAGAAAAGCCCTAGTACTACCCCTAAACTCTCTAGGGTGCAGTTAGACCCCCAATATTTTAGGCTATGGAGTATACCATATTTCTCAGCAATATTTCTTGCCACACGACGTTCATTGATAGCCACCAGTGCCCTGACTAGCTTGGACCACGAAGGTCGTTCATCAATTCTCTCCCATTTCCTTAGTGTTTCACACCTCCTGTCTTCTACAAAGAATCGATAATTAACTTCAATGTCATCAAGGTCAGATTCCGGGACCCCAAGTTCAAGGCCCAGCTCATACGTCCTCCGCACACACATTAGATCATTTAATAATAATCTCATTGATACCTCTGTATACAGGTGTGAAAGGTAAAGTATAACTACAGTCCAGTCTGTCGTCAGTGAGTACGTACCTGGTCTTGGTACTTCCACTCTGCAGCCTCGAAGCAAGCTCCCAAACTCTAAGACTTGACTGTCGACCCACGTATCCATGCAGCTTTCTTGGTTTTTATTGTTGACAGGAATGACTTTATGATCCTCCTTGTGGGTGTGGTCAGGACACACTAGGTAAAGCTGTGTGTCTACCTTACACCTAACACCATCTGGTGACCCCCAGTCACCTATGGGTTGGTGTAATGAGAGGGGAGATTGGGGGAAGGGAGGGAGCCAAGGAAGGACAGAGGGAGGAGGGAGGGAGGGGGAGGGAGCCAAGGAAGGACAGAGGGAGGAGGGAGGGAGGGGGAGGGAGCCAAGGAAGGACAGAGGGAGGAGGGAGGGGGGGGGAGAGAGGGAAGGAGGAAGGGAGGGGGGAGGGAGGGAGGGAGAGAAGGATGGAGGGAGGGAGGGAGAGAGGGAGGGAAAACAGTCATACAGTCACACAGTTCTAAAGAATGCTTTTTAGACCAAATAAATATAATCAAGGATACAAAAACATTGCTATGTCAAACAACGAAATAACTAATAGAGTATTGTACTTCAATTAAAGACAAAAGCAAAACAAAAACAGAAAGAAAAACATAAAACAAGGACAAAATACACAAACAAAAAACAAAAACAACAAAAAAACCTAAACAAAACAATTATCAAATTCATCTATTGAGGGGGAGGGTTGGTTGGCGATGAAGCGATGAATGCGCATGCGCATTAATGCGCGTCGTACTTGCGCAAGTTACGTAACAAACGACATTCCTATACATTACTCGAGGGAAATCGAGCGTGACTAATGACAGCGTGACCCACATGACCTTCCTAAAGCGTGACCCACTATATACGACGGCGCTAATACGCTCGGCAATTATGCTAGCATGTTGCTGTGACAACTGAGTATACGGAGGCAAAAGACGGAGACTAAAGAGAAAGTAGCTCGCTGCCCGCCCGCACGGGAATTTTCCTGCCGCATAGAATTCATCACGACCACCCAGTGTACGTAGTAAGTATATACCCGCCCACCGCATTGAAGACCGGAAGGATAAGAAACTATGAATTTACTTTATGTGGCCTTATAGTAAAATTTCCACAAGTCTGATCTGCATCGCCCGTTATAGGTATGATGTATCGTTTTTGGCACGAATAAAACATTGGAGAAGCCAGTTTGGGCACTAACACACAAACAGACCTAACTACCGTGCTGAGGGAGTGGCTCACTGGGGATCATCCCACATATTGTGGACCTATCGGAATTTGCTAACAAAACATAACCACACACAATCTACAAGTGTTCGTGATTTTTTTTTTTAAATATCTTATGCATAGGCATATACAAATAGCTTAGCTACAAACGGTACCTTTGGAAGCGTGGTCAATAAGCGACGCGCATCATCTATCATGTCTTCGCAGAACATTTCCATCGTTTCGTTGAGCGGAAGCGGCGGTAAGCTTTTTTGTGTCAGTTTAGTGCGTGTCGCTCTAAATAAGTTAGACAGGCTCGTCCAATGAAATATACGTGATTTAGAAGGCCTCGGGTACTTAGTAGCGTCCTCGCTATATACGCTCGGACGCTACAGCCCAGGCCCTCGGCCTTCTAAATCACGAAGATTTCATGAACTCGCTGTCTAACTTATATTTAGCTAATACAAAGTATACCCGAAATGACATATGACTAATTAGATAATAACATATATTTAAATAGTGACTTTTTAAATGATAATAGTGTTGGTGAGTTTGTAATAGACAGAGGTAACTTATTCCATAACGAACAGGAAAAGGGAACAAAAGAATACAAAAAAGCATTACTTTTAGCAAAAGGCTGATGAAATAATGTGTTACTGGAGGAACGCAAGTTATCTGGCAGTTTTGGCACAAACACATCTGTTGGAAAATACATTGTCCGTTGTACTATCTTAAACATGGTGCACAAACTTAAATACTCCCTGCGACCAGATAATGATCACTGGTTCCAGGATACCATACTACTATATACACTGACACAAACATCATGCAGGAACAATCTCCTTTGAGCTGGGTACCAGTTTGTCCTATATATTTGCAGCTGTGACTTACTCCGCAGTTTGGTCATTAGTTTCTTCTCTAGTTCAGACTTCCCTGCCACCAATTTCCTCAGAGCCATTCTTGTGTGAAAGTTCACGAGGAACAGAGGATCGTCTCCGTCATACCAGACTTGTCCAACCTTCCCTCCTCCATGCTCATGGAGACACTCCTGTAGTCTCCTGGCGGGAGAAAGAATAAAGTTATAGCAGCGAAATACTAAGTGGCTACAAACGTGGGGGAGTGATTTAGGCTTACCCTGCACAGGACTCCACGGCTAAGCTGACGTTAGGGGAAGAACTGTGCGGTCTCCACGTCAGAAGCTCTCGCCCCTCTCGACGTTCCACGATAACTGGAGTTTCACTGAAAGAGATATTGACACACGCAACAAGAAGAGGTTTTCGTATAGTGTTGTGTGGTAGGGAGCCGCCATAGTTGTCTTGAGACACGAGCCCCACCCCTAGAATTCCAAACGTGGTGAGATTACTGTATAGAATACGGGGATATACGGCGGGGTACATAAAATGCAATTGCTTGAGATATTTTACAGCAATTTCTGAAACATCTCGACCAAGCTCCACACAGACCCGGATTTACTTTGAGTAGCCAAACCATGCATTAGTACATTTCGCCTCAAGATAATCCTGCTGAGCACATGAACCACAGCAGAAAACAAAATCCACGACACCGCCTCCTGTTACAATACCGCCAGGATCACAGTAGTCCTCTGTAGGCTCCTTTGATCCACCGCCCTGATAGGTCTTTCCACCACAGTCATCATTGGGATTACGACAGAAAGTATTTTACTTGTACTTACAAGCTTACACTGCGTGCAGGAGGTACAATCATCATAAGCAGTATAAATGACGAAGACACTACCTTGAAATTTCGCCATTCAGAAATATTACTCCCCTTCGGTGTGCCGGGATCACAGTAACAACGTTTACGCCGACGCTTGTTTATACGCAGGACTGCTGCTGTGGACGGTGTATGGTACACAAAACCAGTATCGTTTTCATAGTCATATATGCATGCATTTTTGTTTACTCTTGACTCAATCATAGATAATATACTAGTGGAATGATGTATGAGAGAGAGGGGGGGGGGGGGGAGGGAGAGTGATGGCTAAGTAAACTCCACTCCAAACTTGTCAAAGTGTCTCAGTATCACTCCCAGTCTGAGGTGAACTGTCCCCATGGCCTCTGTCCTCAGGTGCTGTCTGTCTTTGCTGGAGTGGATCAGTAACTCCACTGTCACCTGAGGACTGCCTCCTAGGAAGAATGCTGGACATAACACAACAGAGAACACTTTACATAGTGTGCTTCACTTATCTGTAGCAGTCTGTTAAACTGGAATGAGGGGGTGGGGGGATGGAGGGGGGAGTTTATCTAGGGGTCCTAGAAAACCTGATTTCTCCGGAGGGCATATATACCTATCCAGCCCAGGTTCCCCAGGAACAGGGGTGAATTGACTAGCGTACATGAGAATTGTTGCCTGAGGGATCCTAGTGGTTTCCATGTGACACATTTGATGTTGTGGATACCTGGTACTGTGGGAATGGTACAGAACCCATAGCCATCTGGGGAGGGGAGGTGTGGAGAGGGAGGGAGAGGGAGAGAGAGGGGGGAGGGAGAGGGAGAGGGAGAGGGAGAGGGAGAGGGAGGTGAGGAGGGGAACGGGGGAGAGAGAGGGGAGAGAGAGGGAGAGGGAGAGGGAGGTGTGGAGGGGAAGGGGGGAGAGAGAGGGAGAGAGAGGGGGGAGAATAAAAGGGATAGAGGGAGGGGGGAAAGGTGAATAAAGAGAGAAAAGGGAGAGGGAGGGTGGTGCATATCACAGTCACACCATTACCACCTTACATAGCTCATGTCTATTGAAGAAGTCTTCATGGAACACTTGAAAGTACAGCTTTGGCTATCCCTGTAACGCTTTAGTGAAGGTCTGAAAGGAGTTAAAAGACTAGAAATCAGAGATTTGTTACAGTGGAATCCCTCTAATTCAGGACATTTATCTAGGACTGAAGGAGTAGTGAGGTGTTCTGATTACACAAAACACAACAGAATGCCTTCATCTTTGACTGGAGTGTTCCACTGTATATCTATAATCACCTATTGGGTGGGACCACTTCGCATACTTGCCATTAAGTGGGTAGGGAACAAGTAGGGAGGATTGGAGGGCGTGGCTACTGAATACCAACCTCTGGGTGGTCGATCTGTGTCTGGCCTTCACTGGCACCCTCCAACAGCCGCCAGCCACTTCCGTGACTCACGCTCCACTTACAGAACAGATCTCCGGACGGAAAATCGCTCCCTCCCTCTAACTCGCCTATAACGTGAACTTCTGCCATCACAACTTACACAAGAAAGTTTCTCTTACTTCCTTTCGTTATAACGCCGTTTGGAAGGTGGGGCTAAAATAACACAGCTCCCACTAATAGGGCTTGAAGACTCAAAAAAAGAATCTGTAGTAGTACGTAGAGAACATCTTCGAAGCGTTTGCCACTCTAACCCGTTGCTGCCCTGGGGCATCTTCTGCATCAGTGCTCTTCTCTTGAGAGGGTCAAACTTTTACAGCTATTAAGTGATGTCATCCAATTACAATCTGCATAGTATGTTATTGTAGTGTTAGGGTTCTATGCGCCGTAAGGTTAGATGCAGGAGGATACCTCGAACACGCGTCTTCTCCAGTAGCGTAGTAAAAACCAATTAATTACACACACACACACACGTGATACACATAGATGACGTGATACAAATCAATGCACGCATACATACAGAATATTGCAATACCACATCTCCCCTTTTGGGATAAGAACATGTACCAATGCCAAAGCATGCACTATTACAATATCTAATATGCATACACTTATGGTTACACAAATGATACCAAATTAGGAATGTCCAGTGTTCCAGCTATTGTCCAATCTCTCCGGTGGATGGGACTCACGGCTGCTTCTTCGTAGCGGACGTTCCTGCATATCATTACCGTTTTGATTCGTCTCAATAGAATCGGATTCCGTCTCTGAGTTCGGGAGATCCACTAGCGCACGTCGGTTACGACGGTAGGTACCTTCAGAAGTCTGAACTTCATATGACCGAGGAGTACCAGCTTCTTGTACTATTTGCGCCTCCTCACCACGGTCTGGAATCCAAACAGCCTGTCCTGGGCTCAGAGGTTCCAAATCTCGGACTCCGTGATGTTGGTCATAGTTCTCACGTACCCTATTCCTGTACAGTTCTTCTCTCTCTTGTAGGAGAGCAGGATCTGGTACGGCTGGCTTCAACGACTCCCTTGTCATAGGTACATTTGTCCACAACTTTCTGGACATTAACAACTCAGAAGGACTAAACCCACATTTTAGCGGAGTTGCACGATAGGATAGTAGGGCTAGGTATGGATCTCCTTCCTTTTTCAACAGATTCTTTACTGTTTGTACTGCCCGCTCTGCCTCACCATTGCTTTGCGGATAGTGAGGACTGCTAGTCACATGTTCAAACTGGAATTGTCGAGCAAAAGCTGCATACACTTCGGAAGAATATTGAGGTCCATTATCGGATACCACAACTTCAGGAATTCCATGTCTAGCAAATATTCCTTTAGTGCGGAGAATAACTTCCTCTGATGTGGTACGATTCAGTCGGGCTACTTCAATGAAACGAGAATAGTAATCGACCACCAGCACATAGGATTTTCCCTTGAATTCAAACAAATCTGTTCCAACTCGCTGCCATGGAAGTTCGGGTAGAGCTGTGGGAATCAGAGGTTCACTCCTCTGTTTAGTGCACTTTCGACAAATCGAACAATTCTTCACGAGCTCCTCGAGTTGTCTTGAAAGACCTGGCAACCAGAGTGACTGTCTCGCACGTTCCCGGCATTTGGAAATTCCCTGATGTCCAGTGTGTATTCGGTCCAGCATCTCCAATCTGGTATAACAACTCGGTTACCTCTTAACAGACCGTCTTTAACCGAAATCTCTGAGGCCACTGGGTAATAGAGTTTCATTACCCCACTTAAGGATTGTCTAGAAGGCCACCCAGACTGGCAATACTCGGTTGCTAGTTTGCACTCTTCATCCTCCTCCTGATGACGTTTAATTCGCTCCATCTGCTTCTCTGTAGCTGGCAGGTTATGGATCACACTGTTCACATAGGATGCAGTTTCCTGCTGCAGGAGGAGATCCTCTTCTACTGCTTCTGAGCATGGAGCCCTTGACAGAGCATCTGCTACCAGTAGACTCTTCCCTCGAACATGGGATATGGTGAATTTGAAACGCATCATTCGTAGGCGGAAACGCTGCACACGGATCGGTAACTCGTCCAAATTCTTTGACCCAAAGAGAGGTACTAGCGGTTTGTGGTCTGTGTGAATGTGGAATTCCAGTCCCAACAGATAATCGGAAAACCGTTCACATGCCCATGTAAAGGCGAGTGCTTCCTTTTCAATTTGTGCGTAGCGCTGCTCAGTCGGAGTCAGCGATCGAGAGATGTATGAGATTGGTTTCAGTTCTCCATTGGGTTGTTTCTGCAACAGTACCGCCCCCAGTCCGTACGAGGACGCATCTGCTGACACCACAGTCTCACGACTCTGATCAAAGAGTGAGAGAACAGGATCAGTTTCCAATGCCTGTTTAATCTCAGTGAATGCTGTCTGCTGTGCTGGTCCCCACACCCACTGGTTGTGCTTATTTAGTAACTCACACAACGGTTTCGTCTTCTCAGCCAAATTCGGGGCAAACTTGCTGAGATGGTTGGTCATTCCGAGGAATCTTCTGACTTCGCTCACATTCGTTGGTGGTGGGACTTCCCGAATAGCTCGAACCTTGTCAGGATCAGGACGGATTCCATCACTGTCAACAATTTGACCAAGGAACTTCACCTGCGATTGTGAAAAGTGACATTTTTGTCTGTTCAGGGTCAGACCTGCCTCCTGCAGTCTTTGTAGAACTCTATCCAGGCGTTCATCGTGTTCCTTGGCAGTCTGTCCATGGATAAGGACATCGTCCATCATGCACACGACACCTTCAAGGCCGGTTAGGATATCGGACATCCGCCTCTGGAAATGTTCCGGTGCTGAGGTGATTCCGAATGGTAAACGATGGAAACATTATCTACCAAATGGTGTTATAAACGTCGTCAGCAATGCACTCTCTCGGTCGAGTGGTATCTGCCAAAACCCGGAGTTGGCATCTAAAGTAGAAAACACCTGGGCACCTGCGAGTTGTGCGAGGGAGGTGGGTGAGATCCACACAAATGCGAACTTTCCCATTGCTTTTCGGCACTACCACCATTCCAGCACACCAGTCAGTAGGTTCACTTACTCTAGTAATCACTCCCAGTCTCTCCATCCTGGCAAGTTCATCTTTCACTGGCTGCATAAGGGGAATAGCGACTCTGCGAGGAACAGTTAGTGCAAATGGTTTGGTTCCCTCTTTCAGTTGGATTGTATACTCACCATCCAGTTTTCCCAGACCTCTGAAGAGATTTGGGTACCGGTCCACTGCGTCTTTTGTGCTGAACTGAACAGATCTCACACCGACAACCAGATCCAATGCTTCAATAGCTGGACGTCCAAGTAAATGTTTGTGGAGGTTCTCCACAACAAACAGTTCCTGTTCAGTATCGTGGATACCATTCGAGAGTGTTACAGTAAACTTGCCCTTAACTGATAGTTTGTTGCTACTTGGGCCACGCAAAGTTCTCCCCGGTGGAGTGAGTGGAGGACTTCCTATCTCTCTGTGAGCCTTCTTAGAGATAGCTGTCACCTCTGCCCCCGTATCTATCTCGAATTTGGTTGGTGTACCATTTAGAGACAAAACTACTGACCATGGACTATCCTTGTGCTTGTCATCTTTTCTCATGCCACCCATGAATGGTTCCTCATCCTCTGGAGAAGTGTCCCTATGCACTTCACTCATTTTGGCGGTCCGGCAAACTGACTTGAAGTGTCCTCTTTTTTTGCACTTGTGACACACAGCTTCCCTGGCAGGGCACTGCTGTTTTGCATGGGAAGGGGATTTCCCACACCACTTGCAGGTAGACTTAGAGGTCTTCTCTCCTTTGTCCTTATCAGCTGGTTTCTTATCTGATCTGTTCGGACTCCTCCTTTTGCTGACCGCGCCCATGCGGTTGTCTGGCTGCTTATCTGAGCCACGCACTAATGGTTGCTGCTGCTTGATGGCTTCAGCTTGTCGCACTTACGTAATTGCCTTCTCTAACATCAGATCTGGATCTAGCTGTAGTTTCTCTGAGAGTCTCGCGTCGCGCAGACCCACCACGATACGGTCACGTATCATCTCGTCGTGCAGATCGGAATATCCGCAATACTCAGCTAGGCCATACAGTGCAGTAATAAAGGAATCCACTGACTCACCCGGCTCTTGCCGTCGTTGGTTGAATTTTGCACGTTCGTATATGACGTTTCGGCGTTTGATGAAATGTTCGTCGAACTTGCCTTTCACCGTCTCGTACTTCTTGGCATCCTCCGCCGAGAGTCGGAAGGAACGGAGAATGTCATCCGCCTCGTCCCCCATCGAATAGAGTAGGGTGTTGACCTGGGTCTCCTCGTCTTTCTCTTTGAGTCCTGACGCTATCCGGAACCGTTCGAAACGGCGTACCCATTTCGGCCACTCTTCGGGATGGCTGAAGTTGAACTGTTTAGGCGGCGAAACCTGGTAAGTACCCGTGCCCGCCATGTGCTCGGTCAGGATATCCTTCCTCTCTTCGTTCAGCGCTCCTCTGGTCGCTCAGAGAGAAAGTCGTAGACAGGGCACCGCTGCCACCATGTAGTGTTAGGGTTCTATGCGCCGTAAGGTTAAATGCAGGAGGATACCTCGAACACGCGTCTTCTCCAGTAGCGTAGTAAAAACCAATTAATTACACACACACACGTGATACACATAGATGACGTGATACAAATCAATGCACGCATACATACAGAATATTGCAATACCACAGTTATGGTAAACTGCACATGTGAATTTTGTCATTTGGGGATTTACCTACCATCCAGTATATATGACTATACAACAACACATTCTTCAACACTGTCTAATGTTATTTTTCCTCCTCCACCAACTATCATCATCCTGTTTGGCGATGGACTAACTACAAAACACCCTGTCCTACCATCAGACATAGAGCCAATCTTCACCCACTGTCTATCCACTAGCTGGTGAATGGAGTTGACTATAGGTATGTCCTGCATCATAAAAAAATCAGTATCTTCTTGCCCGCCAATGATTACTAGTTGTCCACAGAGAGTAGCAGCTGTTGGATATTTCACCGGTGCCTGAGGTAGTGGTGTCCATTCGATGATATTGAGTGGCTGGTCACTGGATTGTAGAGCTGGAAGGGAGCATGAGTAGCCAGTACCATCACATCCTATTAAATGAAATTGATTGTCACATATTGTGGCTAAAGGTTGGGGGAGAGGAGGTGGTAAGTAGACTAGTTCGTGCCATAGTCTAGTCACCACATGAAATACATCGACTGTAGTAGTCCAATGATCACCCCCAATCACTACTATATAATTGCCATCTGATGTACTAACTACAGCAGTAAAGGGACGTGCAGTGTTCATTGGGGGGTAGTGCTCAACCCATTGGCCCTGTCGTAATGTAAATAGTTTGTTAGTATAAGATCCATCATATCCCCCCACAGCAGTTAGTTCCCCATCAATGATGACTAGTCCAGAGTTACGATATGGAGATGGAGGAAGTTCTTCCCATTTTGCTGCACTCCATTCATAACAGTAAATCTTGGAGTCACCTGGTGTAAAATATGCAAATTTATCATCAGTCGTTGCAGATCCTCTCTGCATTCTACATGGTGCTTTCTTCTTTCTATAAAACCGCACAATGAGCTGAGGGAGATCACATAAATACCGCAACATTAGTCATGTGACTGGCCATGTATGCATGTCTGTACACAGTGAGAGTGTCTATAGCCACATTAGACTAAATAGGATGTGGCTATTGAATGGGGTTAGATATAATGTATGGAGAGAGGGAGAGAAGTTACCTTTCCCTGTTTGGAGGGAGGTATGGAATGGGGTACAGCTACAGGTCTGGCAGCTTGTGGAGTGGACTGGAATGAAGACAAGTACATATTTTCTGATGTGTTAAAGCATTACATTTTCTACCTGTTGTCTCAGTTGTCTCAGTTGCTGCTGTGCCTGAGCTAGCTCCCTGTCCTTGGCCTGCATTAACTCCTCTTTCTCAGCCTCCTGCAGTTAAGTGGATCACAACACATCTACATGCCTAGGTTATATAAGTCTAGGCCCTCACAGAGCAGCTAGGCATAGCTACATGGTGCTGATGAGGGCCAACCAGCCTGAAACAGCTGTCAACCGTTTGCTTAGTTTGCTCCTTTTTCCATGTATATAGCAGAATCAGAAAAGCAACCCAACCCAGTAACATAGACAAACCACCCCCCCCCCATATATACACACATACATACACACAAAACATAGGACACTTGAATGCCCATCCTTGAGAACTGGGACAGTGGGTGTGGCTAGCCAACTCTCCCCACACCCACATGTAGCTATTCCCTTCCCCCACTTACACACACACACATACATACACACACACACACAAACACACACACACACACACACACACACACACACACACACACACACACACACACACACACACACACACCCTTTGTCTCATCTCCCGAATTTGCTGCTGCTCCCTCCTGATGGTCTCCTCTGCTCTATTCAGCCCAGCCTCCTTCCTCATCAGTTGTTGTCTAAACATCACTTTCTCCCTCTCACTGGATTGCAGCTGCTGCCTTAGTTCAGTAACCTCCCTTACAGGATCTGCAGTCTGGGACCAAACATGTATGAATATCACGACTACAGAACACTAACATGTCCCTTACCTGGTTCCTTGGCTGGGTGTGAAGAGCTCGTATCAATTCCAGTTTGTTCATTTCCACCTGATCATCTCTCTCTTCCCCTCTGGCCTCCTCTAACAGACCCAGTACCTCACCAATGTTTGGTCGATCTTCAGGGAAGTCAAGACACCTCTCAATCATCTTGAGGAGAGGGTGGTCCTCACGTAACTGACTGTAGATTATTTGCATATACTTGGCTCGTCGTTCTAGCTCACTTCGACCCACAATTTGCCTTTGTTTGTTGCGATAATTTGGAGCCAGCAGGTTGCAGGGGAAGGTTTGACTGAGTGTGAAAATAGCCACAACACCAAATGAGAAGATATCAATGCTTACGCCATATTTCGAACACTTTTTTTCTTCTTCTTCAGATATGATTTCCAGAGCCTCAGGTGGCATGTAAATGCTTGCTCCAGGTGCCTTAGTCAGGGTAGCTGCAGCTCTCATACGAGGCACGATACGAGCTACCCCCAAGTCCGCTATCTTGGCCATCATCCCTGAAGTTAGGAGTACGTTTCGTGCAGACAAATCTCGGTGGATGATGGGCGGAGTTCGCTCGTGGAGAAAGGCCAGGCCGCTGGCCACGTTGTGTAGAATTGAGCACTTCAGGCTCAGCGGAAAGAACGGTTTCGGCGTGTCAGATGGAGGCGGAGCGTCCATTTCGGGGTCCAGTAAGTCGTGAAGGCTCGTAAGCAGACGCTCCATTACCAACGCAGGCAGTCGCGATCCCTCAAAGTAGCACACTCCCAGGAACTGGACAATGTTCGGGTGGCGGAGGGTGCTCATCAGTTCACATTCCTTTACAAACTGGGTTGACGCCCGGTTAAAATCGGCCTCTGAGATCCCGAAACGATCTTGAAAGACATCGTGGATCTTTTTAGCAGCACAAATAGCTCCACATATCGCCACTTCCTCGACGCTGCCGTAGGCTCCGGCGCCGATTCTAGCGCCAGTGAGCGTGACATTGGAGAGGACGAACCGCCTCAGCTCAGGATTTTCGCAGGATGCCATATTTGATGGGAGGTTTTTGGGAATTTTGAACACGATTACGTCATCTAAACTATAATTAGACGTCGGTGTAGCTAGAGCGTACGTGTACAGTATCGGTGATTTCCTGTCACAAATGCGTGGTATACGGAAATATGCGGAAGTTACCAAACCATTATGTTAGTATACGGACGTTTACAAACTCGTGGAGTCCTCATTTCTGATATCACGTCGTGATTTTAGCCTCGTCCCCAGGCTCTCCCCAGCGAGCGTACAGCGAACGACCTTTGAACCCGTAGTAAAAATAAGAAGGGTACGCGAAATCACGTGCACCGCCCTAGGGTAGAAAGGGGGTAGAAAGACTTGGCAATTAACAGCGTGGGCGGTGTTTCCACCTGCACAGCAAAGCGAACGTACAGGTAACAGTACAAGGCAGTAGGGCTTACTGCGTGCCAACTGGAATAAAAATAAGGCGGATCTCATCATGCCGCAGGCTCCTCACCACTAAACTCCATGGCTTTAGCGGCACATAGTGCAACGGCTAGCATACGTACACGCTTGATGTCTAGCTATAGCCTAGCCAAGGCATAAAGAAAGCGGTATGCATCCGTATAAGACGGCCAAACGGCTATACACGTACAGGTAACCGTAAAAGGCAGCTCTGGCAGCCGGGTAACTAAAAAGAAGAAAATTGCGTAATTTGGGATCACGCGATTTCGCGTTACCAGGCTCTCCCCCTTCTTATTTTTACTACGGGTTCAAAGGTCGTTCGCTGTACGCTCACAGGGGAGAGCCTGGGGACGAGGCTATCGTGATTTCACGTTGATTTCTTGAAGGGCGTACACCGGAATTTTGGTCCCGGCAAAATGGTCCTAGATGGTCCCCCCGGACCTAAATTGCCGAAAATATTGGTCCATCTTCAAAATTTTGGTCTGGCGATATGATCCGGCGCGGGCTAGCGAACGGTAAGCTTTGCCAGAGACGTAGTATATATAGGCCTAGTGCAGTTGTCTCACCCTAGATAGATGGGCGACGCCCGTCCTCACGCAGAGAGCCGGACTCTCAGCGTGAGGACGGGCGCCTCCCATCTATCTCATCTCACCCCGAGCTTCACACATGATGTAGCTAAAAGTTAGTGTATTTACGGCAACACAACAGTTTCACTTCGCAGGACAGGTACTTCGCAGTACAAGAATGCGTTGGTGGTTGAAAATGATCAATGATGATCATGGCAAACTCGCATAATGGCGTTAGATCTACAGCCTAATTCGTGATGAAAAAGTAATCACAAACAGTGTACAGGCCCACGCAAACTTTGAAGAGGGCCCAGCTGCCCTGTGAGCTGCGTTTCAGATTGGCGGACTAAGATTTTATTTAAGGGGGACCATTTTTTTTAGAAAAAGTTATCCAATTTTGCCGAAAATATTGGTCCTGGGACCAAAATTTTCGGCGGTGCAAAATTTCCGTAACAGGCCTAGGGTGTACGAGATTTCTGTCCGTGTCAGACCCTCGCTCTTAATAGAGCTTCCCACGGGGTCTAGGTGAACTGTGTGGTCATCTACAGATATGGGAAGCAGAATAGAAAAAAGCCCAGGAAGAAAAACGACAAAAAGAATTGAGAGCCGAGTACTTAAAGGAGGAAGAAATGTACCACAGTAAAGAGCTGCTGTGGAAAGGAAATCACTTGACTTCATTATAAGCCTCCTCCAGGCTTTGTAAAGGATGAGGAGAGGAAGAAGGAACATGAAGGTGGAAAGGTGAGAAGAGTAAGCTGTGTATGTACATACATTAGTGACAATAGATCAGACCACACTATAAACTATGGAAATGTTGCACACACAGTTGACTCCAATTTCTTCAAAGACATATGACCCTATTTCTGGGGAATGTGTATACAATAGAACCTCTTTAATCAGGACACCCTGAAAAAAGTAGGCAAAAGTAGTCGGCTACAGAGGCAAAGAACAGGACATATGTGTATTTCAGGTATTAGCAGTCTGCTAAGTTACATGTAGCTAAGAAAGAAGCAAGTTAAAAATTTGCCTCTACATATTCTTTTGCCATATAAAACGTGTGCTTTATACATAGAGTATGCAAAACTGTGATTTTACCAACCATACTCTTCTTACACAGCTACAATAATGCAGAGGAGTGTGAAGTTGGGTTTATAGATATGGCGGTGGTTAGGAGTACACTAGCCCATTGACCATATATACATGTACATGTACATGTAGGATTGGTTTACATTTGGTTGAATATTGTATGTTCTGAAACTGTCCAAAATAATGTCCATGTATACATAAAGAAGACAAACGTTTGTGTATAATGCATGTGTAGGTAAACAGTCCTGCTAAGTTATTACACGTGTGCAACAATTATGTACTATCATTTGTCCATGTATATATACTACACAGGGTTACATACAGAGGGAGGTCTGCACTAAGATCCCCCCCCTTCCCCCACGCCACGCCACAAGGCAGCTATAATCCGGGTCCACATCTTGGCCAATGCATATGTACGTACATCTTTGAACATAGCTACAATTCTTCTCATTGCACGACACACTCGGTGTGTTGTGTGACGATGGGTGAAGTGACTAGATGTGTCGTGTGACGATGGGTGGAGTAACTAGATATGTCGTGTGACAATGGGTGGAGTGACTAGATGTGTCATGTGATTATGGGTGGAGTGACTAGATGTGTCGTGTGACGATGGGTAGTGTGACTAGATGTGTTGTGTGACGATGGGTGGAGTGACTCGATGTGTCATGTGACGATGGGTTGAGTGACACCTTTAGTTGCCATAGTAAGGTATGTAGTAGAATAATCATGACTCATTGAGATAAGGAAAGTTATAGCCCATTTTTCTATCCCAACACCATGTTTGTGTACTTCTCAATCAGGACACCTCACTAATCAGGACACCTCACTAATCAGGACACCTCACTAATCGGGATACCTCACTAATCAGAACACCTCACTAATCAGGACACCTCACCCCTGTCCCCCAAGAGTGTCCTGACAAGAGATGTTCCACTCTACACACATCCCATGTCATGTAACACATTACATGTTATTTCAAGTACTATTGCTGCCCCTGGAATGTCTCTAAGTCAACTCAGTGTGTCTCTCTGTTAGTGTTATCACAATATGTGGATCATAATGGAGAGGAGGGGGTGGTAGTGGGGGGGTGGAGTGCCTCTCTAATGGGACCTATGGCAGGGGGTCATATGGGGGGTTAGGGGCCCCCACGTCAGTGTGTTCCTCTATTAGTGTTAGGTCTGTACCACAATATGTGGATCATAATGGAGAGGAGGGGGTGGTAGTGGGGGGCGGAGAGACTCTCTAATGGGGACCTATGTCAGAGGGGTTAGGGGGGCCCCTCATCAGTGTCTCTCTCTGTTAGTCTGTATAATATGGTGAACTAAAAAGGGGTGGAGGGAGTGGTAAGTGAGGGGGTGGGTGGAGTGCCTCTCTAATGGGGACCTGTGTCAGGGGGTCTGTCACACCATAGGTGGTCCCCCACCATAATGATCCCCCCATGTCAGTGTGACTTGCACGAGTGCTAATTAAGATATCCCTAGCCTCCCCCTCCCCCCAGACTAAGTAATCCAAGGAGGGAACAGTTATGGCAGCCATAAGTGGGACCACTTATAGTCAGATGTGTTTGCTCCGTACATACCCATTACCCCTCTCTCACACGCAAATACACACACACACACACACACACACACACACACACACACAGGTCGTTGCCATGTGGAATCTCCTGAGGGCACTCAATGACAGAGGGTCTGTTCCTAAAGTCAACTGGAGAAAGTTTTATGACTTTGCCCTGGAACTGGAGACTGATCAGGACACCTCACTAATTGGGACATCTCACTAATCGTGTCACCACTAATCACATCACTAAGGTGGGGGGCAATAGGGACACCTCACTAATCAGGAAATCTCACTATACTCACTCAGTTGTTCTTTCTCTCTCTCTCTCCTGGGCTATTATGAAGCAATTTGTGGGAATTCTTCATTTTACTCTTTCCTTCAATGACCTCAAGGTGTGTGGAGAAGTTCTATATGTGTATTCATCACCTCTCCCTCTCCCTTCCCCATTGTACTTCCTCTATCCCCTCCCTCCCTCCCTTACTTTACTTCCCTCCCTCCCATCCCTCCCTTCATCCCCTCCCCTCCCTCTCCCTTCCCTCCCTACCCCACTCTCTCGCCCCTCCCTCCCCCTCCTTCACTCTCCTCCCTCCCTCTTCCCTCTCTCTCCCTCCCCAGATGACCAATCCGGCCATTCAAAATGACTTCAGTTACTATCACAGGACACTCAACAGAAGGAGAATGGTAAGTGTAATAGTCTCTATTCCATACCAATTGATTGCCGATTTTACCCAATGATCACTCTCATCTTTCTCACTTCATTCTTTCTCTCCCCTCTCTCCCATCCCCCCATCCTTTCCTCACTCCATTCTCTCTCTCCTTCTCTCCCCCTCTCCCCTCTCTTCCCTCTCACAGGAGGAGGTCAGTGCAGTCAGTCAACCCTCCACTGATGGGGTGGAGCTACATGATGACGTGGCCAATAGAATGTCTCTGTTTTACGCCAACCCCACCCCCATGTTGAATACACTGAGTGGAGCTGCCGAGAAAGTGCTTCAGGAAGTGTGTGTGTGTGTGTGTGTGTGTGTGTGTGTGTGTGTGTATGTGTGTGTGTGTGTGTGTGTGTGTGTGTGTGTGTGTGTGTGTGTGTGTGTGTGTGTGTGTGTGTGTGTGTGTGTGTGTGTGTGTGTGTGTGTGTGTGTGTGTGTGTCACACATGTCCAGCATTGCCTACAGACGTCCAACAGTACTTGGTATCCCATTGCATTGTACCCTTAGGACAGTCCATTAGGTGGAAGTGGGAATATCCTATTATGTCCCACTCACTGTACCTACTGTCCATCCCATCACATTCCATCATGTACCCCAATGTACCAGGGAACATCCCAAACTGTACCACCCCTCATGCCTATATCCCACTCTCCATCCCATCCCAATGTATCATGGGAAGGAAGGAATGGAATGGGAACTGTACCACCCTCGTTTGTGTGCTAGTATGACTGAGTATGTACATGTATGTAGTGGTATGCTTCTTACTCTCTATTTCCCTCTGTATTATCCCTCTCCCCTCCTCCCCCCCCCCTCCATCCCTCCTTCTCTCCTTCCCCCCTCATCCCCCTCATCCCCCTTTTCTCCTACCCTCGCTCCCTCCCTCCCTCCCTCCCTCTGTCCCTCCCTCTCTCACCCTCCCTCCCTCCCTCCCTCCCCCTCCAGGTATAGCACTAAACATTTTAATAAGGATGCCACTTTAAAAGCCACTAAAGACCTTCTCTCTCAATGACAACTCTGTGTAGTCAATGTATATCCCTTCACACTCTCACCCTCACAATTCACACACTCACACGCTGTCACACACGTACATAACAATTGCTGTACATATGTACAGAATTTAATAGGGAACATTTCATTAAAACTATCTGTAATATATACTAGATAAATGGTCACCATAGTGGGTGGAGTCACTGGAGTAAACCACCTAGTGTATAGTCTGGTAACCAGACCCCACCCACACCCTCTCTGGGGGCGGGGTCTGGGCACAAGACTACCTAGTGTACAGATAAGCCACTGGAGTAAATGTAAGTATTGTGTATGTGTACTTGTGTAAGATGATGAGATTGTAGAGTGGTCCAATTTAATAAATTATACACAAAATAAAGAATATCTTACACAATTTCATGTATATATTCATGTACATAACTACATAACAACACATTCTTCAACGCTGTCTTTAGCATCTCCACCAACTATCATCATCTTGTCTGGTGATGGAGTGACTACTAAACACCTCCACCTGCCACTAGACATAGAGCCAATCTCCACCCACTGTCCATCTATTAGCTGGTGAATGGAGTTGACTCGTAACCAGCCTTGATCCCCACCAACTGTTACTAGCTGTCCACAGAGAGTAGCAGCTGTTGACCCCATCACCGGTAGCTGAGGTAGTGGTGTCCATGTAAGGATACTTGATATCGACTGTGATGTGATTGGCTGGTCACTGGATAGTAGAGAGCATGAATAGCCAGTACCATCACGTCCTATTACATATAATTGATTGTCACATATTGTGGCTGAAGCTCCTCTCTCAGTTCCTTCACCTTCTCTTCACTGTGAACACTCTGTGAATTGAACAAACACTTTCAGAGATGAGTCCAGACTGCAATATACTTTATACTGTATTGTAGAACATGAAAAAAACAATATCTGGTGGGGCCAGACAAGCTATATAAGCAATCCCTGGACAGCACTGTTTCGAGCTTATTAGCTCTCATCAGCAGGGAATATATACGCAAAAGCTTGTATAAGCGCACCACCAGTTTATATACGCAAGAACACCAGTGGTTCAGCGGTTTCAGACCTAATGAGATTCACCCACCACATCATTACCTATGTTGTGCCTGCCACGCCTAGAGCAATAAACTGGACAAGGCCCCTTATTCAAAACCACCAGTCACAGGTTGGGCCGGTGCAATGAAGCCACCAAAGACACCCATACCCACTGGAGTACTTCTACATGAAAAGAAATATATCTGGTGGGGTCAGACAAGCTATATAAGTGATCCCTGGACAGTGCCGTTTCGAGCTTAATACGCAACAGCTTGTCTATAGGCACACCACCGGTTTATATACGCAAGGCGTATATAAACATGTACATGTACATAAATTGGAAGTGAGGCTGTAGACTAGCGATATCCAATACCACTGAGGCCCCACCCACCTGTAACCTAGCATGTAACTGCCTAACTGGTAGGCATGGTATTGGCATGACGTCATTCAATATAAGCGCACCTTACTGTAACCCTAGCCCTAGCCTTAACCTAGCGCTACCTAGAAAAGACACAAGAGCCACTGATCCATCCATCTGGGTCATCCAGGCTTTGCACTTATATTTCTGGAATGACATAATGCTAATCTCAATTACATGAAGAAAGACCCACCCATATGGTATGTGAATGGACAGCTACGTATATAGCTTTGGCCCATGTATGCCTCCATAAATCTATGTAACATAATGCAACACTTCCTATGCAATATGCAAGTAACCCTCTGGGTTGGTGCTTTCCCAAGCTATTGGATTCTCACTTCAACAAATGGACTCTGACCTTCATTCTTTCCAACTCCAGCTCTGCTACTGCTCTGGCCTTATCTTGTTCCAGTTCAGTGATCCTCCCATCACGTACCCCCAACTTCTTCACTCCCTCCCCAATTTTCTTATTCAGCTTTTGTATCTTTTCTTTGCATTTCTCCAGCTTCTTCTCCTTCTCCTGAAGCTTGGCCTTGGCCTCTCGAAGCTCACTATCCTTTACTATAATACTCTCTTGAAGAATTTGAAGAACTTGCTTTTCATGTTGGTTTAGTGAAAGATGCTGGGCATGAAGTTTATTGAAGCAGTCCAGTTCACTTTCTTTCTTCCTAATCTCCTCCAGCAGGAGCTGTTTCTCTTGCTCCAACCTCTCTATATCTTCTACAATCACTTCAGCTTCTTCCCTCGCACTTGCAGTTCTCTCCCTGTTTTGTCTTCTCTCCATTTCGAGTTTATCCAATTTCTTGTCTATTTCCGCCACTTTGGAATCATCTTTCTCAGTGCTTGGTTTAACCCTTTTGGTCTTCGTCCTCAGCTCAGCATCTAACTGTATTGTAAGACAGACACATCTCACAAGCAATAAACCACAATGTCAGAGGCAGAGAACCTGGGGGGCAGGGGGGGGCTTGAGCCCCCCCACTTTTTGATAAGGGGGGGCTGAGTCCCCCAAAATTGGAGGCTGTCAATGTGTCAAATGAAGAACGTATTAATTAAATATACTAGATAGTTATAATACCATATTCAGAATGAACATAATTATATAGTAATTACCCCTCAATAATTCATGAATGCCAAGCCCCCCCACTTTTGACATGCTGTCTCTGCCTCTGAATGTTTAACACTCACCTCTGTTTTAACTACAGTACAGGTAGTTGGTGACTTCTGAGCAGTCTCTGGCTCCAGTTCAGATGGGAAGAGCACACCTACAGATATACAATACAGTCCATATATTGTTATAGTAATACATAGTCATAGGCAGGGGGGCTAAGGGGACTGAAGCCCCCCAATAATTTTATGAGGGGACAGAACCCCCTAATATTCCAGTCATATGAGGATTGCAGGAAAGCCCTAGTACTAGCCCTAAACTCCCTAGGGTACAGTCAGGCCCCCAATATTTTAGGCTATGGAGTATACCGTATTTTTCAGCAATATTCCTTGCCACACGACGTTCATTGATAGCCACCAGTGCTCTGACTAGCTTGGACCACGAAGGTCGTTCATCAATTCTCTCCCATTTCCTTAGTGTTTCTCGCCTCCTGTCTGCTATGGAGTATCGATAATCAACTTCAATGTCGTCAAGGTCAGATTCTGGGACCCCAAGTTCAAGGCCCAGCTCATACGTCCTCCGTACACACATCAGATCATTTAATAATAATCTCATTGATACCTCTGTATACAGGTGTGAAAGGTAAAGTATAACTACAGTCCAGTCTGTCATCAGTGAGTATGTACCTTGTCTTGGTACTTCCACTCTGCATCCTCGAAGCAAGCTCCCAAACTCTAAGACTGGACTGTCGACTCATGTATCCATGCAGCTTTCTTGGTTTTTATTGTTGACAGGAATGACTTTATGATTCTCGTTGTGGGTGTGGTCAGGACACACGAGGTAGAGTTGTGTGTCTACCTTACACCTAACACCATCTGGTGAACCCCAGTCACCTATAGGTGAGGGGGGAGGGAAGGAGAGAGAGAGGGAAGGAGGGAAGAGGAGGGGAGGGAGAGGGAAGGAAGAGGGGGGGAGGGAGGGGTAAGGGAAGGAAGAAGGGAGGAAAGGAGGGAGGCATGGAGGTATAACACAGTCACACAGTTCTAAATGCTAACTTCTTGAAAACAGGTAAATGCTACATGATGAACATAAGACACCTTTTGTTACAACCTGACAAACCGACAGAGTCATCTTGCTCTGTACACATAGCCATAAGAATATTCTGGTCATTGATCTGTGTTAATTACTAGTATTTTATATACTACTGTTTACTATATATACTGGGCATATTGTGCACTTACTCAGAATTGCTGACACCACTACAAATTAACACAATGGTAGTGTTCATAATCACTCATTCACTATATACATTAAAAACATCATGCAGGAACAATCTTCTTTGAGCTGGGTAGCTACCTGGAGATACTTTGAGCAGCCCAAACCATGCATTGTCACATTTCACCGCCAATAATTATTATCCTGCTGAGCACAGGAATCACAGCAGAAAACAAAATCCACGACACCGCCTCCTGTTGCAACACCGCCAGGATCGCAATAGTCCTCTGTATGCTCGCGCTTGGCACTATAAAGAGGCTGAGATGTAGGGAGAGTTACTTCTCTGGCTTCACACTTACGCCATCAGCCATAACAAAATGAACCCCCGGTCACTTCCCTACCTACCCACCTACACACCATCACTACCTCACTTCCCTACCTACCCACCTACACACATCACTACCTCACTATCCTAAAAATAGAAATGGACCCAAACCATTATTTTCCTATCTAGTTCAGTGCCGGTGTCACGGTAAAATGGGGACCCCCTAAAATAGGGACCCCCGTCCCCATAATCCCGGTAAAATGGGGACCCCCGTCCCCATAATCTCGGTAATATAGGGACCCCCCGTCCCCATTTTACCGGTAGGATAGGGACCCCCTCGTGAGAATAGGGACCCCTAGATCTACTACTGTCACGGTGAGGTGTGACGAATCAATAGGTCTAACGGAGGCTGCACGACGTAGGATAGGGACCTCTCGTGGTAATAGGGACCCCTAGATTATATGATCTATGCCTGGATCTGCTGCTCTCACAGGAATCAATATAGGTCTAGACACTGCTTTTGTACGCACGACAATAGTATAGGGACCCCCTCCGTGAGAATAGGAATCCCGCTTTTGCTTCTGCAATTATTCTAAAGCAAACAATTCTAATAGTGCATCATTATATAGTCAGTGTCTATTAAATACAACTAAACACATGCATTGTATATAACCGAGCATTAGACTACGGTAACTTTAAATCAACCAATCAGATTGCGTAGAGCGTGGAAAATAAATCCCGTATTTTCCACGCTACGTGGAGTATATTGAGACTTGAGGCTATGGCAACACACGCGCGCGTGCGCTGCACGTGTAAAGTGACATTACATGTACAGTGCAAAGTTTATTTGTAGCAGGGTGCAGCAGGTTATAAAGAATAGGTATATACAGTAAATACGGAGAGCCAGTTTGTCCCAGTCAGAGTCGGAGTCGAGGATCGGCTCTTCGCTTCTAGTAGAAGCTGTCGACATCGCCACTGTCACTGTCATCCTTCCCGAAGCGACCTCAGTAGTTCATCTGGGCATTTGATGATCAAGCGTCTCTGTCTTACTTCAAACTCTTCCGTTACTATAGACGCTAGTTACTAAGCGTGTAGCCAATCTATAGTCTAAACCGGTTGACGCGTTTGCGTGAATTGCGTCTCTGAAGCCAACTGTTGCTAGGTATAGACGCTAGTTGTTAAGTGTGTAGCCAATCAGAAATTCGCTGTAGTCTAAACCGGTTAGACGCACTTGTCATCGGGAAATACGGGATTTAGAAAGCCTCGGGCCCTTAGTAGCATCCTCGCTACGCTCGGACGCTACAGCTCAGGGCCCTTGGCTTTCTAAATCCCGTATTTCCCTCGACTCGGCGTCTAACCTATATATAGCCCATGATCAAGGTGCAGTAGTACACGTGAAATGATACCATTCCAGGCATCTGTCACACCTTTTTTTCTGCAGTGTTTTCCTCTGGCGTCTCGCACTTCCTCGTTGTGCTCTCTGTCCTAGCGTCCTCCATTGTCTTCTCCGTCGTATCTCCGTCCATTGTCGTCTTCTACGTCATATCTTTCGTCGTTTCATACATGCATTGTTGTTTGGCCTTGTAAATCTCCTATCTTTGGTTGTTTCTGTTAGAATAGATACTGCAAAGTTTCGAAAGCAGTCGACTTTTTATAGCCATTTTTGCAAGTTCTTTAACTTACAACATACCCATGCCTATGCACATACGTCTTGACGTCAACATCCGCCCGTCGAAGTGTGCTAGTTGACCTAGCCTATATAGCGCGTCTGCACTTCTTACAGGCAATATTTCAACTTATTTAGCAACCCTGCCTTCTCTCCACTGAGTCTTAGCATCAGAATTTATCCGTCGCAGAACCTTTCTACCGCGCAGTCAGGGGTCCCCATTCTCACGAGAGGGTCCCCATTTTACCGGGATTATGGGGACGGGGGGTCCCCATTCTCATGGGGTCCCCAAAATTTTATGACACCGGCCAATCGAAAGCGCAAAGTCCGTTTTAAATTTACTAATGGTCCCATACGGACTTCTACACAGCAGTGTAGGTACGGACTTGTACGGTGTGTAATGCGGTGTAAACACGTCGATCCCACTGTTTCCCGTATATATCCATGCAGGCGTTTTCCTGTGAAGATTAGTGTACAGATAAGCCACTGGATCGGAGTAAATGTAAGTATTGTGCATGTGTACTTGTGTAAGATGATGAAATTTTAGAGTGGTCCAATCTAATAAATTATATACAAAATAATGACAATGTTATGTATATATTCATGTACATAACTACATAACAACACATTCTTCAACACTGTCTAATGACTGGTATCTTGCTCCTACTCCACCAACTATCATCATCTTGTCTAGTGATGGAGTGACTACTAAACACAACTTCCTACCACTAGACATAGAGCCAATCTTCACCCACTGTCCATCTAGTAGCTGGTAAATGGAGTTGACTTGTGACCCACCTCGCTCCCCACCAACTGTTACTAGCTGTCCACAGAGAGTAGCAGCTGTTGAGTAACTCACAGGTAGCTGAGGTAATGGTATCCATGTAAGGATATTCAATATCAACTGTGATGTGATTGGCTGGTCACTAGATAGTAGAGCTTGAAGGGAGCAAAAGTAGCCACTACTATCATGTCCTATTACATATAATTGATTGTCACATATTGTGGCTGAAGGTCGGATGACAGCCTGTGGTAAATGGGTTAGTTCATACCATCTTCTACTCCTCACATGAAATAGTTCAACTTTAGCAGTCCAATCACCAACACTCCCCCCAATCACTACTATATAATTGCCATATGATGTACTAACTACAGCAGGAGAGGAACATGCAGTGTTCATTGGGGGGTAGTGCTCAACCCATTGGCCTTGTCGTAATGTAAATAGTTTGTTAGTATAACGATATCCACCATATCCCCCCACAGCAGTCAGTTCCCCATCAATGATGACTAGTCCAGAGTTAGGATGTGGAGATGGAGGAAGTTCCTTCCATTTCCATTGATGAGTGTAAACTGAGTTGGAGTCACGTGGTGTGAAATATGCAAATTGATCATCAGTCGTTGCAGATCCTCTCTCCATTCGACGTGGTGCTGTCTTTTTTTTGTGGCACTGTACAGTGAGCTTAGGGAAGATCACATGACATGTAATGTGCATAGTAGGAAATATGGCAAGTTTTTCTGACCCAATCAACATTAGTCATGTGACTGGCCATGTATGCACGTCTGTACACAGTGAGAGTGTCTATAGCCACATTAGACTAAATAGGATGTGGCTATTAAATGGAGTTAGATATAATGTATGGAGAGAGGGAGAGAAGTTACCTTTCGCTGTTTGGAGGGAGGTATGGAATGGGGTACAGCTACACGCCTGGCAGCTTGTGGAGTGGACTGGAATGGAGACAAGTACACACAATCTCACATTTTCTGAGATCTCTCAATATCAACTGTACCTGTTGTGTTGATTGAGAAGTAGAGCTAGTGTGAAGTTTCCTGGTGTGGGGTACAGGACTCTGTGTCTGGGAATGGAGGAGGTAGTACCAGTCATATCACTAGTACAGCTTGCATTATTCATACACTGATTCATGACTAGGAATGCTGACCTTTGCTCTCAGTGTCTCTATCTCGGAGTCTCTCTGCTGGAGAGTCTTCTGGAAGTCAGCCACTAGAGCCTCACTGGATTGTAGCTGCCTCTGCAGATCCCCAATCTCCCTCCTGCTGGACTGCTCCTGTACACAGTGACATAGTCAATATACCAATGGTCACTTATTTATGAGATGCTTTGCCTTGATTTGTGCAGTATACATGTACAATGTTAAAGTGACAAGAGTGGGCGGTGGGGATTTTCCAAGGTAGGCTTGTGTGGTTTGTGGTGGATGAATATTATTGTTCTGAAACCACAACTCCTCAGGCCTGCCTAGGATATGTAAGTCTAGGCCATCACTGAGCAACCACATACTGATACTGAAAAAGGATAACCCAAAACAGCTGTCCACTGTTGGCTTGGTTTGCTCTGCGCACAGCTTTTTCCCTAAGACTAAGTGATGAAGATTACCTGTTGTCTCAGTTGTCTCAGTTGCTGCTGTGCCTGAGCTAGCTCCCTGTCCTTGGCCTGCACTATCTCATCTCTCTCAGTCTCCTACAGTCAGGAGCACCTCTAGTCACAAAACACACCATGTAACTACACAGTCACTCACCTGTTGCCGCATTTGCTGCTGCTCTCTCCTGATGGTCTCCTCTGCCCTAGTCAGTGTAGCTTCCTTCCTTCTCAGCTGTTCTGTACTGGACTGCAGCTGTTGCTGTAGCTCACCAACCTCCTGTAAAGGAGAAAAAGAGCAGTCGTAACTACAGTACACACTAATACATCCACCTCTATGTAATGGGGAAATCCCAGGGGATCCCCCTTGCATGTACCTACATGTACCAGTTGTCTCATCTGCTGCTGCTCTCTCCTGACAGTCTCCTCTACCCTAATCAGCTCAGCTTCCTTCCTCGTTAGCTGTTGGTGTAACTCAGCATTCTCTGTCACAAGATCATCAATCACTTGTACCAGATTCTGAACAAAAGTGATGACAGTAATGGTGCAGGGAGGAGGGAGGTATCGGCAGTACTGTATGGTGTATACCCAGTCCCTCACCTGGTTCCTGGGCTGGTTCTGAAGAGTTCGTACCAGTTCCACTCTGTTCCTCTCACTCTCCTCATCTCTAATACCAGCTCTGGCCTCTTCCAACAGACCCAGTACCTCACTAATATCTGGACGATTACGAGCACTGTTATGGAGACATTGTTGGATCAGTCGAATGAGAGGGTGGTCCCCACGGAGCTGGCCACAGACACGGAGCTGGGTGTTGACATTTTTCATGTACTCACTTCGTCGTTGCAGTTCAGAAACACCAACTATTACCCCTGTTTCTTCATTAAAGTAAGTAGCTGCAAGAGGATCACAGGGGAAGGTTTCACCAACTGTGAAAATGGTGACAACTCCAAGTGAGAACACATCAATACTGGCATCATATTTGGACTTTTCAACATTAGAGGCAGAAGGTGCAATGGCCTCTGGAGGCATGTAGACGGAGGCACCAGGTGCCTTGGTCATGGTGGCCGCTACTCTCATGTGAGGGACGATACGAGCCACGCCCAGGTCAGCTAGCTTGCCTACCAGCTGGGACGTCAACAACACGTTTTTGGCAGACAAATCGCGATGGATGATGGGCGGCGTTCGCCCGTGGAGGTAAGCCAGGCCGCTGGCCACGTTGTGCAGTACAGAACACTTTAGGCCTAGCTTGAAGAAAGATAGCGGTGTAGGCTGGGGGGGAAGAGGCTGGGCGTCGTCTGTTTCAGGGTCCAGTAAATCGTGAAGGCTAGTGAGCAGCCGCTCCATGACGAGAGCGGGCAGCCGCGAGCCGGGGAAGAAGTAGACTCCCAGGAACTGGACGATATTGGGATGGTGGAGGGTGGTCATCAGTTGCAGTTCTTCCGCGAATTGAGTGGAGATTTTGGAACTGTTCACCAAAAGGTCGTGGACTCTCTTGGCAGCTCCACAGAGCGGTACGGTCGCCTCCTCGACGCTGCCGTAAGCCCCGCCTCCTAATACAATACCTGTTAGCTGAAGGTTGGACAAGACATACGGCCTGAGACCAGGATGGGCGTCAAGAAATCGGTCTGCCATCTTTTAATAGTGGGAGCTGTAAGGCCACATGAAGTTAATATTTAGTTTCTCATCCCCGCCCGCACTGGATTTCCTGCTGCGTAGAGCTGAAATTATGGGGCGTGTCCATAATCCCATCCCGTTATACTGCTAAGCTTCTAGTTGTATGGTCTTCTATAGAGAGTCATTCAGGGCTTAGTAACTGTTATCAAGCAGGCTTTATGTTAGCCTCGTTCCCAGGAGGATTAGATTAGATTTATTAGTAAGTAAAATCAGGTAAGCTTACCCGCCTGATGCATTGAAATTACATTTCCACACAGACAAATTATTCCCAACCAGAAACCGAAAGGTTGAGAAACTATGACTTGTGGCCTAAATTTTATTTTAGCCCCACCCTTGCAAACGACGTTAACGAAAGGAAGTGATGTCATCTAATTACAATCTGCACCTCGGAATAGGAAAACGTGTCACATAGTATGTTATGGTAAACTGCATACATGATTTTGGTCATTTGGCTACTATCTAGTATTTAAATACTAACTACACAACAACACATTCTTCAGCACTGTCTAATGTTATTCTATTTCCTTCTCCACCAACTATTATCATCCTGTCAGGTGATGACAAAACACTCTTTTCCATAATCAGACATTGAGCCAATCTCTACCCGCCACTAGCTGGTGAATGGAGTTGGCTGGTGGTATGTCCTGCATCAAAAGTGTCAGTATCTTCTTGTTTCAGCCTCTAGTCGTACACAGAGAGTAGCAGCTCTTGAGTATTTCACTGGTGTCTGAGGTAATAGTGTCCATTTAATGATATTGAGTGGTTGGTCACTGGATATTAAAGCTTGAAGGGAGCATGAGTATCACGTCCTATTAAATGTAATTGATTGTCACATATTGCGGCTGAAGGTTGGGGGAGAGGAGGTGGTGAGTAGACTAGTTCATGCCATAGTCTAGTCACGACATGAAATACATCGATTCTAGTAGTCTAATGATCACCCCATATAATAGCCATCTGATGGACTAACTACAGCAGTAAAGGAATGTGCAGTGTTCATTGGGGGGTAGTGCTCAACCCATTGGCCCTGTCATAATGTAAATACTTTGTTAGTATAAGATCCATCATATCCCCCCACAGCAGTCAGTTCTCCATCATTGATGACTAGTCCAGAGTTACAATATGGAGATTGAGGAAGTTCTTTCCATTTTGCTGCATGCAATAATATTCATAACTGTAAATCTTGGAGTCACCTGGTGTGAAATATGCATCAGTCATTGCAGATCCTCTCTGCATTTTACATGGTGCTCTCTTCTTTCTATGGAACAGCACGATGAGCTGAGGGGAGATCACACAAATACTGCAGCATTACTCATGTTACTGGTGTTCATGCACGTCTGTACACAGTGAGAGTGTCTATAGCCACATTAGACTAAATAAGATGTGGCTATTGAATGGGGTTAGATATAATGTATGGAGAGAGTCCCCCCACATACACACACACTAGAAAAAACAACCCCCCCCATATACATACACAGTAGACAAAACTAACACCTCCCCCCATATACATACACACTAAAGACAAACTAACCCCCCTCCCCATATATATACATACACACAAAACATAGGACACTTGAATGCCCAGCCTTGGTTTGGATATGAGGACATGAATGAACTTACTTTCAGCTGTTGCTGTAGATCAGAAATCTGTTTTGAATGACTGCTTATGTCAGCTTCCTTCACTGCAAGCATCTTCCCCAGCTTCATTCTCAGTTCCTTCACCTTCTCTTCACTGTGAACACTCTGTGAATTGAACAAACACTTTCAGAGATGAGCCCTGACTACAATATACTTGTATCAGATACTGATTTACATGTATATGTACATTAAGTTGTATATTGTGATGCTGTAAACTAGCGAGGGATATACTTATCTAATACTACAGAGGTTGTATATAACCCAGTCTGAGATGGTAGTTTCTTCATGTAAACCGGTAGGAGTGGTATTGGCATGACTTCATTCAATATCTCACCCTAACCCTAGCCCTAGCCTATAGCCTATACATAGAGAAAGTCACAAGAGCTGCTGATCCATCCATTCAGGCCCAGTAAGCAATCCATCCAGGATACATGCTTATATTTCAGGAATGACATAATGCCAATCTTGGTTACATGAAGAAAGACTCACCCAGGTGGTATGTGAACGTATATAGCTTTGGCCCATGTATGCCTCTATAAATCACACAGCTGTTATGTAACATAATGCAACACTTCCTATGCAATATGCAAATCATCCTCTGGGTTGGTGCCTTCTCAAGCTATTAGATCCTCACAACAAATGGACTCTGACCTTCATTCTTTCCAACTCCAGCTGTGCTACCTTATCTTGTTCCAGTTCAGTGATCCTCCCATCACGTACCCCTAACTCCCTCACCCAATCCTCAATCCTCTTCTTCAGCTTTTGTATCTTTTCTTTGCATTTCTCCAGCTTCTTCTCCTTCTCCTGAAGCTTGGCCTTGGCCTCTCGAGGCTCATTCTCTTTTACTTTAATACTCTCCTGAAGAACTTCCCTTTCACGTTGGCTTATTGAAAGATGCTGGGCATAAAGTTTATTGAAGCAGTCCAGTTCACTTTCTTTCTTCCTAATCTCCTCCAGCAGGAGCTGTTTCTCTCGCTCCAACTTCTCCACATCTTCTACCATCACTTCAGCTTCTTCCCAGGCACTTGCAGTTCTCTCCCTGTTTTGTCTTCTCTCCATTAGGAGTTTATCCAAATTCTTGTCTATTTCTGCCCTTTGGAATCATCTTTCTCAGTGCTGGGTTTAACCCTTTTAGTCTTCGTCCTCTGCTCAGCATCCAACTGTATTGTAAGACAGACACATCTCACAAGCAATAAACCACATTGTTTAACACTCACCCCTGTTTTAACTACAGAAGAGGCAGTTGGTGACTTCTGAGCAGTCTCTGGCTCCAGTTCAGATGGAAAGGGCACACCTACAGAGATACAATACAATCCGTTAGTATATACATAGGCATAGGAAAGGGGGCTAAGGGGACTGAAGCCCTCCCAATAATTTGTAAGGGGGGCAGAACCCCATAATATTCCAGTCATATGAGGCTTGCAGGAAAGCCCTAGCACTAGCCCTAAACTCCCTAGGGTGCAGTTAGGCCCCCAATATTTTAGGCTATGGAGTATACCATATTTCTCAGCAATATTCCTTGCCACACGACGTTCATTGATAGCCACCAGTGCCCTGACTAGCTTGGACCACGAAGGTTGTTCATCAATTCTCTCCCATTTCCTTAGTGTTTCTCGCCTCCTGTCTGCTACGGAGAATTGATAATCAACTTCAATGTCGTCAAGGTCAGATTCTGGGACCCCAAGTTCAAGGCCCAGCTCATACGTCTTCCGCACACACGTCAGATCATTTAATAATAATCTCATCGATACCTCTGTATACAGGTGTGAAAGGTAAAGTATAACTGCAGTCCAGTCTGTCGTCAGTGGGTACCTACCTGGTCTTTGTACTTCCACTCCACAGCCTCGAAGCCAGCTCCCAAACTCTAAGACTTGACTGTCAACCCACATATCCATGCAGATTTCTTGGTTTTTATTGTTGACAGGAATGACTTTATGATCTTCCTTGTGGGTGTGGTCAGGACACACTAGGTAGAGCTGTGTGTCTACCTTACACCTAACACCATCTGGTGACCCCCAGTCACCTATAGGTTGGTGAAATGAGAGGGGAGATTATGGGGGAAGGGAGGGGGAGGGGAAGGGGAGGAAGGACAGAGGGAGGGTGAAGGGAGGGAAGGGGGAGGGAGCCAAGGAAGGACAGATGGAGGGGGAGGGAGGGGAGGGGGAGGGAGGGGAGGGGGAGGGAGGGAGGGAGGGGAAGAGAGGGAAAGACGGAGGGAGGGGGAGGGAGGGAGGGAAGGGAAGAGAGGGAAGGAGGGAGGGAGGGGGAGAGGGAGGGAAAACACAGATACAAACTTACATATGAAAACAACACTATGTCAAACAACGCAATACTTAATAGAGTATTGTACTTCAATTAAAGACAAAAGCAAAAACAAAACAAAAGACAAAAATTAATACACAAACAAAAACAAAAACAACAAAACAAAAACACAAAAATAAACGATCAAATCTAACCAAACCCGCCCATTGAGGGGGGAGGGTGGGTTGGTGATGGAGCCAAGAATACTAAGAACTAGGAATGCGCACACGTAGCGCGTCGTACTTGCGGCAGTCGTACGTATATACGGCGCTAATGCGCTCGGCAATTACTGCGTTTATAGCGAAATTGTGATCTGCATCACCCGTTAATAGTATGCTGTATCGTTTTTGGCATGAATAAACATTCGAGAAGCAAGTGTGGCACTAACACACGCACAGACCCAACTACAGCGCGCGCTGAGGGAGTGGCTGGTTGGAAGCGCAATAATTATGTAATACGCGTATGCCTTAAGCATACGAAAAATGCAATTACTGTAGTTATGCTCCACCCCCAATGACGGGTCAGGGGCGGATCTAGGGGAGGTTCGTTGGGTTCGAACGAACCCCCCTATTAGCTGATTCATTCGACTTACTGGTTCTTTGTTACTCCCAGCAGTGTTTGATACTCAGCGCTTGCGTGCCAGTCCAGTTTGGCTACTGTATATTTTCCGTGTAATCGTGATATTCAGCATTTTTCTATATTAGCTAGCGCGGGGTCGCTCGCACGTCCCTATTGCAAGAGATCGAGCTCGCGTAGAGGGCGGAGTTGATAGCTGTTCCTAGAGGCAGCTCCGCCTTCTAATTCTGCAGCTGTTTTACCGTAACACGTGTTCGAGGTTTGGTTAACCGTATTGCTATACGATGAAGAGAGCTAGAGCTAGTGACCAACTGGTTGAAGAAGACCAATAATTAAAATGGACGTGGTTTGGGAGGAAGTGGGCGTGGTCCCCTAAAATTTTCGGCGGGCTTCGCGCGCGCGCAATATTTCAAGAACCACCCATCTTAGATTGCTGGATCCGCCCCTGCAGGTAGAGACTTGCGCTGAGAGCTTTAGTCTTAGTGGCGGTTCATACTGTCGAAGTAGTTCCTAACAAGGGTTTCAACTGATCGTTTATAATAATACTGTTCCGTAGTCTAGAGAGAAGCACAAGCAACTTTCTCGTTTATAAAATCTGAAGGGCGGACGGTTGTGGACTCAACGCGAATGCTTTCTTCTTGCTGTTTTAGCCATCTGCTTCAAGTCTCAGAGCTCAATTCTGCGAAGTTCTTCAGCTACAGTCTCCATCCAATGTGAATGGCAAACTCCATGTATAAATACGAGCTAGTGTTCATGATCACTGGTTCCAGGATACCATACTACTATATACACTCACACAAACATCATGCAGGAACAATCTCCTTTGAGCTGTGTACCAGTTTGTCCTATATATTTGCAGCTGTGACTTACTCCGCAGTTTGGTCATTAGTTTCTTCTCCAGTTCAGACTTCCCTGCCACCAATTTCCTCAGAGCCATTCTTGTGTGAAAGTTCACGAGGAACAGAGGAACGTCTCCATCATACCAAACTTGTCCAACCTTCCCTCCTCCATGCTCATGGAGACACTCCTGTAGTCTCCTGCATGGCGGGAGAAAGTTATAGCAGCGAAATACTAAGTGGCTACAAACGTGGGGGAGTGATTTAGGCTTACCCTGCACAGGACTCCACGGCTATGCTGACGTTAGGGGAAGAACTGTGCGGTCTCCACGTCAGAAGCTCTCGCCCCTCTCGACGTTCCACGATAACTGGAGTTTCACTGAAAGAAATAGACACACGCAACAAGAAGAGGTTTTCGTATAGTGTTGTGTGGTAGGGAGCCGCCATAGTTGTCTTGAGACACGAGCCCCAGCCCTAGAATTCCAAACGTAGTGAGATTACTGTATAGAATACGGGAATATACGGCGGGGTACATTAAACGCAATTGTAATTTTTGCTTGAGATATTTTACAGCAATTTCTGAAACATCTCAACCAAGCTCCACACAGACTCGGAGTTACTTTGAGTAGCCCAAACCATGCATTAGTACATTTCACCTCAAGATAATCCTGATGAGCACATGAACCACAGCAGAAAACAAAATCCATGACACCACCTCCTGTTGCAACACCGCCAGGATCACAGTAGTCCTCTGTAGGCTCCTTTGATCCACCTCCCTGATAGGTCTTTCCACCACAGTCATCATTGGGATTACGACAGAAAATAGTGCGTGCAGGAGGTACAATCATCATAAGCAGTATAAATGACGAAGACACTGCGTTAAAATTTCGCCATTCAGAAATATTTTCCCCCTTCAGTGTGCCCGGATCACAGTAACAACGTTTACGCCGACGATTGTTTTATGCAGGACTGCTGCTGTGGACGGCATATGGTACACAAAACCAGTATCGTATTCACACTCATATATGCATGGAGTTTTGTTTACTCTTGACTCAATGTAATATACTAGTGGAATGATGTATGAGAGAAAGAGAGAGAGAGAGGGAGAGAGGGAGGGAGGGAGAGTGATGGCTAAGTGAACTCCACTCCAAACTTGTCAAAGTGTCTCAGTATCACTCCCAGTCTGAGGTGGACTGTCCCCATGGCCTCTGTCCTCAGGTGCTGTCTGTCTTGACTGGAGTGGATCAGTGACTCCACTGTCACCTGAGGACTGCCTCCCAGGAAGAATGCTGGACACAACACAACAGAGAACACTTTACATAGTGTGCTTCACTTATCTGTAAGCAGCCTGTTAGACAGGATAGGGAGGTGTGGGGATGGAGGGGGAGTATATCTAGCGGTCCTAGAAAACCTGATTTCTCCGGAGGGCATATATACCTATCCAGCCCAGGTTCCCCCGGGGTGAATTGACTAGCGTACATGAGAATTGTTGCCTGAGGGATCCTACTGGTTTCCATGTGACACACTTGACGTTGTGGATACCTGGTACAGTGGGAATGGTACAGAATAGGCCTTTCCAGATTATGCCAGCATAATTTTGAGCATAATGGATTATGTCCTACTAATAGAGCATAATAGGCTACAGAGTAACTCCTGACAGCTACACCCACAGAAAATTACAAATTACGTAATTGGTTGACAGCTTGTAGGTCAATTCTTACCATACAACCATCATCAGCATCAGCCGATCGTGCATTTTCAATCTTGCAAACATTTTCACTTAACGATCATCTCTTGAAGATTATATATTGTTACAGTAACCATCGTAAATAATTGTTGTAAGTCAAATTAATGTATATATTGTAAGGAATAATGGGTCAAAGCTATGGAATAATGGGTAAATAATTTGAGCATAAAGGAATGGCATAATAGAGAATAATTTGAGCATAATCCGGAAAGGCCTAGTACAGAACCCATAGCCATCTGGGGAGGTGTGGAGAGGGAGGGAGAGGGAGAGGGGGAGAGAGAGAGAGAGGGAGAGGGAGGTGTGGAGGGGAACGGGAGATAGAGAGGGAGAGAGAGGGGGGAGAATGAAAGGAAGAGAGGGAGGGGGGAAGGGTGAATAAAGGGACAGAGGGAGAGGGAGGGTGGTGCATGTCACAGTCACACCATCACCACTTACACAGCTCATGTCTATTGAAGAAGTCTTCATGGAACACTTGAAAGTACAGCTTCGGCCATCCCTGTAACCCTTTAGTGGCCAGATGAAGGTCTGAAAGGAGTTAAGAGATAAATGCAACTAGGAATCAGAGATTTGTTACAGTGGAATCCCTCTAATTCAGGACATTTAGTTTTGACTGAAGGAGTAGTGAGGAGTTCTGATTTCAGATTGATTTACACAAAACACAACAAAATGCCTTCATCTCTGACTGGAGTGTTCCACTGTATGTCTATAATCACCTATTGGGTGGGACCACTTCGCATACTTGCCGTCCTGTGGGTAGGGAACAAGTAGGGAGGATTGGAGGGGCGTGACTACTGAGTACCAACCTCAGGGTGGTCGATCTGTGTCTGGCCTTCACTGGCACCCTCCAACAGCCGCCAGCCGCTTCCGTGACTCACGCTCCACTTACAGAACAGATCTCCTGACGGAAAATCGCTCCCTCCCTCTAACTCACCTATAACGTGAACTTCTGCCATCACAACTTACAAAAGAAAGTTTGTTTATTCCCGCGCCGCTAGTGTTCACCGTGTACGCATGCGCAAAGCGTTTGGGTGACCACGCCTACTCGGGTCCAAGGTAATGGTGGGCGTATCTGAGCGTGCAAATCGCTGAGGGGGGCGTACCTCACACAGCAGATCAGTAATATTCAGTATACCACACACAGTATACTCTATATACGCATCTCTTTAGCCGAAACTCTTAATAGCTGTAGCAGTTTGAGCCCGTGACCCTCTCAAGAGAAGAGCACTGATGCAGAAGATGCCCCAGGGCACTAACGGGAGCTCTCGCGCGCGCCCGCGTCCTCTGCGAGTAGCGCGAGTAGCGGCTCCTCCAGCAAGCACGTCAAGTGTATCGGTCGTTATGTGTTGACAGGCTCCACACTGGGGAAGGGGAATTTTGCGCGGGTCGAGGCAGCTGTCCACACACTGACCAGGTCTAAGGTAGGAGAGATGTACTTGTGGGGAGAGTAGAAGGAGATTGTAGATGTAATGGGTCAGGTGACCCGGGAGCCGGGAGAGACATTGAGGTGGCCATATTTTGAAGAATGAGCGGACAACAGCATTCAGGCCAGAAATGGGTGTCAGAGTGTCCTAATTAGAGGGGTTCCTGCTGTCCTGTTTACTGAGGTGTCCTCATTTCAGGGAGTCCTAATTAGAAGGGTTCCTGCTGTCCTGTTTATTGAGGTGTCCTCATTTCAGTCCTGATAGACCACTGTAATAACTGGCTGTATATTTTCTCTATCTGCAGGTAGTGGTGAAGATCATTGAGACTGATAAGATCAAAGAAGAGTATGTTCGTAAGAACCTCCTCCGTGAGGCCCAGCTCATGCGTCGCCTCCGACACCCTAACATCATCCGTCTCTATGAGACCATGAAGACCAGCAACCTCTACTGTCTGGTGACGGAGGTGGCTGAGGGAGGAGAGCTACTGTCTTATGTGAGGAGTGACTTCAAGGAGAAGAGGTTGTCGGAGGCTGTGACGAGGCCGTTCATTAGACAGCTGGTATCTGCCCTCCATCACCTGCACAGTTCAGGGATTGTTCACAGGTGAGTGGTGTATGGTGGGACCTCTCTAATTAGGACGCCCTTGGGACAGAAGAAAGTGTCCTGACTCCTAATTAGTGAGGTGTCCTGATTAGTAAGGTGTCCTGAATACTATTACCTCATCATGTGTGAGTCCATAGTTGATATTTCATCACTTGTCATGTGTCCCCTAATCAGTCATCCATATTGTGTACGATACCTGTCCCTGTACAGGAGGTGTTAGGACTACAGATGCCTCAGAGGTGACGTATGCCAGACAGATGGTGGTGGCCCAGGAAACAGGTATGGAATGGAGACCCTCTAGTTAGGACACTATTGTCTTTGTGTCCTGGTGTGTGGTGTACTGATATTTATCTGCTCTGGTTGTCAAGGTGATTCACCCCACCCAAGTGGGTGTGATCCAAGAGGCCTCTCAACAGATGGTGGACTGGCCAGAGGTCTGAATGAGGGTGACTGAAGGAGAGTGAGGTAGACAACCGACGACAAAACCTTATTGTAGTTGAAGTGGCCAGGCTTTGACGAGGTATGTGTTTGTCTCCATGGCTACACTGGTGTATTGTTGACAGTGGTGGGTTGTCACCTGACGAAGTGTTAGTGGTAATCACTAGGTAACTAGGTCCTGTGAGGTGGGATACTGGGGTCAGTAGGAGAGGCTTTATATACAGTCCAAATAGTTGCTGAGTCTGCCCTAAAAGAAAGAAACGTAAGAGACTGTAATGGAGAGGAGGTGGTGGAAGTTGGGAATGGGTGGAGTGCCTCTCTAATGGGGACCTATATCAGGGAGTCTGTCACACCATAGGTGGTCCCCACCATAATGATCCCCCATGTCAGTGTGACTTGGACAAGCCCTAATTACGATAGCCCTAGCCCCCCAAGTGTCACAGGTCATATGGGGGGTTGGGGAGGCACTGAAGACACTTTTAGTGCCCAAATGCCATCTTTGTATACTTGTTAATCAGGACACCATTAATCAGGACACCATTAATCAGGACATCTCACTAATCAGGACACCACTAATCAGGACACCTCACTAATCAGGACACCACTAATCAGGACACCACTAATCAGGACATCTCACTAATCAGGACACCACTAATCAGGACACCTCACTAAACTCAGTCAGCTCTACCTTCTCTCTATCTCCCTCTCCTAGGCTATTACGAAGCAGTTTCCTTTGATGACCTCAAGGTGTGTGGAAATTAAATTTGTTCTATTATGTGTATTCATCACCTCTCCCTTCCCCCTCCCTCCCTCCCTCCCTCCCTCCCTCCCCTCACTCCCCTCCCCCCCCCCCCCCCCCCCCAGATGACCAATCCGGCCATTCAAAATGACTTCAGTTACTATCACAGGACACTCAACAGAAGGAGAATGGTAAGACCATCCCTAGCTGTCCTAATACCACACCACTATACTCTTTAACCCCTCAAATCAGGACACTCTCCTTAGCTGTCCTAATACCATATCATCTTTAACCCCTCAAATCATGACACCTCACTAATCAGGACACCTCACTAATCAGGACACTACCACACTCATGCCTTATAAGGCAGATGTTCCTATACCATTACACATGTAGACAGTGGGTGGAGTATCATATAGTGGTCTCCACTCCCATACCAAATAATCACTGATTTTACCCAATGGTCTCTCATCTTCCTCACTCCATTCTCTCTCTACCCTCTCCCCCATCTTCCACCCCATTGCCCTCTCCCCTCTCTTCCCTCTTTCACAGGAGGTCAGTGCAGCCAGTCAGCCCTCTACTGATGTGGTGGAGCTACCTGATAACATGGCCAATAGGATGTCTCTGTTTTACGCCAACCCCACCCCCATGTTGAATACACTGAGTGGAGCTGCCGAGAAACTGCAAACTACAAACTGGGCCGGTGTTAGTGTCATCGTTCACAATGGACGTCACCACAGTGTTCATATTGCTGAGATCTGACTGATTGTGGAGCTATTACTACTGACATCAAGTACTTCTTTTGCTGTAAGTTTGCCATTTTGACATGTTCTTCCTTCATGTTCATGTCCATGTCAATGTCATGTACATGGTACAAAAGATCTTTAACCCACCGTCCCAGTTCTCAAGGCTGGGCATCTGGTGTCCTATGTTTTGTGTGTATGTATACAAGATTTACATTGTTTACATAGATCTTATCACAACATTGATCATGGGGTATTAAGCTTTACCACCACACCAATTTCCACATTAAATTTTAGTGGAGCTTTTGTTAGTGAGATACAGTAATGCTTGCCTGAGGCTATTTTGTACAAGATTTACATGGTGTACATAGATTTTATCATAATGTTGATCATTGAGGTATTACTGTCACACCAATTTCCACATTTAGTGGAGCTTTTGTTAGGGAGATACAGTAATGCTTGCCTGAGGCTATTTTGTACAAGATTTACATGGTGTACATAGATTTTATCACAATGTTGATCATTGAGGTATTAAGCTTTACTGTCACACCAATTTCCACATTTAGTGGAGCTTTTGTTAGTGAGATACAGTAATGCTTGCCTGAGGCTATTTTGTACAAGATTTACATGGTGTACATAGATTTTATCACAATGTTGATCATTGAGGTATTAAGCTTTACTGTCACACCAATTTCCACATTTAGTGGAGCTTTTGTTAGTGAGACACAGTAATGCTTGCCTGAGGCTATTTTGTACAAGATTTACATGGTTTACATAGATTTTATCACAATGTTGATCACTGAGGTATTAAGCTTTTCCATCATACCAATTTCCACATTTAAGGGAGCTATTGTTAGTGAGATACAGAAATGCTTGCCTGAGGCTATTTGTTGTTTTATTACAATATTTACATTGTTTACAGAGATTTTATCACAATGTTGATCATTGAGGTATTAAACTATACTATCATACAAAATTTCACATTTAGCAGGGCTTTTATTAGTCAGATATAGGATTGTGTGGCCTCCACTATTATACATAGCCTGAGGCTATTTTTGTTTATTTTACAAGAAGTACATTGTTTTTAACATGACGATGCACTATACCCACAGTGGAACTATGTCACTGTACCAAATTTCATGTTTAAATGTGTTACCATTAGTGAGTTACGCTTTTTCAAGTGGAAGAAGTAGTGTCGGAAGGTGAACAATTTACAAATAGACTCTTGTTAATTTAACCCCTTTATCTACCATTTTATAATCACAGTTAGTTTCTACATATTTATGTTAACAGTAAGCAGCAAACTGAAAGTGAAAGTGATGAAGAACCTTATATATGGTTTTTAATGGGGATAGACTATAGCAATCCCTACATACACAGTACTACGGTACTGTGTGATTAGCTGTTACATAAGTGTATGGATCCCACTTGTTTACCATTTATGAGAATAGCTATTGTACACAGCATCCACATAAGTAGTGCAGTACACGCTGTGATGATCATTTGACCCATTGACACCCTCTAATTTTGGGGGGGCTTAGCTATGTTGCCATTAGCGATGATATCTCTGCACATGCTGACTTTCAGGTTGATGGTTACCATGGTTGCTGATTTTTGCTCATTAGTTATCCTCATTCATAATACATTGCTGGGAGAGATAACGATCAGTAGTACATGAACTACAAGATACCTCTATTCCCCAGTATGTAATAATATATTTCTACATTCAAAGATTCAAGTTTATTGATTTTATGGTTATTGAGTTACGGTGATTCAAGAAGAAGAAGAAGAAGAAGAAGAAGAAGATGATGATGAAAACATGGACAAAATGTGTAAATCATTTTTTCCGATATTATGTACATATTACATCACAACACAACCAATTTTTGTATACTGGTTATTTTTCACATATTCTTCACCTTGATATTATTAAAAGTAAAATCAACTTCAAATTGAAAGTGAAATGAACAAAATCCTTATATATGGTTTTCAATGGGGATAGACCATAGCAATCCCTATATACACAGTACTACCGTACTGTGTGATTAGCTGTTACATAAGTGTATGGATCCCACTTGTTTACCATTTATGAGAATAGCTATTGTACACAGCATCCACATAAGTAGTGCAGTACACGCTGTGATGATCATTTGACCCATTGACACCCTCTAATTTTGGGGGGGCTTAGCTACCCTGTTCAAAAAGTGGGGGGCTCAAGCCTCTCTGCCCCCCCAGCATCTCTGCCTCTGCTCTGTCATAACTGAATGCAGTACTGTAATGTCTGTTTCCAGTGATCTTGCCCTCCCTACCTACCTCCCTCTCTCCCACCCTCCCTCCTTCCCTCCCTCCCTCCCTCCCTCCCTCCCTCCCTCCCTCCCTCCCTCCCTCCCTCCCTCCCTCCCTCCCTCCCTCCCTACTTCTCTCCCTCCCTCCCTCTCTCTCTCCTTCCTCACTCCCTCCCTCCCTCCCTGCAGTGAGTACATTGCTTGATTCAAGAGTGAGGAGACTCAGCTGTTCTGTCTGAGGGTGATGGTAGGGGTCATCATACTGTATGACCATGTCCACCCAGTGAGGGCTTTTGCCTTGAAGGCAGCTATTAATGTAAGTAGGAGGGAGGGAGAGAAGGGGGAGTGGCTGAAGGACACGACAGTGTACACTTATTCATTTCTCTGTAGGTGAAGTCGTCAATAAAACTGATCAAGGAACATCCCAAGATTGCAAAATCACTACTTCTTGTTTTAAAACTCTTCACTAGTCGAAAAAACTTTAATAACCAATGTTTCGGTGCCTATACAGGTACCATCATCAGGGCAAAAAGAAGAGAGATGAAGTGAACAAAAAATAGGTGATGGAATGCATAGAATGGAATGTGTGAATAATGGATTACGTAAGACCTTTGTACACATTAGGCAGAATACCGACCTCTCTGTTAATCAAACCATTCTGCTTCTGAATGTACCAGGACTCTAGATATAACCTGGGATCACTGTGGTCAAGGATGTTGGCATTTTCCCAGTCTATTTCATGGCCACAACTCAATGCATGTTCTGCCAACGCCGAGATATTAGTATTACCACAAAACACATGCTATTATTTATGGACGCCTAGCGCCTACGCAGCGATTATCAATCTTTTTTAAAAGATTTACCTAGCCACAAATTTGCAAAATCAACTGAGAAAGGTTCAAGTGTTAGATGTACATGTACGCACACGGACATAAACTCCGCAGATTGTCATTCGCTGCCGCGTGATGTAAGCAACTGGGTGTGGCTTCAAAACTTGCGCGACATGCTATATATATACCCCCTTTGCAAAACCCTTGATCCGCCACTGAGTAGAAAAACTTATGACTGGGTAACTTTGCTGCCTTTCTTTCTCTGTGCCTGCTACGTATTCACACACAACATAATCCGCCAATTTACAACATACAAAGGTACAAAGGCTCTTTTGACACAAAAATAGGTGGGTCTAGACCTGCACACATTGCGTGCTAGTGGTGTATGTATGAAGGTGTATGTATGTAGTGGTATGATCATCCCCCCCCCCCCCCGGTTTCTCTCCTTCCCTTTTCTTTTATCTCTCCCTCCGTCCCTCCCTCTCCCCCCCTCCCCCCCTTCCAGATATGGCCTCTCCAGGTATAGCACTAAACATTTCAACGAGGATGCCACTCCAAAAGCCACTAAAGACCTTCTCTCTCAATGAGTCGAATGTATAATAGTTTCCATGACAACTCTGTGTAGTCAATGTATATCCCTTCACACTCTCACCCTCACAATTCACACACTCACACACTGTCACACACGTATACATAACAATTGGTGTACATATGTACAGAATTTAATAGGGAACATTTCATTAAAACTATCTGTAATATATACTAGATGAATGGTCACCATAGTGGGTGGAGTCACTGCAGTAAACCACCTAGTGTATAGTCTCGTAACCAGACCCCACCCACACCCTCTCTGGGGGCGGGGTCTGGGCACAAGACTACCTAGTGTACAGATAAGCCACTGGAGTAAATGTAAGTATTGTGTATGTGTACTTGTGTGAGATGATGAAATTGTAGAGTGGTCTAATCTAATAATTATATACAAAATAAAGAATAACAATGTCATGTATATATTCATGTACATAACTACATAACAACACATTCTTCAACCCTGTCTAATGCTCCTAGTCCACCAACTATCATCATCTTGTCTGGTGATGGAGTGACTACTAAACACAACCACCTAACACTAGACATAGAGCCAATCTTCACCCACTGTCCAGCTAGTAGCTGGTGAATGGAGTTGACTTCTGACCCACCTTGCCTCCCACCAACTGTTACTAGCTGTCCAGAGAGAGTAGCAGCTTTTGACCCCTCCACTGGTAGCTGAAGTAGCGGTGTCCATGTAAGGATATTTGATATCGACTGTGATGTGATTCGCTTGTCACTGAACAGTAGAGCTTGAAGGGAGCATGAGTAGCCAGTACTATCATCTCCTATTACATATAATTGATTGTCACATATTGTGGCTGAAGGTTGGGGGAGACCCCGTGGTAAGTTGGTTAGTTCATACCATCTTCTACTCCTCACATGAAATAGTTCAACTGTAGCAGTCCAATCAAAACCACCAACACTCCCCCCAATCACTAATATATACTTGCCATCTGATGTACTAACTACAGCAGGAGAGTCACGTGCAGTGTTCATTGGGGGGTAGTGCTCAACCCATCGGCCCTGTCGTAATGTAAATAGTTTGTTAGTATAACAATATTCACTCTCTCCCCCAACAGCAGTCAGTTCTCCATCAATGATGACTAGTCCAGAGTTACAATGTGGAAATGGACGAAGTTTCTTCCATTTCTCTGTATTCCATTGATAACTGCAAACTAAGTTGGAGGCACCTGGTGAGAAATATGCAAATTGATCATCAGTCGTTGCAGATCCTCCCATCATTCCACATGGTGCTGTCTTCTTTCTATGGCACTTCACAGTGAGCTGAGGGGAGATCACATGACATGTAATGTACATCATGATGTAATGTGTATTGTCATATCTGGACCACATGTACACTAGTAATGGGAGATTTAATGACCCCAGCAGGATTTAGGATGGCTATGTACAAGTACACATGCTACATGTACATGTCTAGTTCAACATGTAGATATTGTCAGGGAATGTACACATACTACACCTCAATATACTGCATAGTAGGAAATATGGCAGGTTTTTCTGATCCAATCAACATTAGTCATGTGACTGGCCATGTATGCACGTCTGTACACAGTGAGAGTGTCTATAGCCACATTAGACTAAATAGGATGTGGCTATTGAATGGGGTTAGATATACTGTATGGAGAGAGGGAGAGAAGTTACCTTTCCCTGTTTGGAGGGAGGTATGGAATGGGGTACAGCTACAGGTCTGGCAGTTTGTGGAGTGGACTGGAATGGAGACAACAAGTACACATAACTTCACATTTTCTGAGATGTACCAGTCATATCACTAGTACAGCTAGCATTATTCATACACTGGGAAAACCAGTTACAGATTTGTAACTAAACTAGAATTGCCAACCTTGATTTTATGTACCTACATACAAACATCACTACCTCACTTCTGTACCTACCCACCTACACACATCACTACCTCACTTCCCTACCTATCCACCAACACACATCACTACCTCACTTCCCTACCTGCCCACCTACACACATCACTACCTCACTTCCCTACCTACCCACCTACACACATCACTACCTCACTTCCCTACCTACCCACTTACACACATCACTACCTCACTTCCCTACCTACCCACCTACACACATCACTACCTCACTTCCCTACCTACCCACTTACACACATCACTACCACACTTCCCTACCTACCCACCTACCCACATCACTACTTCACCTTCCCACCTACTCACCTACACACATCACTACCTCACTTCCCTAACTACCCACCTACACATATCACTGCCTCACTTCCCTACGTATACCTACCCACCTACACACATCACTACTTCACCTTCCCACCTACACACCAATACCTCACTTCCCAACCTACCCACCTACACACATCACTACCTCACTTCAATACCTACCCACCTACACATATCACTACCTCACTTCCCTACCTACCTACCTACACACATCACTACTTCACCTTCCCACCTACACACCAATACCTCACTTCCCTACCTACCCACCTACACACATCACTACCTCACTTCGATACATACCCACCTACACACATCACTACCTCACTTCGATACCTACCGACCTACACATATCACTACCTCACCTCCCTACATACCCACCTCCACATATCACTACCCCACCTCCCTACATACCCACCTCCACATATCACTACCTCACCTCCCTACATACCCACCTCCACATATCACTACCCCACCTCCCTACATACCCATCTCAACATATCACTACCCCACCTCCCTACATACCCACCTCCCCAGTCTCCTCTACCTGATGTCTGGTCCTGTCTTGTTCAGTTTCAGAAGTCATTCCTCCATCTCTGTACCTGTATATGGTGACAACATTGTATCATGTCAGGTCATGTTCCATAACTAATACACACAGTGAGGTAATCTTACACAGAGAGTTTGAGAAGGTCAGTCATTAATGGAGTGGTCTTCATGGGACAAGACTGGACATGACGTTCCAAGTCAGACAACTCTCCCTGCCACCCACATCCTCTGTCCTCATGACGACAGAACACATGAAGCTCATTGACTTGACGGAGGAAGTGTTTGTTCAACATAGTCTTCAAACATGGCTCATTACACAGTGGACATGCCCCTCCCTCTCTCTGTATCCTGGTAGCAGCTTCCTGTGAGAGGTGTTTACCACAGCAAGCTGTGAGGTGAGGCTGGAGAAGTAGGCTATATGTCACTGGACAGAAGAAATCTTCAGATGGTTGCTCAACAAAGGGAAAGTTCTCTTCTCCTGGTGTTGGCTGATCAGATGATTTCCTGAATATCATGTGACATGAATGATGTGTATACACATACTCAAGTACAGTCTTACAGCTGTGGGTGAGTGACACACAAGAAACATTTGACTGTGCATGCACATGTGACTAAACATCATGTGCATGCACAGGATGACAAAATAAAAAATTGAAGGTAAAATGACAATCATGTATGTAAACAACTTCCAGTAGTAATAACTACCAGAGGGTTTATACAGGAGTTTTTCTGGGGAGGAAGGGGAGGATTTTGCATATATAGATGCCCTGGGAGGGGCATACCCACCCAGGTAATTTGGGTGAGTTTTGAAGTATACTACATTAGGTGTAGTATGGTTATTCTTGTATCATGGAAATTGGGGCTGTGGGGCAGGGACCCAAGGGACAAAGGGAAAATCCCAGTGTTCTCCCTTCTGACTATATCGTACCATACCTACCTCTCTGTAGCAGTAGTAGGTGGAGTTGATGTAGTGGTAGTAGATGAGGGAGCCTGTAATATGGTATTCATATGAGGTAATACAACACTAAGGGAATGTAGGCCGCCCATAACTTATACTAACGGGAAGTTCCCTGTTGTAATACCATGCATGATTGTCTATTTCGTGGTTGTACTACTCAACTCACATGACGTATAACTGGAGCTTCATAGACACAGGATCCAGCTACTTCCATTCTAATGACATCGAACTTCTTCAACACTTCGATAGGTCTTTCTGTCTTCAATACCTCAACAACAGATGATGGTACAAACCAAGTGACAGTGAATGTCCCAGGTCTGATACTGTTCAACATCATGGCACAGTCTCGAAGGTTGTAGTGACGTACATAGCGTTGACGAAACATCTCAACATCTTCAAGTGTAGTTGTATTAGGCCAATTGAATTTAACTACCACCTTTTTAAATTCTGGTGGTGGATCGTCTGTACTCCAATTTTCAGCTTGACAGAATACCTCCAGTGGAGTCTGCTGTCTGAACCTCTTCAGATCTCTCTTGTACAAACTCATCTGCCTTTTGACATCTGTTAGGCACTGTTCCACAGTTGTTCCTTCAACGTCTGTAAGAAATCGATAATTCAGAGACACTTCCTTAATAAGATGATCCAGGAGGTGGTAGGAGAGGTAGTTCCAGTAGGAGTTGAGAGATCCAAACAGCATCCAGTGGTTTGGGCATTGATTGAGCTTTTCAATCTTTTTCTTTAAAAGCACTTTATACTGACCCCTATAAACTGCACGCAGTGATGTTAAAATGTACACAATGGCCATTACACTGATTTGGATCTTTTCAAGGCACTTGATAGTCGACAACTTCATTGTATTGAATCTATCTTCAAAACTTTCAATCTCAGCCTTGACCTCTTCAACAGAAGTAATGCCTGCATGCAAGTGAAAGGTATCAGCTAGTAATAATGCTTTTATACAACTGAAAGTGCTTTTCTGCAATGAAGACTCAATCTCTGCAATTGATACTTTCAAGAGTACTATACAGGGATATTTTTACATAAGCACTACATTATACATTCACTGTGCACCACACACCTCCTGCTCACTCCATGCAACATCTGTACTGATCTGGCCAGGAAGGGTCTCCAGAACGGAAAATAGCGAAACAAACTTTCCATAAGAGTACAAACACGTAGCTAAAAGTTACTGGTACAAAACAGGGCATAATTGGCAGTATTTCAGTCTATGGATACAATGGTATCAGTATACCATCAAGTAGGGCATGACACATGCAAAACTCTGCAGTACAGTAGTGGACTGACCTAATTAAGACTTTGGCATAATTAAGAGTTAAGCTTATCAAAAACCACATCCAATTCTTGACCGCCCTACTCAAACGAGAATCAAGAATTGAAAATACAATCCAAAACAATCGAGTATTGAAAATACAATTGAGAATTGAGAATTGAAATGGAGAATGGAAATCTAGAATTGCACTAATGGGCCACTGTAATCTGGCCCCCCCAAATCTGAACTACTGCTGCTGCCTCTGTATATGCTGCTTGGGGTGGGGGTGGGGGGGAGTAATTATGATGTTTTTAGCTTTTTAAGACAAACAACATGCTCTGCGAGTGCTTCTATACACTATACTACTCTCAAAGTACATAAAATATAACAGCTACAGTACTAGTGATTCTTGGAAAATTGTAAAAATACCAATTGTTCATCATCTTATTCTTCTTTCTTCTAATTCAGTTCAAATGGCCTACCACAAAACTGGCATTAGTAATTGCTCTAATTGTTTCACAAAAACTGCCATGGTGTCGGAGTGAATACTGTCCCCCGTGAATATTGTTCCCCGGACATTGTTCACTAATGAATATTGTCCCCCTGGACATTATTTATATTGTCCCTCTGGACATTATTTACTAGTTAATATTGTCCCCCTGGACATTGCTCACTAGCAAATAATATCACCCCTCAGTGAATAATATCTCTTATCTTAGAAACCTCTGCAAGTCTTTGAAGATACCAAACGTGATAATTTTATGATGGGGGGACAGTATTCACTAGCGAATACTGTCCCCTCTCAGAAGTATTCAATATTGTGCCATTACTCACACGACGTTGGCAAGCAAATCATATTTTATTCTCTCTTTCGGTGTGTATAACAACACATAACATCTAGGCAGGGCAAAGGCACTTAAAAATCCAAGTGCTACCTCGTGCCAAGCCGTGTGGGGGAGGGAACAGCTGACAGAGGTAGGTAAATTCTAACCACTAGCCCTACAATGCAGAGCTATGATCAGTTTAGGGCAATAGAGGTTAGAGTTCACATACCTCAGCTGTGTAGCCATGTCCCCTCAATCCCCCACACGGCTTGGGTACGAGGCTATTGGTCAGCCAGCTGCATTTTAGGGGGGACATTATTCACCAGTGAATAATGTCCCCTATTAGAAATGCCATAGCTACAGTTGTCTTAAAAAAGAACCTTATGGGGGACATTATTCACCAAGGGGGACAATATTCACCAGTGAATATTGTCCTAGGGGGACATTATTCACTAATGAATGATGGACATTATTCACTAGTGAATAATGTTCAGGGGGACAGTATTCACTAATGAATAATGTCAGGGGGAACAACTTTGGGGAGGGGCGACAATATTCACTATTACACCAAAGCGTACATGATTCTTGATGCACAAAATCTTTCTTCTCCCAATGCCGTGTCTACAACCTTACAAGTGTTAGTTTTAGACGCAATTTTCTTGTTTATTCAAACACGTGAAGTTAGTTTTGCGTAGTGTTTGTTGTGCATGTCAGTTTCTTTGAACGACTAACTGTTGCAGGCAACTAGACCCACTGTTGTTCTCAGTAGGCATTACTCGTACAAGACAGGATGTAGGAGTCAGCTATCCTATGCAAAGGAGGTAGTACTCTGCACAAAAGTCAGTTGTAGGTTTATACATGTGTTGCCACACACAGTGATACAAAGGAGTAAAAATATTTTCAGTAAAATGTTGAAGGATTGAAGCACCAAAAAGCATTTAAACAAGGTGCAGCAAAGGCAGCGAATCATAGAATGCAAGATAGCATGCAACCAACAAAAGCATACAAATTGAAGCATGGAAGCAAAGGGATGATAGGATGCAACAATAATAACATGCGTAAACCCATATCCCTGCATCTGTAAATACGAAAAGGGGTTACACATGTTATCATTGCTGCATTGCATGCTATCATTCCCTAGTGGCTTTTAATTGCTTGCATTCTTCAATTTGCATACTTATTGTTGGTTGCATGATATCATCACCTGCACCTTGTTCATATATGCTTTTTGGTACTTCAATCTCTACACCCTTTAACATTTTACTGAGATTGTTTTTTTATATACCAGTGGAGGTAGTAGCCTCAGGTGGTGGTACCTCACGACTGGCAGTAGGATCAGGAAAATGTGCTGCTTCCACTCTCATTGCCAGTTGAGGTAGGTTGACTGCAGGGCTCCTGAGAGCAACTACAATAGCCCTCCATGTCGGTCTGGGGTCTACCTGCTTCGTGAATTCGATGAGAACTTGAAGGAGACGATCGTGTGGCTGCGGGTTGGTTGAGCGTATGGCCTCCACAACGTGTAGCGGTACCTTCAATTTCAGACCGAGCGCGTACGAATGGTTCTGTGCCTCTATTATCTCCTCCAGTACATTGACTGCATCATCTGGAGTCAGTGGCTGATCACCTGTAGGGGCTGCAGTATACGGAGTAGTCGTGAAAGGGCAATCTTAGCCGTACTAAGAGCAAAATACAAGTTATAGGCAAGCTCCGTACCTGCGGCCATGCCTCTATCAACTCTACACAACTCCCTTGCTTCAGTGCAGAAAGGGGTGGGGCATGTTTATCAGAGTCTTGGAGACGGCACGTGATCACGCAATTTCGCGTAGAGGAATGCAATTATCGCGTTGAGGTCGGGATGGGGTTTTCGTACTTCGTTTTGCAGGTAGGTAAAGGTTAGTGTTACTGACGCAGCCAAGTAAATACTGGTACATACAGAGGTCTAGAGCGCTTCTATTACATAATACATTTTACTCTAACTCAGTCCCTAAAACGAGGGGTAGGCTGGGGTAGACGCTACTTTTCTGATTAACTAGCCTAAGGCTAGCTAACTAACTTGAGGTTCAGCTTCGCTTCAACGGGCGTATAAGTCTGCCATACATTTTCAATGGCGGAGTAATTGCACGTCCCTCAGCCTGTGCTGATGTAGAGCAACGTATCAGGCGCCGGTCGGCAGGTATATTTATGTGTTCCTGCTGTCATATCATATGGTATTCATCAAAAAGAAAATACATATGGTATTACGTGTACATGTACACTTTCACTACGTGGGATAGGCAGTACTCTAAATCTGCCTACCTTTATATACCACCACTTGAAGTATAACCACTTCCACCAAATACAAATACCGTCTATTTACTGTCAGGACTAGTGTTGTCAGCCACAACACTCCATCTATATACCTCTTGACATGACAAATATTGCAACACTAAGAGTGCATGTACATGTACATTGTGGTGGGTTACCTGTGCTCATTAGATGGGTGCAGGTATCTGTCCACCACCATCAGTAGGACTGTGTCAGATGTCCCCCCTACCCCTCTCCGTATCTCCCTCTCTTCCTGCCTCCCTCTCTCTCCCTCTCCCTCCCTCCCTCCTTCCCTCCCTCCCTCCCTCCCTCCCTCCCTGTCTCCCTCCCTCCCTCCCTCCCTCCCTCCCTCCCTCCCTCTCTCCCTTCCTCCCTCCCTCCCTGTAGTGAGTACAATACTCGATTCAAGAGTGAGGACACTCAGCTGTTCTGTCTGAGGGTGATGGTAGGGGTCATCATACTGTATGACCATGTCCACCCAGTGGGGGCTTTTGCCTTGAAGACCGCTATTGATATAAGTAGGAGGGAGGGAGGGAGGGAGGAAGGGAGGGAGGGAGGGAGGGAGGGAGGGAGGGAGGGAGGGAGGGAGGGAGGGGGAGGGAGGGAGGGAGGGAGGGAGAGGAGGGAGGGAGAGATGGAGGGAGGGAGGGAGGGAGGGAGGGAGGGAGGGAGGGAGGGAGATGGAGGGAGGGAGGGAAGGAGGGAGAGAAGGGAGAGCGGGCTAAGGAGAAAGTTGAAAGAGAGAGTGAAAATAAGGGTAAGGGCCTGATAGGGACAACAGTGTACTATTATTCATTCCTCTGTATATGAAGTCGTCAATAAAACTGATCAAGGAACATCCAAAGATTGCAGAATCACTACTTAGTGCACTAAGGTACAATGGTAGGACTAGTGTTGTCAGCCTCTGGTGGGAGGTTCAAGCCATTAGGTCATTTATAGACGTAATATACCTAGATAAGATGTTCTAAAAGCCCTTAAGTACATATCTACACCATGTACTACAATTTCTATACAAGATCAAATGATGAACTACAAAAACATGTCACAACACTACAAGTGCACATGCATGGGTGATAGCATACGAATAAAGAGCCACAAGCATGCACATGTCACAAGTGTTAACTCAGTAATTGATAGGTCTGAGTACAACTGTGTTAAAGTCTGACTACAATTGAGTACAATTTACACACTTTATAGACCTAAACCCCCCATAGAAAAGTTGAAAGAGCTAGTAGCTTCACAGGATTGGCCTAGTGTATCACAGAACAATGATACTAGTGAAATGCTAAGCATTGTTGGTGAGCGGGAGAGTGCGCACGCCAAATTAGAAGCACGTACGGCATTACGGTATGTATATACAGTGCGGGTTACATAGAGAAAATCGCCCGTTCACATCACTAGGAGGGCTCGCTACGCTCGCCAATTAAATTCACGCATGAAGGATGGGTGTGGTTTCCTGTTTGTCCGTTATAAGAGGCACTTTTGTAGCCTCGTCCCCAGGCTCTCCCCTCGCGCGCGCGCACATATGACCTTTGCACCTGAACAAAACTACGGGTTCAAAGGTCGTTCGCTGTACACTCGCAGGGGAGAGCCTGGGGACGAGGCTAGCACTTTTGTACAGAGTTGATCAGCTGGGAGCACATGGTTTGTCCGCTGGCCGGAATCAAGAGGCGTCCGCTCGTGGGAGGTTGGCTTAACACTAGTTGTATTGTAGTTTCGATCCGTGCCATAGCCAGTGTCCGTTATAGAGAGGTTGTCCGCTCGTGGGAGGGTCCGTTATGGGAGGTTCCACTGTATATCATGAGTGGAGCTAGGTTTATGTACTGATAAGACTGAGTATGTATGTAGTGGTATGATTACCACACCCTCCCCCCACTTTATTCCCTCACTTCCTCCTTTCTTTCATCTCTCCCCCACACACTCCCTCCCACCCTCTGCCCTTCCATTTCCTATATCCCTTCTTTCTCTCCCTCCCTCCCCTCTCCCTCATTCTCTCCCTCCTTCTCCTCCCTGCCCCCTCTAAATAATTAAAAAGCTGCTGGGGAAAGGAAACCACTTAACTTCATGTATGAGTCTCCTCCAGGCTAACACTAAACATTTTAATGAGGATGCCACTCCAAAAGCCACTAAAGACCTTCTCTCTCAATGAGCCGAATGTATAATTGGCGAGCGGGAGCGAGCAAACCTAGTCATGCGAACGGGCCGATTTTTCTATATATTTGTATATATATAGGTTAGACGTGGCGCGTAGGGATCTACGTGATTTAAAAGGCCGAGGGCCCTGGGCTGTAGCGTCCGAGCGTAGCGAGGACGCTACTAAGTGCCCAAGGCCTTTTAAATCACGTAGATCCCTACGCGCCACGTCTAACCTGTTTAGATTTGCGTGCTGTAAATTCATTGGACAATAAGATTCAAACCGACGCGCGTCGCTGTGGATCGTAGATACAGTTGTAGAGCCACGCGTAAGTCGCATGCTTAGCTGCGCGTGACTGCTGTAATTCATGTAAGCCAGAGGCCAACTATATAGTCCTAGGAACTAGGACTCTACGGAAAATAAGGATCCTAGCGTTCTGTACGGTGGCCGAGAAGGGCTTTTCGCTTTTGCCTTCGCGCAACGCAAATCGTGCTCTTCGCTCAACGGAAATTGTGTGCTTCTCCCAACGCGCTTCACGCAATTTTCGATGAGCGAAGCGCACGATTTGCGTTGCGAGAAGGCAAAAGCGAAAAGCCCTTCTCGGTCACCGTAGTTCTGTAATCTGATTGGATAAGTATAAGTTATAGCACCTCTGGGAGGGATGTTGCTGATTTATAAGCACGATACCCGAGGGCGCGTAGCGCCCGAGGGGGAGTGCTTATAAACCGCAACATCCCGACCAGGGGTGCTATAATTCATTTATAGCCGGTTGCTAGGTGGTTCTTGACGTCATGATGCCCTCACACTTCCTGGAGGGCTGTAGTTGATTTATTCCACTACAATAATCTTAGCAACCACCTAGCAACGGGCTATAATTCAAAGTTATGCAAATCTATATTATATATATTTGACTCGCACTGTTCGTTTTACCTGTCCCCGCATATAAATTGCTGTACTATATATGGACCACCCGGGGCCGCCCGCGCGCTACGCGCAAACGTAAAGCCGGCTCATTTAAAGGTCAAAGGTTGTTTTGTACAGACTCATGACAGAGGAGGTTGGAACCCATCACGTGAGAGGTCACGCGCCGTAGACTGTCTATGGGAGTTTTGTATGGAAATGTTTTCTCCGTCTACAAGGTAGCTAGTGTAAATGTAAGCATATCACCTGAAAGTACTAGGTGAGTATACTCGAAATATGGCCAGTACCCCAAGCGTACCCTTCGGGTTTGGTTGTTACAAGCCTTAGAGCGTTTTTACTCGGTCTTCCTATAGGAAGCTGAACTGTTAGTCCGTTTGCCCTTGTCTAGCTCTAGCAAACCTTGGTTTAACTGTTGAGATCACTGAGCCTTCTTCGCCAAACTCCTGTGCTAAAATACTGATCGGAATCTACTACCAGTAAATCAATGCGCGTACATTCTTTACAGCTTACGCGGGCGCGATCATCAGCGACAGAAAGTTCTATCAAGCTCCATTGATCAAGCCAATTACGCCACCCTGGTTGATTCTGCTCCTGACTCCCGCTTTCGGGCCTTGGCGCTGTCTACTGCCATTTCTCATGCTGGTGATTGGTTATCTGTTTTACCGGCTCGTGCCCTTGGGCTCCATCTTTTAGATTGGGAATTCCGCCTTTGTCTGCAATATTGGCTGGGGCTGCCAATGGTTGAGACCAACACTCCATGCCCGGTCTGTCAGGTCATTTCCGATCCCTATGGTGACCATCAAGTTGGCTGTGGGGGAAATGGTGACAGGATCCATCGTCATGACTCCATTAGGGATGCACTTTTCTCCGCAGCTCAATCTGCTGCATTAGCGCCCCGGAAGGAGGTCCCTGCTCTGATCCCTGGAAACTGTAGCCGCCCAGCCGACATTTATCTTCCAAACTGGAGACGAGGCCAACCTGCTGCCCTAGATGTGACCGTAATCTCTGCCCTTCAGCAACTGACTGTGGAGGGAGCCGCTGATACTCAAGGTTATGCCCTGACTGTGGGTAGGGAGAGAAAGCTGGCAGCTCATTCCACAGATTGCCGGTCAGTAGGAGTTGATTTCATTCCCCTTGTCGTTGAATCTTTGGGTGGTTGGGATGACGAAGCAATTGCCACCATTAGCTCAATTGGTCGTCTTCTTGGTCAAAGACTTGGTATCCCTCCAGCTGAATCCACACGTCACCTCTTCCAAAGGCTCTCTATCGCCCTATGGCGTGGAAACGCAGCTCTCTGGTCTCGCCGTATACCCATCCGATCACCGGTGGTGGATGGGGTCATTTGACTGTTTATATGTTTTGTTTTTGCTGTATTGTTCTGTTCTGTTTTGTTTCGTTTACGTGTCCTTTGTATGCCTTCTTTTGTTTCGTTGTAATGTGAAAAAAAAAAAAAAAAATCTAATAGTGCGTGCGTAAATCACATGACAGTTACGTAACATTACATTCGATTCCAACCTCCTCTGGACTCATGAGTTCAACCTGCTCTACCGTTACCGGTGAGCCTCAGAGGCAGCGTCTTGCTTCCAGGACGGCCGAAGAGCGAGAAACACGCTTTTCTCGACGCTGGGCTCCACATCCACCGCGGCGTGCAGCTGACACCCCTCCAGCAACAAAGGACGACAAGTAAGAGCAATGGAGACGCCATAGGAGAGAGAGAGGCTCGTCTGCTCCAACTTAGAGTAACGGAGTTAGCCCGCTTTCTCTGTTCTGTGTAATAGCATCAGTTTTATTCAATGCATTTGGCATGCGTTTTTTTCGGCTGTTCTGATGTCCAATAACTACTCACATGCAAAATTCAAGAATGGCAATTAGCTTTGGCACTGTTGGATCGCTCCCGCTCGCCAAAAATGCACTGCATTCAACTACTAGTAGTTTCCATGACAACTCTGTGTAGTCAATGTATATCCCTTCACACTCTCACCCTCACAATTCACACTCACACACTGTCACACACGTACATAACAATTGAACAATTGCTGTACAGAATTTAAGTATTGTGTATGTGTACTTGTGTAAGATGATGAAATTGTAGAGTGGTCCAATCTAATAAATTATATACAAAATAAAGAATATCTTACACAAAGTCATGTACATATTCATGTACATAACTACATAACAACACATTCTTCAACACTGTCTAATGACAGGTATCCTTCATATCCACCAACTATCATCATCTTGTCTGGTGATGGAGTGACTACTAAACACATCCACCTATCACTAGACATAGAGCCAATCTCCACCCACTGTCCATTTATTAGCTGGTAAATGGAGTTGACTGATGACCCACCTTGCTCCCCACCAACTATTACTAGCTGTCCACAGAGAGTAGCAGCTGTTGACCTCACCACTGGCAGCTGATGTGGAGGTGTCCATGTAAGGATATTCGATATCGACTGTGATGTGATTGGGTGGTCACTGGATAGTAGAGCTTGAAGGGAGCACGAGTAGCCAGTACCATCATGTCCTATTACATATAATTGATTGTCACATATTGTGGCTGAAGGGAGGGTGAGATTGTGTGGTAAGTTGGTTAGTTCATACCATCTTCTACTCCTCACATGAAATAGTTCAACTTTAGCAGTCCAACGACCAAAACATCCCCCAATCACTACTATACAATTGCCATGTGATGTACTAACTACAGCAGGAGAGGAACATGCAGTGTTCATTGGGGGGTAGTGTTCAACCCATTGGCTCTGTGGTAATGTAAGTAGTTTGTTAGTATAACGAGATCCATCATATCCCCCCACAGCAGTCAGTTCCCCATCAATGATGACTAGTCCAGAGTTACGATATGGAGATGGAGGAAGTTTCTTCCATTTCTCTGTACTCAGTTGATATCTGTAAACTGAGTCAGAGGCAGATGGTGTGAAATATGCAAAACGAACATCAGTCGTTGCAGATCCTCTCGTCATTCCACATGGTGCTGTCTTCTTCTTATTATGGCACTGCACAGTGAGCTGAGGGCAGATCACATGACATGTAATGTACATCATGATGTAATGTGTATTGTCATATCTGGACCACATGTAAAAATAGGATGTGGCTATTGAATGGGGTTAGATATAATGTATGGAGAGAGGGAGAGAAATTACCTTTCCCTGTTTGGAGGGAGGTATGGAATGGGGTACAGCTACAGGTCTGGCAGCTTGTGGAGTGGACTGGAATGGAGACAGCAAGTGCACACAATCTCACATTTTCTGAGATTGTCTCTCAATATCAACTGTACCTGTTGTGTTGATTGAGAGGTAGAGCTAGTGTGGAGTTTCCTGGTGTGGGGAGGTGGCAGTACAGGACTCTGTGTCTGGGAATGGAGGAGGTAGTACCAGTCATATCACTAGTACAGCTAGCATTATTCATACACTGGGAAAACCAGTTACTAGAAGTGACGACCTTGATCCTACATACCCACATCACTACCTCACTTTCCTACCTACCCACCTACACACATCACTACCTCACTTCCCTACTTACCCACCTACACACATCACTACCTCACTTCCCTACCTACCCACATACACACATCACTACCTCACTTCCCTACCTACCCACCTACACACATCACTACCTCACTTCCATACCTACCCACCTACACACATCACTACCTCACTTCCCTACCTACCCACCTACACACGTCACTACCTCACTTCCCTACCAACTCACCTACACACATCACTACCTCACTTCCCTACCTACCCACCTACACACGTCACTACCTCACTTCCCTACCTATCCACCTACACACATCACTATCTCATTTCCCTACCTACCCACCTACACACATCACTACCTCATTTCCCTACCTACCCACCTACAGACATCACTACCTCACTTCCCTACCTACCCACCTACACATATCACTACCTCACTTCCCTACCTACCCACCTACACACATCACTACCTTACTTCCCTACCTACCCACCTACACACATCACTACCTCACTTCCCTACCTACCCACCTACACATATCATTTCCCTACCTACCTGCTTACACACATCACTATCCCATAAATAGAAATGGACCAAAATTATCATCACAACATACCACCCTCCCCCCCCCCCCAAACCCCCTTTCTGATAGATTTCCCATTTATGGTACAAATGGACCAAGGGCATCATTTTCCCATCTCTATTAATTCTCCTTTATATCCATTATTCATAGTTTTAACCATCACTCACAACCTGCTACAATAGTCTCATACCCAGACCCTCTCTAAAAGTGGCCTGGTAATTAATATTCCTATAGTAGACTTGTGCAGTGTTTGCTGCATTTCTCCCCAACTGAAGTGGCTGACAGACCACAGTTTACTCTGTCAAGTACAGTACACCACACTTGAGGAAGCTTAATTAAGTGTTTGTTATTTCACATCCACTTGAGAAGCCATAGACACTGCACAATTAGAGGGTGTGTGTAGGAGACTGCTACACTCACAGTACATGTACAGTACACCATATATTGTACCTCCTTGATGGTCTGTACATCCTTCTCTCTCTTTCTACAGAAAGAAATATATGACATCATCTAAAGAAATATATGACATCTTCTAAAGCAGAACAGACAGAGGTCTAGCGTGTTGCTGTGACAACTGAGTTACCATGGCAACTCAGCTGACTGAGGTAAATGAACACTGATGAGGAAAAGAACTTACATAGATAAAATACAGGATTAAATTGTGGAAGGATTGCAGTGTGTTTGAAAACAGGTATAGCTATTTACCGTTTGACAACCATCAACTCTGACTCTAGAGCTATTTTCTCCCTCTCTCTCTCCATCCTAGCCTCCTGTAGCTCTGCCAGTTGCTTGTACTGCAGAAGACTCTGTGCATTCATCTCTACTGCCAGCTGGAAGGGAATGAATATGTCTAGTGATTGGTTTGGACATAAAGACATGAATGAACTTACTTTCAGCTGTTGCTGAAGATCAGAAATCTGTTTGAAATGGTTCTTTATGTGTGCATCTTTCTCGGCAAGTTTTTCTCGGAGCTGATCTTGTCTCTCTGCCATCCTCTCTTTCAGTTGATCTTCTCTATCAGTGAACTTCTCTCTGAGACTCTCTTCTTTCTCTGCCAGCCTCTCTCTCAGCTTCTCTGCCTGTTCCTTTCTCAGCTTTCCTCTCACTGTCTCCATCCTCTCAACACTCTGTGTATTGAACACAAAACAGTCATGCAGGAATTCTAATTAAGAAGCTCATATCATTGTGCTATATCCTCTTCCAGTTTTCTTATGGCTTTCAAGACTTATCAAGCATTGAGAAATGGACTCTGACCTTTATTCTTTCCAACTCCAGCTCTGCTACTGCTCTGGCCTTATCTTGTTCCAGTTCAGTGATCCTCCCATCACGTACCCCAACTCCCTCACTCCCTCCTCAATCCTCTTCTTCAGCTTTTGTATCTTTTCTTTGCATTTCTTCAGCTTCTTCTCCTCCTGAAGCTTGGCCTTGGCCTCTTGAAGCTCATTCTCTTTTACTTTAATGGTCTCTTGAAGAAATTCCTTTTCACGTTGGCTTATTGAAAGATGCTGGGCATGAAGTTTATTGAAGCAGTCCAGTTCACTTTCTTTCTTCCTAATCTCCTCCAGCAGGAGCTGTTTCTCTCGCTTCAACCTCTCCACATCTTCTACAATCACTTCAGCTTCTTCCCTGGCACTTGCAGTTCTCTCCCTGTTTTGTCTTCTCTCCATTTCGAGTTTATCCAATTCCTTGTCTATTTCCGCAACTTTGGAATCATCTTTCTCAGTGCTGGGTTTAACACTTTTGGTCTTGGTCCTCTGCGCAGCATCTAACTGTATTGTAAGACAGACACATCTCACAAGCAATAAACCACAATGTTTAACACTCACCTCTGTTTTAACTACAGGAGAGGCAGTTGGTGTCTTCTGAGCAGTCTCTGGCTCCAGTTCAGATGGAAAGGGTACACCTACAGAGATACAATACAGTCCATATATTGTTATAGTAAGAGTATATAGGTCTAGGAAGGGGGCTAAGGGGACTGAAGCCACAAATAATTTGTAAGGGGGGCAGAACCCCCTAATATTCCAGTCATATCAGGCTTGCAGGAAAGCCCTAGTACCTGCCCTAAACTCCCTATAGGGTGGAGTCAGGCCTGCAATATTTTAGGCTATGGAGTATACCATATTTCTCAGCAATAGTCCTTGCCACGCGACGTTCATTGATAGCCACCAGTGCCCTGACTAGCTTGGACCACAAAGGTCGTTCATCAATTCTCTCCCATTTCCTTAGTGTTTCTCGCCTCCTGTCTGCTACGGAGAATCGATAATCAATTTCAATGTCATCAAGGTCAGATTCCGGGACCCCAAGTTCAAGGCCCAGCTCATATGTCCTCTGCACACACATCAGATCATTTAATAGTAATCTCATCGATACCTCTGTATACAGATGTGAAAGGTAAAGTATAACTACAGTCCAGTCTGTCATCACTCAATACATACCTGGTCTTGGTACTTCCACTCTGCAGCCTCGAAGCAAGCTCCCAAACTCTAAGACTTGACTGTCGACCCACGTATCCATGCAGCTTTCTTGGTTTTTATTGTTTACAGGAATGACTTCATGATCCTCCTTGTGAGTGTGGTCAGGACACACTAGGTAGAGCTGTGTGTCTACCTTACACCTAACACCATCTGGTGACCCCCAGTCACCTAGTGAAATGAGGGGGGAGATTGTGGAGGAAGGGAGTGGAGGGGGAGGGAGCCAAGGAAGGACAGAGGGATGGGGGAGGGAGGGGAGGGCGAGGGAGCCAAGGAAGGACAGAGGGATGGGGGAGAGAGGGGAGGGTGAGGGAGCCAAGGTATGACGGAGGGAAGAGGGAGCCAAGGAAGGACGAAGGGAGGAGGGAGGGAGGGGGAGGGAGGGAGGGAGGGGGGAGGGAAGGAGGGAGGGAGGGGGAGAGAGGGAAGGAGGGAGGGGGAGAGAGGGAAGGAGGGAGAATGGGGAGGGAGGGAGGGAGAGAAAGGAGGGAGGGAGGAGGAAAGGGAGGGAAAACAGTCATACAGTCACACAGTTCTAAAGAATACTTTTTAGACCAAATAAATATAATCAAGGATACAAAAACATTGCTATGTCAAACAACGAAATACCTAATAGAGTATTGTACTAAAAATTAAAGACAAAAGCAAAACAAAAACAGAAAGAAAAACCAAAAAAGGACAAAAAAAACAAAAACAACAAAACAAAAAACACAAACAAAACAATTATCAAATTTATCTATTGAGGGGGAGGGTTGGTTGGCGATGAAGCTAGGAATGCGCATGCGCATTAATGCGCGTCGTATTTCCGCAAGTTATCGTAACAAACGACATTCCTATACATTACATCACTCAAGGGAAATTGAGCGTGACTAATGACATTCCTATAGCTAAAGCGTGACCCGTATATATGATGGCGCTAATGCTCTCGGCAATTATGCTAGCATGTTGCTGTGACAACTGAATATACGGAGGCAAAAGACGGAGACTAAAGAGAAAGTAGCTCGCTGCTCGCCCACACGGGATTTTCCCTGCCGCATAGAATTCATCACGACCGCTGAGTATACGTAGTAAGTATATACCCGCCCACCGCATTGAAATTAAGAAACCGGAAGGATGGGAAACTATGAATTTACTTTATGTGGCCTTATAGCGAAATTCCCACAAGTCTTATCTGCATCGCCCGTTATAGGTATGGTGTATCGTTTTTGGCACGAATAAAACATTGGAGAAGCTAGTTTGGACACTAACACACACAGACCTAACTACCGAGCTCAGGAAGTGGCTCACTGGGGATCATCCCACATATTGTGGACCTATCGGAATTTGCTAACAATACATAACCACACACAGTCTACAAGTGTTCATGATCACTGGTTCCAGGATACCATACGTAGTAGGTATATACCCGCCCACCGCATTGAAATTAAGAAACCGGAAGGATGAGAAACCATGAATTTACTTTATGTGGCCTTATAGCAAAATTCTCACAATCTGATCTGCATCGCCCATTGTAGGTATGCTGGCACGAATAAAACATTGGAGAAGCTAGTTTGGACACTAACATACACACACAGACCCAACTACCATGCTGAGGGAGGAGCTCACTGTGGGTCATCCCACATATTGTGGACCTATCGGAATTTGCTAACAAAACATAACCACACACAATCTACAAGTGTTCATAATCACTGGTTCCAGGATACCATACTACTATATACACTCACACAAACATCGTGCATGAACAATCTCCTTTGAGCTGTGTACCAGTTTGTCCTATATATTTGCAGCTGTGACTTACTCCGCAGTTTGGTCATTAGTTTCTTCTCCAGTTCAGACTTCCCTGCCACCAATTTCCTCAGAGCCATTCTTGTGTGAAAGTTCACGAGGAACAGAGGAATGTCTCCGTCATACCAGACTTGTCCAACCTTCCCTCCTCCATGCTCATGGAGACACTCCTGTAGTCTCCTGGCGGGAGAAAGAATAAAGTTATAGCAGCGAAATACTAAGTGGCTACAAACGTGGGGGAGTGATTTAGGCTTACCCTGCACAGGACTCCACGGCTAGGCTGACGTTAGGGGAAGAACTGTGCGGTCGCCACGTCAGAAGCTCTCGCCCCTCTCGACGTTCCACGATAACTGGAGTTTCACTGAAAGAGATTGACACACGTAACAAGAAGAGGTTTTCGTATAGTGTTGTGTGGTAGGGAGCCGCCATAGTTGACACCAGAACGAGCCCCACCCATGTACAGTATAGAATACGGAGATATACGGCGGGGTACATATATAAAAAACTGATTTTACGATTTTCAGACCACTATGGAGTCAGAAGATGATGATATTCGGAGTAGCTTTCAGTGAACAATACAACTAACATTTGTATTTTGATTCAGAAATTTTTTCAGAGGACGAGCCACAGTTGACTGACACAGATGGATCATCCACTATTTCTGTGGAAACTTTTCTTCGACCAAGCTTCACACAGACTCGCAGTTACTCCGAGCAGCCCAAACCATGCATTATCACATTTCGCCTCACAATAATTGTCCTGCTGACCACAGGAACAACAGCAGAAAACAAAATCCACGACACCGCCTCCTGTTGCAACACCACCAGGATCCCAATAGTCCTCTGTAGGCTCCTTTGATCCACCTCCCTGATAGGTCTTTCCATCACAGTCTTCATTGGGATTACGACAGCAAGTGTAATAATGTAATTTGCTGGTACCTCCAAACTTATACTGCCTACAAGAGGTACACTGAACATGAGCAGCAATGACGAACATCACCAATATAACCAGACAGCAAGTACGATGCGTGTATTTAATATATTTCACCATTCAGAAGGCTCGTCTTCCTTCAGTGTAATAATGTTCCAGGATCAAGTAACAACGTTAACGCTGATCGACGCTTGTTTTTGTGCAGGACTGCATGCTGCGGAATTGAAACGAATGCGCGCGCGCATATATTTATTGTACGTACTTCGTACATATTCACAGTCATGCTCGGCTTTGTTTACCTTGAGACTGAACATAATTACATACTAGTGGAATGCTCTATCTATGAGAGAGAGAGAGAGGGAAAGAGAGGGAGAGGGAGAGGGAGAGTGATGGATGTAGATCTATTAAGTAAACTCCACTCCAAACTTGTCAAAGTGTCTCAGTATCACTCCCAGTCTGAGGTGGACTGTCCCCATGGCCTCTGTCCTCAGGTGCTGTCTGTCTTGACTGGAGTGGATCAGTGACTCCACTGTCACCTGAGGACTGCCTCCCAGGAAGAATGCTGGACACAACACAACAGAAAACACTTTACATAGTGTGCTTCACTTATCTGTAGCAGTCTGTTAAACTGGGATGAGGGGGTGGGGAGATGGAGGGGGGAGTTTATCTAGGGTCCTAGAAAACTTCTCCGGGGGGGGGCATATATACCTATCCAGCCCAGGTTCCCCCAGGGTGAATTGACTAGCGTACATGAAAATTGTTGCCTGAGGGATCCTAGTGTTTTCCATGTGACACATTTGATGTTGTGGATACCTGGTACAGTGGGAATGGTACAGAACCCATAGCCATCTGGGGAGGGGAGGTGGGGGGAGGGAGGGAGAGGGAGAGGGAGAGGGACAGGGAGAGGGAGGTGTGTGTGTGTGGGGGGGGGGGAGGGATAGAGACAGAGGGAGAGAGGGAAGGTGTGAGGGAGAGGGAGGGTGGTGCATGTCACAGTCACACCATCACCACTTACACAGCTCATGTCTATTGAAGAAGTCTTCATGGAACACTTGAAAGTACAGCTTCGGCCATCCCTGTAACCCTTTAGTGGCCAGGTGAAGGTCTGAAAGGAGTTAAGAGGGAAATGTAACTAGGAATCAGAGATAGTTACAGTGGAATCCCTCTAATTCAGGACATTTAGCTTTGACTGAAGGAGTAGTGAGGTGTTCTGATTTCATTTACACGAAACACAACAAAATGCCTTCATCTTTGACTGGAGTGTTCCACTGTATATCTATAATCACCTATTGGGTGGGACCACTTCGCATACTTGCCGTCCTGTGGGTAGGGAACAAGTAGGGAGGATTTGAGGGGCGTGGCTACTGAGTACCAACCTCTGGGTGGTCGATCTGTGTCTGGCCTTCACTGGCACCCTCCAACAGCCGCCAGCCGCTACCGTGACTCACGCTCCACTTACAGAACAGATCTCCTGACGGAAAATCGCTCCCTCCCTCTAACTCGCCTATAACGTGAACTTCTGCCATGGGCTATTCCATTAAATAAGGATACACCCCCACAGAAGAGTCTTAATTACATCCTGGGGCAAGAACTTATATATCTAATTATAATCTGAAGGGGGGAGTGTTAGCTACTTTGATAATATATTTATGGGCCATATTTTGTCAAAAGCAGTCATTATTTGGAGATATTATGCTATAGTGTTTGTGTTTGTGTGCTATCAAAAGTCAAGATTATATAGCTACATCAAAGTATAATTATAACCATATTATAGTGTGTACATCCATTGTCATTGCCACTAGTTCTTGAGTTCTTCAAAGTTTATGTTTTCTGTCTCTTGTTTAATAGTAATGACTATTTGTTCCACCTCATCTTGTGACAAGTGTTCAGGGGGATCAGCTCGTAAGAATGTTGCTTCTTGTTCACAAACAGTGACATTAATATCTACTTGGCGCCGATCAATTGCCTTTGACAGTGCATCTTGTGCCTTTCGAAGTTCATGCATGCCATCATTAAGATCATCAACAGCTGCACTTGTTGTGTTGTATATCTGTGTTACAGCTGCATGTGCTGTTTTCATCCGGTCAACATTTCTTTTCACAGCCGATAACACATCAGTGAGTGTCGTTTCATCTTTATACACACTCTTGAGATCTGATTGAAGTTTCTCTGCTCTTAAAAGGAGTAGACTGCATTTATGCAGTGTCCATGATGCATATATGGCTCCTTGAATGGCAGTACTATTGTTTTCCAGTCGTCCCATTCGAATGGAATGATCTTTGCAAAGCTCTTCAGCCTTCTCATTCCAGAACAAACGGAATTCTTTCTGTAGACCTTTTGCACCTTGTATTTCTTCATTTGTGTAAAGGTGAATATGAAGGTTTTGTGCTATTTCCTTTGCTTCACTTACTACGGCATGTGTACGGGAGCTACCTGCACTAGAACTGCTGCTTTTGAAGTAGTTGTTCAAGGTAGGCTGCTTATAGCGCCTGTTGGCTTTGGTTTACTATCATCCACACCTTTTTCTCTATGATGGGGTGCATCATTGCACTTGCAACTAGTTAGAGTGTCGATGTCAGACCGCTGGGGTGCAAGCTCAGCCATAATTGACGGAAGGGGGTGGGGCTGACGGAGCGCTGCAGCGCTAGCACCGACGTACACAAGCAGTCGCACAGCCTTATGCGGTGATTGATTCGTCACTGTCGTAGATACCAGCTGAGAGATGAGTTCTTGCAGGCAGAGATCTAACTGTTGGTGAGATATACAGCCCGGATCTCTGGTGGATATCGCGACGTGCAGAACGAGCTGGGTGAGCACGATAAAACGGAGAGACACGGAACCGGTGGAAGTCGGGTGATACGTGCAGAAAATCGAACCGCTTTCTGAAGCTGCAGTGTTCAATGGACGGACGTGACAGAGACGGTAAGTTCCACTCGGAGCGCACGTAGAGCGTAGATGTCGATTGAGTACGCGCGGGCTCATGCAGAGCGCTGACTTCCGTTTCAATTTTTTTAAGGGATACCAGAAAATTAATGATCATAAAATATTAATGATTATCTTGGATCTTGCAGATGAGGAGAGGAGGTGGTTTTTTGAATATCTACGAACGAAACTGGAAAGTGTCGTGGGAAACTATGAAGCTTTTATTTCCGCTTGTAAAGATGCACAGAGTTTGTTTGACCAAAAGTATCCTCAAGTACCAATGGTTACAGATGTTGGTCATTTGCTTTCACTACCAGTTGACCACACAGCTTTAAGTCTGCTGCCAGAAAAGTGGAGACACACTATACCACTTAAGTGTGTTGGAGATGGAAACTGTCTTTTTAGGTAAATATAGGTTACAGATAGAAACTTCCTTTGTAGATACAACATATGTGCATGGAGTGATGCATGTGGCAGGTCAAAATTAATGTCACCCCTCCACCATTATTATAGTGAGTACCTAATACAGGCCTACATGTATAAGTCACTCTGCATGTATAAGTCACTCAGAGTCACTCACAAGCATAGTTGTGGTTATATAGTAGCCACCTTGGAGCCTGGCTGATATTCTATACAGTTACCTGTGTAAATACCTACTTTACTACAGGGCTGCTTCTCAGTGGTGCTGTGGGTATGAAAGTATGTTCACAGAATTGCGAGTGAGAACTGTCTGTGAGTTAGTTTTAAATGAAAACTACTATCTACAACCACACATTGTGTCTGTCCTGGATTCATTTGGGGCAGTTATAAGTAAAAATGCTCTTCCAGCAACAGTGAGTGCAAGGGTTTGCCATGTGCCAACAGTTGATATAGACTTTGCTACCTCAATGTTGCATTCTGAGTGCATCCAAACAACAAAGAATGGGCACTATTCATGCATGTGGCATGTGCATGCTCTGGCTTCTGTGTTAAGACGGCCAATTGTGTCAATATATCCTGAACGTAATCTAAGGATTAGAGCTATGTTTGATCGAGAATGTCCACCAAGAATACCTTACAATAAAAACCACAGCAAGGCACTAATTATGTGGACAAGAATGGGAGACTCAAGTGCAAAGATACAGGGGTGGAGTCCAAACCACTTTGTGGCTGCTGTGCCATGTAGCAAACTCACTCCTTTACAGATACCCATTTCTGCCACACTCAGTAAAGTGCCCACAGTGAATTCTGACACAGTAATAGTCAGTGCTTCCCAGAGACCAGCTTTTCCCACTCTTACTAAAGAACCTACTATCTGTTCTACCACAGTGTCACCCATACAGTTTCAGTCACCAGCTTCTTTAGAGTGCACAGTCAGTTCTGACAGAGTATTGCCCAGTCCTTCTCAGAAACCAGCTTTTGTCACCCTTGCTGAAGAACCTACTATCAGTTCTACCACAGTGTCACCCATACAGTTTCAGTCACCAGCTTCTTTAGAGTGCACAGTCAGTTCTGACAGAGTATTGCCCAGTCCTTCTCAGAAACCAGCTTTTGTCACCCTTGCTGAAGAACCTACTATCAGTTCTACCACACTGTCACTCAAACAATCTCAGAGAATAGCTATGACTCTCAGTGAGGAGCACAGAGTGAGTTGTGGTGTTGGTGGATATCCTGTGAGTTCCCCCACAATGAGCTCTCAGACACTTGCTTCCCTTAGTCTCAGTTCTGGCATTGTGCCACTCCCTCTCTCACAGAGACATGTTATGCCTCCAGATGAACCTACACACTGGGGAATGTCCACTAGTATAAACTTGGTCACTCCCTCACAAATACCTGTTTCTCTCACTGTTGGTGGAGAGCCCACTATCAGTTCTGGTGCACCCTCACTTACACCCATAGAAAAAACCTTTTCTCTAGGTCTTAGTGGAGTTACCACATCAAGCTACTGCACAATGTCACTAACTCCTTCAAAGAAGCATGCTGCTTTTGTTCACAGTTCTGGCAGAGTGACACTTTCTCACTCGCAAAAGTGTGTTAGCCCTTCAGAGAAACAAATTTCTGTCACTGGTGGAGCGCCCATAATGACTTCCCATGTAAATTCACTTGCTCCCTCTCAAATACGTTCTGTTCCCTCTGATGGTGAATCCATTCATTCAGTACCACTCACTTGTTCGCAGACCCTTTCATCTGTAGTCTTGAATGGACTGCCAATTTCACTACAAAATCCTGTCTTCACTGCTCCCCATGCAGAGCCTGTCACATTGACACCCTCTTGTGTGAAAGAGTCACACTCTCTCTCACAGAAACCTGTTTCCACTGCTGCCTGTAGGGATCTGCTTGCACTTCCTACACCAATTAGTGTCACTTACGGTGTTGAGCCCTCAGTGAAATCTGGTGCAAGCTCACTGACTCCCTTTAGTGCTCCCTTACTCACTGGTTCACAGCTACCTGCCTCTATAACACTTAGTGAACAGCCTAACTCAGTCCCACTTACTCACTCACAGAAATCTCATGTTAAGGCTGTCCATTTGAAGCCCCCCATTACAACTCTAAGTGTTAGTTCTAGTCATATCTTGGATATTCTATTGCATCAAAGGAAACATCCAAAGCAGGAACAAACAAAGCGTGAAGGGCAATTGCAGAATCTCCATAGCTTTTTTAGAAAGCATGAATCGAAGTCACCAAAATGCTTAGTACAGAAACCCTATAAGTCACATCCTCAAATGTGCACTTCTGACACTCCTGTACCTGTACAACTTCAGGACGTTGGAATGAATATTCTCTTGAAGTATGGCACTGTAGCAACTTCCAGAAAAACAAAAAAAAAGATGCTCCAAGTGCACAATACCATTCCTGAGGTATTAGGTAGGAGTAAAAATACACAATCTGAGTCCCAGGATATGTCACTTAGAGACTTGGATGAGCATTTATACCTGCATTCTTACGTTAGTAAGTCTGATTCAGATGATGCTTTAAATATGTCCCCTAGTCCCAAAAAAACAAAGCTACAATGTGACATTTCTGATATGTCATTTAGTGACTCTGATGAGGATTATCAAATGTACTCATATGCTGGAAACTTTTACTCAGATGATGATTACCCTAGCCCCAAAGAAACAGAGGCACATCAAGACGATGATGGCACTCTTGAAGGAATAACTACTACTGAAAAAGAACAGGTATCAGCATTACCATTTCCCAACATGTTAGCTAAGTGGTATAAGCACCAATATACCTTAGCAACTAAAAATGTGCAAAGGCAGAAAATCCGGCTAGGTAGGAAACCTAAATCAAATGATGGTGGGGAACTTGTATATATGAACAGGAGTAAAGTTAAAGGTACACTGCAGGAAAATCTTCTGCATCTGAAATTGCAAGAGTGTCCTCACAATAAAGCTCTCTGTATGGTAGGGGAATACATTCTTCACTGTGGTTCAGTTGCGAAGACACGTGAGGCAGGAGAGATTTATGCAAAGGAAAAGGGCTTAACCAAACGAAGAAGTACAGTAGAATTGTACGAAGTGTTCAGTAGATATCTTAATATATCTCAGATTTACATATTTGGGGTTGCCTACCTTGTCTATAATTTTCCAGACTCAAACTTCCAATCTATGGTACATACTCTGAAGGAAGCTATCAACGAAGAAGATATAGTTAAAATGGCTGTAGAACATCACCTTGGACATATCTTTGCACGTGCAATTCAGTATATGGACACACCTAGGGACAAACAAGTAACTAAGGCTCTTTTAGCAAAATTAACCAATGTTAGTTTTACTTCACGATTGTTACATCTGAAGAGTAGACGTGGAACAAGCAATGCATTAAGCACATTGCAAGATTCTCTGGATTCATACCAATCAATTCGCATAACATCTCAAGTAGTTCGCAATGATTTAACAAATCTGCAGCAATATAGGCTAACAGAGAGGATTATTTTTCAAAGAAAGTGTAAAGAGATGAGGGTAATTGCTGAAGGTAGGGGGAGGAAATTGAAGTGTAGTCAATATCCTGATTTAGCAAATGTGCTCACATATGCCTTTGGGGAACTTGATGTATTAGACGGTGGTGGAGGCTTGGAGTCGCATCCAAGGCTAATAAGTGGTACACTTTATCGCTGTTCCGACAGTGCTACTACAATGAAACAGGCACGTGAAATTGTGCTGTCTTGTGCACCTAAAGACTTCAAAATCTCTCTTAGTTCTTGCTATAACTACACAGAAAATTACAGAAAGGGTAGTTATCAGGGTAAGCGACATCATGAGGGGCGTGGTATTAATGCACAACTGTCACTGAGACAACCACCTAGGACAGGAGTGAAGCAGTTAGTAGTAAATTTGCACTGGAGTACTGCTAATGTGAATCTAATAGTAGATGGAAGTCACTGTCTTTCCCATTGTCTAATTGTTTCAAAAGATGCTAAAGCAATTATTCCTGGTGAAATTGCTCCAGTTCAGCGGCCAGGGCATTCTTGGTCTCGTAGAAATGAACTACCTGATCATACATGGGATCAATCACGAATAAATGCAGTAACTCCAATGACATTTCTATTCATGCAAACTCATGTCAACAAAAGTGAACCTGTCAGTATACCAGTATCAAATTGTAGCACACTATATCTTACAAGAACTGGACAGGCTGTCACACTTCTAAATTTATCTTTCTATGAACCAGAAACAACTTTCAAGTGTTTAAATGAAATCTTGTATATGCTCACACTACCAGCATTGGATGATCTTTTTAGAGATAGAAACACTGGCAAAATAAGGAGGGAGTGGATATTTGTAGTAGACAATGGTCCTGCAGAACAGCCAAAAAGCCCATTAGTTAAAATGTGCCTCGTGCGGCTGCTGAATTTTTTACGCTTGCACAGAATCACACAGGTTTCATTTGCAGAGTATCATAGCAAACGCAACTTTGTGGAACGTGTTCATGCAGAAGAAAACAGAGTATTATCAAAGCATGGGCCTTTTGATAGCAAACAAATGCATCCACTTGCCTCTACAGGAACCAAGGAACACAAGGAAAATATTGAAAAAATGTGTGATGATATTCGAAAGTGTCTCCTGCATGCTTCATTTGGTTCACAATCCCTAAAAGCTTACCGTGGTGTAAAATCATCAGATTATTTGTTCACAGATGAGCATGAGTTACAAACCTTCTTAGATTTGAATGAGGATGGGAAAAAAATCATTTTCTTGTGTCAAGTACAAACCACAAAAAAATGAAATTTTGAATTGGTTGGAAATTCAATGGGATGTTGATGACAACTTTGAAGGTGACTACATGAATGACTACTTAGCTATCACAAATGAGCTTTCTGGGGAGAAGCGGACAGCATGGATAGATAAATACACAACATCACTATATACTGTAAGAGATGTTCAGTGCAGGAGGTATGAACTTCAACCAATGCCAGACTATCTACGTTGGTTTAAAACAGCAGAATTACATTATCTCCCACTAGAAGAGAGAGCTATTTTCTCTGGGCCTTGGGATAATATACCTGGCGCTTACCTTCCATCAAGAATTCTAGACCTCTGTTTCAGTGCTGTTCAACATTTGAATGATGACATTATGCATCAAATTTCTCTTTTAGCTTGGGTTACACCCAAAGAGGCAAAAGAGTATTACCATAAAATGCTAACAGATATAGAGTCTCAGATTCAGTCTGAGATGGAAAGAGAATGTTGGAAGAATCACACTTTGTACAAAACCAACACTAAGAATCAGCTGGAGATCATGTGCAGAAAGTTAAAGCAAACATCAATTAACTAAACTCATTTGTGACAGGGACCAATCATTTGGACTGCCATTTCAAGAGATAGAACCACTTTATTCTGGTCACCTGTCCATCATTCCTGCAACAATATCTGGTATTTACAAGTTAACCATTCCCAAACTAAGAAGTATTCTGAAGTATCACAAACACCCACCCTTTGGGAACAAGGATCAGCTAGCAATAAAAGTTCTACTACTTCGTGAGGGAAAGACTGTTGCTATGTATGCTAAGGAGGAGGCTCAAGTAATGGATCTGATAAATTTGACCCTGGAGTCCATACATAATCAAAGGTATATGAATGTCACATCTCATATATATCGTAAGCGGCAATTTTCTACCAGTACTTTTAAAACTTCATTTTTACCTCCTCCCCATACTGTAAAGAATGAATCTGATTTACAAAACCTGTTTCAGCCATTTTTGGGTTTCTTAGAAATGCAAAAACAGCAGCACAAATTGCAGGATGATGCTCTACCATTGCAGCCAAAGAAGAAGGAAATAATTGGATTATCAGACACAGATCTAAGGGAAAGCATTTCTCAGGTAGGATCAAAGATAAAAATTCAGTGGACAAAAGAAGAGATTGGGGATACTGGATGGAAACCAGGGTGGTATGTAGCTACTGTGCAAGGATACTGCAATGAGACGGAGATCGTAACTGTTAAATATGCATCCGAACCTAATCTAACTTATGATGAAGATCTATCAACACTGATTTCAGATGGACGGATCAAACTGCTTTGGTCACCTCTATAGTTCACTGTCTCTCATACACGATATTTACAGCACCTCTATGTTATGTGTAACAGTTAATGCAAGCAAAGCAAGCCTCCAGTCATGCAATTGGCATACATATCCAACTTTGTGCACGCATGCAGAATATCCTTTTTTCACATATACTTTCATGCTCTCGCTCACCCATAATGTCACCTAGTATAGATAGGAGACTCCTAAAGACAATGCAATACAGAGACAGTCTTCTTTCAAGGAAAAGTTGGCTGTTTCAGGCAAGATTTAACCCCACAATACTGTGTGGTCTAGACCAGTGCTTTACTGAGGACTCAACTGGCAGGAGGCCGAATATTACATGTACAAAGCAAGGCAAACTGTCTCAGAACGGGTGAAATCATGCTTAGTCTTGTAAGCTATAGTACTTAGGCATAGAGTTGACAAACAAGTGTGTGCATGCATATACAGTACAAGTTAACAAATGGACGAGGTCTGGAGGGTTAAATAAAAATAACAATTATTGTCCGAAGGGGTGCTGTCACATTTAATTTGTCCTAAGGAGTAAAAAATTCTCCTTATTAAAGTCCTAAGGGGTAATTAATGAAGTTATTTGTCTTAAGGGTGGAAGTACAAAAGGTCGTCTTCTGTGGGGGTGTATCTCTATTAAATGGAATAGCCCCATCACAACTTACACAAGAATTTTGAAGAAAGTTTGTTTATTCCCGCGCCGCTAGTGTTCACCGTGTACGCATGCACAAAGCGTTTGGGTGGCCACGCCTACTCGGGTCAAAGGTAATGGTGGGCGTATCTGAGCGTGCAAATCTCTGAGGGGGGCGTACCTCACACAGCAGATCAGTAATATTCAGTATACCACACACAGTATACTCTATATACGTATCTCTTTTGCTGAAACTCTTAATAGCTGTAGCAGTTTCAGCCCGTGACCCTCTCAAGAGGAGAGCACTGATGCAGAAGATGCCCCAGGGCAGCAACGGGAGCTCTCGCGCGCGCCCCGCGTCCTCTGCGAGTAGCGCGAGTAGCGGCTCCTCCAGCAAGCACGTCAAGTGTATCGGTCGTTATGTGTTGACAGGCTCCACACTGGGGAAGGGGAATTTTGCGCGGGTCGAGGCAGCTGTCCACACACTGACCAGGTCTAAGGTAGGAGAGATGTACTTGTGGGGAGAGAGTAGCGTATGTAGAAGGAAGGCTTTAGATGTGGAAGCTGTCTGGGTGAGGTATGGGAGATAAGGCTGCTTATTGAGGTGTCCTAATTTTTAAGAACGAGTGGATAGACAGCATTTAGGCCAGAAATGAGTGTCAGAGTGTCCTGATTAGAGGGGTTCCTGCTGTCCTGTTTATTGAGGTGTCCTCATTTCAGTCCTGACAGACCACTGTAATAACTGGCTGTATATTATCTCTATCTGCAGGTAGCAGTGAAGATCATTGAGACTGATAAGATCAAAGAAGAGTATGTTCGTAAGAACCTCCTCCGTGAGGCCCAGCTCATGCGGCGCCTCCGACACCCTAACATCATCCGTCTCTATGAGACCATGAAGACCAGCAACCTCTACTGTCTGGTGACGGAGGTGGCTGAGGGAGGAGAGCTACTGTCTTATGTGAGGAGTGACTTCAAGGAGAAGAGGTTGTCGGAGGCTGTGACGAGGCTGTTCATTAGACAGCTGGTATCTGCCCTCTATCACCTGCACAGTTCAGGGATTGTTCACAGGTGAGTGGTGTATGGTGGGACCTCTCTAATTAGGACACCCTTGGGAAGGAAGAAAGTGTCCTGATTAGTGAGGTGTCCTGATTAGTGTGGTGTCCTGACTAGTGAGGTGTCCTGATTAGTGAGGTGTCCTGATTATTGAGGTGTCCTGACTAGTGAGATGTTCTGATTAGTTAGGTGTCCTGATTAGTAAGGTGTCCTGATTAGTGAGGTGTCCTGATTAGTGAGGTGTCCTGACTAGTAAGGTGTCCTGAATACTATTACCTCATCATGTGTGAGTCCATAGTTGATATTTCATCACTTGTCATGTGTCCCCTAATCAGTCATCCATATTGTGTACAATACCTGTCCCGGTACAGGAGGTGTTAGGACTACAGATGCCTCAGAGGTGACGTATGCCAGGCAGCTGGTGGTGGCCCAGGAAACAGGTATGGAATGGAGACCCTCTAATTAGGACACCATTGTCTGTGTGTCCTGGTGTGTGGTGTACTGATGTTTATCTGCTCTGGTTGTCATAGTGATTCACCCCACCCAAGTGTGGTGTGGTCCAAGAGACGTTCTCTCCCTCTCAACAGATGTTTGACTAGGCCAGAGGTCTGAATGAGGGAGACTGAAGGAGGGTGAGGTAGACAACAGACGACAGAACCGTATTGTAGTTGAAGTGGCCAGGCTTTGACGAGGTATGTGTTTGTCTCCATGGCTATACTGGTGTATTGTTGTCCGTGGCGGGTTGTCACCTGACGAAGTGTTAGTGGTAATCACTAGGTAACTAGGTCCTGTGAGGTGGGATACTGGGGTTACTAGGAGAGGCTTTATATACAGTCCAAATAGTTGCTGAGTCTGCCCTAAAAGAAAAGAAACTGTAATGGAGAGGAGGAGGTGGTAGTGGAGGATGGGTGGAGTACCTCTCTAATGGGGACCTATGTCAGGGGGTCTGTCACGCCATAGGTGGTCCCCCACCATAATGATCCCCCCATGTCAGTGTGACTTGCACGAGCACTAATTAGGATAGCCCTAGCCCCCCAAGTGTGACAGGTCATATGGGGGGTTGGTGAGGCCCCTTGAAAGTCTTTGAAGATCGGATGTCTTTGAAGATTCATGCCATAGGTGGTCCCATAAATGTCCCCCCATGTCAGTGTGACTTGCACAAGCACTAATTAGGAGAGCCCTAGCCTGTAGCCCTAGACCTAGCCCTGGTCTCCCTCCTCCCTCCCCCCCCCCCTCCCCGGACTAAGTAATCAAGTAATCCAAGGGGGGACCACTTGTGGAAGCCATAAGTGGTCCAGGTGGACCAGTTATAGTAGGACATGTTTTACAGGTCATATGGGGGGTTAGGGGGCCCCCTTGATGGCCATTTGTCCCCTTTAAAGTCTTTGAAGATTGGATGTGTTGGCTCCTTGCACACCCATTGCCCCCTCCCCCCCTCTCTCTCTCTCTCTCATACGCACACACACACACACACACACACACACACACACACACACACACACACACACACACACACACACACACACACACACACACACACACATACACACACACACACAGGTCGTTGCCATGGGGAATCTCCTGAGGGTACTCAATGACAGAGGGTCTGTTCCTAAAGTCGACTTTTTTGTTGACTTTGAAAGTAAATTGTTGAAAAAGAGGTTAATGGATGTGTTCCCTCATACTACCTCTCTCCTCTCTCTTCCTTCCTCCCTCTCCCTTCTTCTCTCCCCCTCCCCCTCTCCCCTCTCTCTCCCCCTACCCCTCCCCCCTCTCTCTCCCCTCCCCCCCTCTCAGCTGCTCAACTCACACCAGAAGAAGCTGCTGTTCATGCTAAGGTTGCCACGGTACTGTCCCGAGCACCAGAGGTAATAGCCGATCTCCATGGTTACCAAGGAGCAGGAGAACATATCAGAGAAGTCCGTACGTTGTAGCCTACCTCACGAGTAATGCCACTTAACCCTTTCTTTACAAGTTTATCTAACCCCTTCCCCTCTACATTCTGTAATACCACCTATCACATAACCCTTTACTCTCTCCCACACACCAGTAGTAATAATGACCAATGTTTAACCCTTTCCCCACAGGCCATCAGTAACCCCAAGAGTGAGAAGCACCAAGACGTAGCCTGGAAGGCCGTCTGTCCCTCTGTTCTGATGTTGAGAAAGTTTTATGACTTTGCCCTGGAACTGGAGACCGCTCTCTGTGAGCTGCTGGCTGTCCTCTGTAGTCCAGAGATGACTGCCCTGCAACACCTGGAGAAACAGCAGGTACGGGAGGGAGCCCCTCTAATTAGGACCCCCTAAAATGAGGACACATTTACTGCCAAATGCCATGTTTGTATACATTCATTAGTGGTGTCCTGATTAGTGAGGTGTCCTGATTAGTGAGGTAGTCTGGTCATAATTACCTTTTTTCTTAGTGTCCTTGCGTTTTTCTGGCACTCCCTCCTTGTCGCTTAGTGATTCACTTGCCAGGGATGTGGTTACCGTAGTGACAGGAGTACCGGCACTGCTGCTGCGAAGGAGTGGCTTGTGTTCATAAGGCTGTGAGGTAGTGGGACCTGGAACTGGACAGAGGAAGGGAGAGACGAAGTGCATGTAGTGAAGGGAGAGAGGGTGCGAGGGAGGGAGAGAGGGACGGAGGGATGAAGGAAGAGAGGGAGGAAGGGAGAGAGGGAGGGAGAGAGGGAGGGAGTGAGGGAGAGAGGTACTGCTCACACTTTCTTCATTGACACAATATACCTAAGGTATATTAGGTATATTCTGAGCCATGTTCGAATTATGTAAACGTCCTAAAGTACTAGACATTCCAGTCATGTCATCTAACTATTGGTCTGTGTGTCCTGGGATTAGTAGGACATGGGGGTGGGGAGTGATGTATAGCAAGCAATGGATCCCTCCCTCCCTCCCTCTCCCCCCCCCCCCCCCCCTCTCTCTCTCACACACACACACACACACACACACACACACACACACACACACACACACACACACACACACACACACACACACACACACACACACACACACACACACACACCTCATAGTCCACACACAGTAGTGACCTGGATGGTGGATGGTACAGCAGTAGACACCTCTCCAGGGTCAGATCTCTACTGGTAGCCTGAATACATCCATCCTAGCATCTCAGCTAGCTCTCGACAACCATCATCACAATTGGCCTTGTGAAAAACATCACTGCACATGCAGGAAAGAAGAGAACTCTCAAAGCCATTTGTACTAGACCTAGTAGGCTACACTCCAATAATACACTGGCTATCTACATTAAAGAGACTACACTACAGAGATCTATACTAATTAGGACACCTCACTAATCAGGACACCACTAATTAGGACACCACTAATCAGGACACCTCACTAATCAGGACACCTCACTAATCAGGACACCACTAATCAGGACACCACTAATCAGGACACCTCACTAATCAGGACACCCCACTAATCAGGACACCTCACTAATCAGGACACCTCACTAAACTCAGTCAACTGTGCTTTCTCTCTATCTCTCTCTCCTAGGCTATTACGAAGCAGTTTCCTTTGATGATGTCAAGGTGTGTGGAGAGGGTTAAATTTGTTCTATTTTGTGTATTCATCACCTCTCCCTTCCCCCTCCCTCCCTCCCTTCCCCCTCCCTCCCTCACTCCCTTCCTCCCTATTCACTCCCTCCCTTCCTTCCCTCACTTCCCTCCCTCCCCACTCCCTCCCCCTCCCTCTCTTCCCTCCCTCCCTCCCTCCTCCCTCCCTCTCTTCCCTCCCTCCCTCCCTCCCAGATGACCAATCCGGCCATTCAAAATGACTTCAGTTACTATCACAGGACACTCAACAGAAGGAGAATGGTAAGACCATCCCTAGCTGTCCTAGTACCACATCACTGTACTCTATAACCCCTCAAATCAGGACACTCTCCTTAGCTGTCCTAATACCATATCATCTTTAACCCCTCAAATCAGGACACTTTAACCCCTCAAATCAGGACACTCCTTAGCTGTCCTAATACCATATCATCTTTAACCCCTCAAATCAGGACACCTCACTAATCAGGACACCTCACTAATCAGGACACTACCACACTCATGCCTTATAAGGCAGGTGCTCCTATACCATTACACATGTAGACAGTGGGTGGAGTACCATATAGTGGTCTCCACTTCATACCACATAATCTCTGATTTTACCCAATGGTCTCTCATCTTCCTCACTCCATTCTCTCTCTACCCTCTTCCCCATCTTTCACCCCATCACCCTCTCTCTCCCCTCTCTCACATGAGGTCAGTGCAGCCAGTCAGCCCTCCACTGATGGGGTGGAGCTACCTGATGACGTGGCCAATAGGATGTCTCTGTTTTATGCCAACCCCACCCCCATGTTGAATACACTGAGTGGAGCTATCGAGAAACTGCTTCAGGAGGTTTGTGTGTGTGTGTGTGTATGTGTGTGTGTGTGTGTGTGTGTGTGTGTGTGTGTGTGTGTGTGTGTGTGTGTGTGTGTGTGTGTGTGTGTGTGTGTGTGTGTGTGTGTGTGTGTGTGTGTGTGTGTGTGTGTGTGTGTGTGTGTGTGTGTGTGTGTGTCACACATGTCCAGCATTGTCTACAGACATCCAACAGTGCTTGGTATCCCATTGCATTGTACCCTTAGGACAGTCCATTAGGTGGAAGTGGGAATATCCTGTTATGTCCCACTCACTGTACCTACTGTCCATCCCATCACATTCCATCATGTACCCCAATGTACCAGGGAACATCCCAAACTGTACCACCCCTCATGCCTGCATACCACTGTCCATCCCATCCCAATGTACCATGGGAAGGAAGGAATGGAATGGGTATAGTACTAAACATTTTAACAAGGATGCCACTCCGAAAGCCACTAAAGACCTTCTCTCCTCCCCCCTCCCTCTCCCCTCCCTCTCCATCCCTCCTTCCCTCCTTTCCCCCTCATCCCCCCTCTCTCCTCCCCTCCCTCCCTCCCTCCCTCCTCCCCTCCCCCTCCCTCTCTCCCCTCCCTCCCTCCCTCCCTCCCCCTCCAGGTATAGCACTAAACATTGTACATAACAATTGCTGTACATATGTACAGAATTTAATAGGGAACATTTCATTAAAACTATCTGTAATATATACTAGATGAAAGGTCACCATAGTGGGTGGAGTCACTAGAGTAAACCACCTAGTGTATAGTCTCGTAACCAGACCCCACCCACACCCTCTCTGGGGGCGGGGTCTGGGCACAAGACTACCTAGTGTACAGATAAGCCACTGGAGTAAATGTAAGTATTGTGTATGTGTACTTGTGTAAGATGATGAAATTGTAGAGTGGTCCAATCTAATAAATTATATACAAAATAAAGAATATCTTACACAATGTCATGTATATATTCATGTACATAACTACATAACAACACATTCTTCAACACTGTCTTCTAGCAATCCACCAACTATCATCATCTTGTCTGGTGATGGAGTGACTACTAAACACATACTCCTACCACTAGACATAGAGCCAATCTTCACCCACTGTCCATCTAGTAGCTGGTGAATGGAGTTGACTTGTGACCCACGTCGCATACCACCAACTGTTACTAGCTGTCCACAGAGAGTAGCAGCTTTTGACCCTGTAACTGGTAACTGAGGTAGTCGTTTCCATGTAAGGATATTCGATATCGACTGTGATGTGATTGGCTGGTCACTGGATAGTACAGCTTGAAGGGAGCACGAGTAGCCAGTACCATCACGTCCTATTACATGTATTTGATTGTCACATATTGTGGCTGAAGGTGTGGTGAGATCCTGTGGTAAGTTGGTTAGTTCATACCATCTTCTACTCCTCACATGAAATAGTTCAACTGTAGCAGTCCAACCACCAATACCAACCCCCCCAATCACTACTATATACTTGCCATTTGATGTACTAACTACAGCAGTATCGGAACGTGCAGTGTTCATTGGGGGGTAGTGCTGAACCCATCGGCCCTGTCGTAATGTAAATAGTTTGTTAGTAATACGAAATCCATACCATCCCCCCACAGCAGTCAGTTCCCCATCAATGATGACTAGTCCAGAGTTACAATATAGAGCTGGAGGAAGTCCCTCCCATTTCTCCGTACCCCATTGATATCTATAAACTGAGTTGGAGTCATCTGGTGTGAAATATGCAAATCGAACATCAGTCGTTGCAGATCCTCTAGTCATTCCACATGGTGCTGTCTTCTTTTTATGGCACTGCACAGTGAGCTGAGGGGAGATCACATGACATGTAATGTACATCATGATGTAATGTGTATTGTCATATCTGGACCACATGTAAACATAGGATGTGGCTATTGAATGGGGTTAGATATAATGTATGGAGAGAGGGAGAGAAGTTACCTTTCCCTGTTTGGAGGGAGGTATGGAATGGGGTACAGCTACAGGTCTGGCAGCTTGTGGAGTGGACTGGAATGGAGACAGCAAGTACACACAATCTCACATTTTCTGTCTCAATATCAATTATACCTGTTGTGTTGATTGAGAGGTAGAGCTAGTGTGGAGTGTCCTGGTGTGGGGAGGTGGCAGTACAGGACTCTGTGTCTGGGAATGAAGGGCCAGTCATATCACTAGTGCAGCTAGCATTATTAATACACTGGGAAAACCAGTTACTGATTCAGTCACTCACCTGTTGTCTCATCTGCTGCTGCACTCTCCTGATGGTCTCCTCTGCCCTAGTCAGCTCAGCTTCCTTCATCGTCAGCTGTTGTGTACAAGATTGCAGCTGTTGCCGTAGCTCAGCCACCTCCTGTACAGGGAAGATATCGACACCTTAACTACAGTACACACAATACATATACATATACACACTATGGCCATTGCTAATGGAAAACGTGTTTCTGGTTAAGGATTCCCCCTAGTACTTGTACAGGTGGTTTAATACTATCATCATTATCCATTATTGTGATGTCATGTCCAAACCATGACATGCAGGTGTTAGTCTACAATTGAGAACAGAGTGATTAAATATAAGCCATACCCCTCACTGCTGTAATTGTGGAGGTGTGGCTTCCTCAATAATGACATGATGTCACAATAATGGGCCTTTAATGCAGCCCAGCAGAGTGCATGTGAGTGGATGACCAGAAACAGGTTTACAAATAACAGTGGTCTTATACATACATGTCCATCACTACAGGACTGGGTGTGGGGTAAGGGGAGCTCCTCACACACACACACACACACATGCACACAGCCTGGATACGAGGCTAACTATATCCCCTTCTCCCTTCCCCCTCCCACTAACACCCCCCAAACATTCCCCTCCCACTCCCACCCCCCACACACATCCCCTCCCACTCCCACCCCACACACATCCCCCTCCCACTTCCACCCCCACACACATCCCCCTCCCCCTCCCACCCCCACACATATCCCACCCCCCACACTAGGGCTAGATAAATTATTCCGGCATAATTTTGAGAATAATAGGTGTACAAAAGAATTGAGAATAATTCTGAGAATAATAGGCAGTATCTTGTAATAAGTAGGCGTGGTCCTATCCACACATGCACAGTTGAAACAGTACATGGTGAAAAAATGGCATGTACTACAGTAGTAGCCCAGAGAAATCATACTTTCACTTTTGATGAAAGCATTTGGTCATTTTCAAGAAGCATTATTACAAGACTATATATATCTACACTACAATAACAAACGATGATTCATATTCAATCATCTTTTTGTGAAATTAATCGTTTTTTTGAGAATAATTGAGGTGTACTTAAAAGAATAATAGGTAGATATACAAGCATAAAAGAATAGAATAATAGGCTGAAAAAAAAGAATTGTTTATTCACCCCTACCCCCCACACACCCCTCCCACTCCCACCCCCACACACATCCCCCTCCCACTCCCACCCCCCACACACATCCCCTCCCACTCACCCACACCCACACATATCCCCTCCTACTTATACACTCCCACACACACATCCCCTCCTACTCACACTCCCACACATCCCCTCCCACTTACACACTCCCACACACACATCCCCTTCTCACTCACACCCCTCTACACACATATCCCCCTTCCACTCACACACCCCACCACACATATCCCCCTCCCACTCACACCCACACACCTATCCCCCTCCCCCCACACACATATTCCCTTGCACTCACACACCCCACCACACATCCCCCTCCCACTCACACCCACACACATATCCCCCTCCCCCCACACACATATCCCCCTCCCCCCACACACATATCCCCCTCCCCCCACACACATATCCCCCTCCCTCCACACACATATCCCCCTCCCCCCACACACATATCCCCCTTCCCCCACACACATATCCCCCTCCCCCCACACACATATCCCCCTCCCTCCACACACACATCCCCCTCCCCCCACACACATATCCCCTTCCACTCACACACCACCACACATATCCCCCTCCCACTCACACCCACACACATATCCCCCTCCCCCCACACACATATCCCCCTCCCTCCACACACATATCCCCCTCCCCCACACACACATATCCCCCTCCCTCCACACACATATCCCCCTCCCCCCCACACACATATCCCCCTCCCTCCACACACATATCCCCCTCCCCCCCACACACATATCCCCCTCCCCCCCACACACATATCCCCTTCCACTCACACACCCCACCACACATATCCCCCTCCCACTCACACCCACACACATATCCCCCTCCCCCCACACACATATCCCCCTCCCTCCACACACATATCCCCCTCCCACACACACATATCCCCCTCCCACTCACACCCACACACATATCCCCCTCCCCCCACACACACATATCCCCCTCCCCCCCACACACATATCCCCCTTCCACTCACACCCACACACATATCCCCCTCCCCCACACACACATATCCCCCTCCCCCCACACACATATCCCCCTTCCACTCACACACCCCACCACACATATCCCCCTCCCACTCACACCCACACACATATCCCCCTCCCCCCACACACATATCCCCCTCCCCCACACACATATCCCCCTCCCACTCACACCCACACACATATCCCCCTCCCCCCACACACACATATCCCCCTCCCCCCCACACACATATCCCCCTTCCACTCACACCCACACACATATCCCCCTCCCCCACACACACATATCCCCCTCCCCCCCACACACATATCCCCCTTCCACTCACACACCCCACCACACATATCCCCCTCCCACTCACACCCACACACATATTGTTAGGTATGTGGAAGGGAAAATTTAAGTTCTTAATCCCCTTACATATCAGGGACATATTACAGGGGGTGGGGGTGGGGCTTGTGTGGTCCTCCTTTGGTCATTTATGTTAGTCTCCAACCACAGACCACAAACCACTGACCACACTACAAAGAAATAGTGTATGTACCTGTTGCTGCATCTGCTGCTGCTCTCTCCTGATGGTCTCCTCTGACCTAGTCAGCTCAGCTTCCTTCCTCGTCAACTGTTGTCTGTACATTTCCTTCTCTCTCTCACTGGATTGCAGCTGTTGCTGTAGCTCACCAACCTCCTGTACAAGGAAAGAGAGAGAGGCCTTAACTACAGTACACACTAATACGTCCACCTCTAGATAATGGGGAAATCCGAGGGGAGCCCCCTTACATGTACCTACATGTATATGTACCAGTTGTCTAATCTGCTGTTGCTCTCTCCTAACGGTCTCCTCTGCCCTAGTCAGCTGTTGCTGTAACTCAGCATTCTCTGTCACAAGATCATCAATCACTTGCACCACATTCTGAACAAGATATGAGAAAGTGATGACAGTAATGGTGCAGGGAGGAGGGAGGTATCTGCAGTACTGTATGGTGTATACCCAGTCCTTAACCTGGTTCCTGGGCTGGTTCTGAAGAGCTCGTACCAGTTCCACTCTGTTCCTCTCACTCTCCTCATCTCTAATACCAGCTCTGGCCTCTTCCAACAGACCCAGTACCTCACTAATATCTGGACGCTTACGAGCACTGTTATGGAGACATTGCTGGATCAGTCGAATGAGAGGGTGGTCCCCACGGAGCTGGCCACAGGCACGGAGCTGGGTGTTGACATTTCTCATGTACTCACTTCGTCGTTGCAGTTCAGTACAAGCAACTAACATCCCTGTTTCATCATCAAAGTAGGTCGGTGCAAGAGGATCACAGGGGAAGTTTTCACCAACTGTGAAAATGGTGACAACTCCAAGTGAGAACACATCAATACTGGCATCATATTTGGACTTTTCAGCATTAGAGGCAGAAGGTGCAATGGCCTCTGGAGGCATGTAGACGGAGGCACCAGGTGCCTTGGTCATGGTGGCTGCAACTCTCATGTGAGGGACGATACGAGCCACGCCCAGGTCGGCTAGCTTGCCCACCAGCTGGGACGTCAACAACACGTTTTTGGCAGACAAATCGCGATGGATGATGGGCGGCGTTCTCCCGTGGAGGTAGGCCAGGCCGCTGGCCACGTTGTGCAGTACAGAACACTTCAGGCCTAGCTTGAAGAAAGATAGCGGTGTAGGCTCGGCGGGAGGAGGCTGGGCGTCATCTGTTTCAGGGTCCAGTAAATCGTGAAGGCTAGTGAGCAGCCGCTCCATGACGAGAGCGGGCAGCCGCGAGCCGGGGAAGAAGTAGACTCCCAGAAACTGGACGATATTGGGATGGTGGAGGGTGGTCATCAGTTGCAGTTCTTCCGCGAATTGAGTGGAGATTTTGGAACTGCTCACCAAAATGTCGTGGACTCTCTTGGCAGCTCCACAGAGCGGTACTGTCACCTCCTCGACGCTGCCGTAGGCCCCGCCTCCTATTACAGTACCTGTTAGCTGAAGGTTGGACAAGACATACGGCCTTAGGCCAGGATGGGCGTCAAGAAATCGACCTGCCATTTTTAGTGGGAGCTATTTTAGCCCCACCCTTGCACGGTGCAACGAAAGGAAGTGATGTCATCTAATTACAATCTGCATGCGGCTCACTTCTGCAGCTGCCGGAGGAAGTGGTTGGAAACACACGCGCAGCGTGCATCAGAGATCATGACAGAGACGGAGAATGGAAGATGTTGTGGCAGTTACAAGGTATACAACTACAGATGTAAGCATTGTGCATGTGTGGTTGTGTGGCAAAATGATGAAATGTTGAAACTGCACAAATAAAAAATCATCATTTGGGATAATCCTCCCCTCCCTCCTCCTTCCCCAGATGACCAATCCAGCCATTCAAAATGACTTCAATTACTACTTCAGGACACTCAACAGAAGGAGATTGGCAAGGCCATCCCTAGTATCATTAATGAGTGAGTGTGCTTCATATGGAATAAAGAGAGATTGTCTACTACTGCCACCTACAGTGGCGTAGACAGGAGGGAGATGCTTTGGGTTCTCAAGCACCCCCTTTATGCCTGAGACTATAGGCCTAGGCTACTGTACATCAATTTTACATCTTACCTGAATATTCAGCAGACTCGAAGCACCCTGTTTATCTCCGGATTTAGCTTGATATTGGCAAGTTATAATATCGTCATGTGTGAGCCGCAGCAAGTTACATAATAAGGAGGTGTGGCTTCCGGCCAAAAATTCCAAAACGCTAGCGCTCGGCACCCCCTTCCTTTAAATCTTGTCTACGCCACTGTCCTACCATACCAACTAACTACTGATTTTATTACTCTCACTTTATTCTCTCTCACATCCCATCCCTCTCTTCCATCCCATCCCTCACTCCATCCTCTCTCCCCCTCTCTCCCCCTCTCTCCCTCCCCTCCCTCACTCCATTGTCTCTCCCCCTCTCTCCCTCTCTCCTTCCCCTCCCTCACTCCATTGTCTCTTCCCCTCTCTCCCTCTCTCCCTCTCGCTCTTTCTCTTCCCTCTATCCCCTCTCTTCTCTCACAGGAGGAGGTCAGTGCAGTCAGTCAGCCCTCCACTGATGGGGTGGAGCTACCTGATGACGTGGCCAATAGGATGTCTCTTTTACGTCAACCCCACCTGAATACACTGAGTGGAGCTGTCGAGAAACTGCAAACTGCAAACTGGGCCAGTGTTAGTATCATCATTCCCAATGGACTACTTCCCAGTGGTGTTCATATTGGTGAGACTTGACTGATTGTGGAGCTACTACTACTGACATCAACTAGTACTTCTTTTGCTGTAAGTTTGCCATTTTGACATGTTCTTCCTTCACATTCATGTCCATGTCAATGTTATATACATGGCACAAAAGATCTTTAACCCACCTTCCTAGTTCGCAAAGGGGGGCATCCGGTGTCCTATGTTTTGTATGTATTTTATATGGGAGAGAGGGGGAGGGGTGGAGGATGTCTATGTTACTGGGTTGGGTTCCTTTCATTCCTTTTTCGCTCTTTATCTGCTAGTGTGCTACACACATGTATTTTCATGTATGTTGGACAGTATACCTCATAGGCTCCAACTTTTTGAAAATTGTTTCAGGGATAATAGCCACACCCACATATCCCCACTCACAACACACCCGCAATTAACAAAATTGTGCACTAGACTCCACCCATTTTGATTAAAATTATGCAACTGTAACACTGCAGTTTACCCTTTAGCAACTGTCATGGCCTTCCATCTGCTTACTGTAACTACATATATAAGCTGTTCATAAGTGTCTGGATCACACTGTTTGCTGTGTATGGAAAGAGCTATTGTACACAGCACACACGTAAGTAGTGTGGCACATGTTGTGATAATCAATGTACGCCAACTTCTGGGACAAACTGTAACTGTTGGAGCCTATGATAACATACAGTCCTGGATTTTTAGAGTTTGTCCCGGGTCCCGGACTGACATACAGTTTGGTGCAATGGGTGGAGTGACTAGATGTGTCATGTGATGATGGGTGGAGTGACTAGATGTGTCGTGTGACGATGGGTGGAGTGACTAGGTGTGTCATGTGATGATGGGTGGAGTGACTAGATATGTCGTGTGACAATGGGTGGATTGACTAGATGTGTCATGTGACAATGGGTGTAGTAACTAGATGTGACGATAGGTGGAGTGACTAGATGTGTCGTGTGACGATAGGTGGAGTGACTAGTTACGTCCTGTGACGATGGGTGGAGTTGCTAGATGTGTCATGTGGTGATAAGTGGAGTGACTAGATGTGTCATGTGACAATGGGTGGAGTGACTAGATGTGTTATGTGGTGATAAGTGGAGTGACTAGATGTGTCGTGTGATGATGGGTGGAGTGACTAGATGTGTCGTATGACAGTGGGTGGAGTGACTAGATGTGTCGTGTGACGATGGGTGGAGTGATTAGATGTGCTGTGTGATGGTGGGTAGAGTGACTAGATGAGTTATGTGACGATGGGTGGAGTGACTAGATGTGTCATGTGATGAGGAGTTGAGTGATTAGATGTGTGTGTTAGAGTGATTAGATGTGTCATGTGACGATGGGTGAAGTGACTAAATGTGTCATGTGATGATGGGTGGAGTGACTAGATGTGTCATGTGATGATGGGTGGAGTGACTAGATGTGTCCTGTGACCATATCTGGTCCAAAAGTGCTAATCTCAGTAGCCTATATGTAATGCAGATGCAAAATAGACCAGAATTGTAAAAAGTAATGGCAGAATTTACCAATTTTGGTCTTCTGATAACAAACACTTAATTAAGCTCCATCAAGCACTGGTGTACACAGTAAACTGTGGTCTGTCAGCCACTTTGTTGCTGGAAAAATATGCAGCCCAAGTCTACTATAGGAATGTTACCAGACCCTCTCCCACTTTTAGAGAGGGTCTGGGTATGAGACTAGTGGTACAGATCAATAGACAAATTATTCAAACCAAATTTATCGTGCCGAGGGTTAACAACAGTCAGCCCATGTTAGGATGAGAATGAGCACATGTACTTATCAGACATGAACTTCATATTCAGAGGCCACCAGGTGTGTGTGTGTACTGAGAACAAAGAGCAGCTTTGACACTTTCATAACACTTGACACTCGTCACAGGGTTAAATCCAGGGAAATATGGGACCACACATGTCTTCTGAACAAGTTGCCTGTCTTTGAATCAATGAGGAAGATGTGAATGGAATGTGCATGCGCAAAAAGTGGTCATTCCCATTCCTGCATTCCGTTCCCACTTTTCATGGTTTTCAGTGGAATATCAGGACTCATTGAGATAAGGAGAGTTATAGCCCCTTTTATCCCAATACAGTGGAACCTCGATTATCCGAACACCTCTGGTCTCAATGAAATTTTCGATGTTCGGATAACTGAATTTGTTCGGATAAGTAAAAAGGGTGCGTTATATAGAATCTACGCGGCTGTTCGATTTGTGTGGTTCTACAATAAGCGACAGCGAAGCGAAACAGACTTATCAATCAACTTTATAATCTTTAGTTTATCCTCGATAGACAAAACAACTCTCTTTCGATTTTTAACGGACGCCATGTTCAACAACGAAGCAGTTGCCTACGCTACGGTGCGCGCGCATGCGTAGTATGCATACTATTTCGTTCTAATTAAGCGAAATACTTGTCAGCGCCTGTTCGGATAATCGAGGGTTCGGATAATCGAGGTTCGGATAACCGAGGTTGTACTGTACCGTGTTTGTGTACCTCAATCAGGACACCTCACTAATCAGGACACCTCACTAATCAGGACACCTCACTGGTCAGGACACCTCACTAATCAGGACACCCCACTAATCAGGACACTACCACACTCATGCCTCATAAGGCAGATGCTCCTATACCATTACACATGTAGACAGTGGGTGGAGTATCATATAGTGGTCTTCACTCCATATCAAATAATCACTGATTTTACCCAATGGTCTCTCATCTTCCTCACTCCATTCTCTCTCCCCCCCTCTCCCCCATCTTCCATCCCTTCCCCCTCCTCTCCCCTCTCTTCCCTCTCTCACAGGAGGAGGTCAGTGCAGCCAGTGAGCCCTCCACTGATGGGGTGGAGCTACCTGATGACGTGGCCAATAGGATGTCTCTGTTTTACGCCAACCCCACCCCCATGTTGAATACACTGAGTGGAGCTGCTGCTTCGGGATATGTGTGTGTGTGTGTGTGTGTGTGTGTGTGTGTGTGTGTGTGTGTGTGTGTGTGTGTGTGTGTGTGTGTGTGTGTGTGTGTGTGTGTGTGTGTGTGTGTGTGTGTGTGTGTGTGTGTGTGTGTGTGTGTGTGTGTGTGTGTGTGTGTGTGTGTGTGTGTGTGTGTGTGTGTGTGTGTGTGTGTGTGTGTGTGTGTGTGTGTGTGTGTGTGTGTGTGTGTGTGTGTGTGTGTGTGTGTGTGTGTGTGTGTGTGTGTGTGTGTGTGTGTGTGTGTGTGTGTGTGTGTGTGTGTGTGTGTGTGTGTGTGTGTGTGCGCGCGTCACACATGTCCAGCATTGCCTACAGACATCCAACAGTACTTGGTATCCCATTGCATTGTACCCTTAGGACAGTCCATTAGGTGGAAGTGGGAATATCCTGTTATGTCCCACTCACTGTACCTACTGTCCATCCCATCACATTCCATCATGTACCCCAATGTACCAGGGAACATCCCAAACTGTACCACCCCTCATTCCTATATCCCACTGTCCATCCCATCCCAATATACCATGGGAAGGAAGGAATGGAATGGGAACTGTACCACCCTCGTTTGTGTGCTAGTATGACTGAGTATGTACATGTATGTACTGGTATGCTCCTTACACTCTATTTCTCTCTGTATTATCCCTCTCCCCTCCTTCCCCCTCCCTCCTCCCCTCTCTCCTCCCCTCTCTCCTCCCCTCCCTCCATTTTCCTCCCTCTTCCCTCCTTCCCCCCTAGGGCTAGATAAATTATTCCGGCATAATTTTGAGAATAATAGGTGTACAAAAGAATTGAGAATAATTCCAAGAATAATAGGCAGTATTCTTGCAATAAGTAGGCATGGTCCTATCCACACATGCACAGATGAAACAGTACGTGGTGAAAAAATGGCGTGTACTACAGTAGTAGCCCAGAGAAATCATACTTTCACTTTTGATGAAAGCATTTGGTCATCTTCAAGAAGCATTATTAGAAGACTATTATCTACACTACAATATAACAAACGATGATTCATATTCAATCATCTTTTTGTGAAATTAATCGTTTTTTTTTGAGAATAATTGAGGTGTACAAGAATAATAGGTATACTTAAAAAAATAATCGGTATACTTAAAAGAATAATAGGTAGAAATACAAGCATAAAAGAATAGAATAATAGGCAGTATCTTGCAATAAGTAGGCGTGGTCCTATCCACACATGCACAGTTGAAACAGTACGTGGTGAAAAAATGGCATGTACTACAGTAGTAGCCCAGAGAAATCATACTTTCACTTTTGATGAAAGCATTTGGTCATCTTCAAGAAGCATTATTAGAAGACTATATATATCTACACTACAATATAACAAACAATGATTCATATTCAATCATTTTGTGAAATTAATCGTGTTTTTTTGAGAATACACAGGAAAATGACCCTGCAAAAACGGTGTTCAGCGGAATTCCGTATTTCCAAAAGATACGGGCGTAAAACGGATATCAATAAAACGGATACCGCATGCGCGTTCGTTTCGTCCGTATTGTTATCTCACCCTACAACGGCGTTTCCGTTTTGTAAAAATGGAAGAGAGTAGTGTTGCGGCTGCATGCAAACGAAAGCGAAGATATATACTCTGTGGCCACTGTAATCGAATGGTGCCTTCTTCAACGTTTTATCGACATCGGGAGCGATACTTCAATGTTGTAACTCAGAGGTGGCAGAAGTGCGACGAGATCACAGCGGCCGATGCTTCATTGTCGGATAGTAGCGACGAAACTGAGAGTGGTAAGACACAAAACAGCATGTTGTGTGTGTGTTTGACAGCACTGCGGCGCTTTTATTACCATAGAACAGTCCTTTCATCTTGAGGAAGGCATGGATGATGCATGCGCTAGTCCCTCTGAGTCTCCTGTTTCTCCTGGGCCTCATTTAAGCAGTATGGACGACTTGTCGACAGATGAAACATCTGAAGCTAGTGTTTCAGATGTTGACATGGGTACTGCATTGAATGATGAGGTATGTATATCCAAAAGTTACTTGTAGAATAGTAGCTAATTGCAAGGAGACACAGTGATTTTAGACAGCTGTTTTTTTTGGAGCAGCTGGTGGAAGAACTATGGCCATCTTCAAGCAGTGATGATGATCAGAATACAATAGAGCAGTGCTCATCAGAATCAACCTATAGACTCATATGGAAGCTCCTTTTCTTTCTCATTTTCTGGCAGATGTTTTTTAAAGTATCAAACACAGCAATTACATTTCTTCTCCGTTTTCTGAAGTATTTTGTCCGTACTCTTGGAAAGGCGTTTGAGAATGCACAACTTGAGACATTCTCCAGGACAATGCCCATTACATATAACAGTATGCTTTTGCGTACAGGTGTTTCTTCAAGAGATTTTATTGAATACGTTGTGTGCCCTTCTTGCCACTCTGTGTATAGTTTTGAAGACTGTATTGAGTATGCAAGAAGAGAAAAACGCCCCAAACAATGTGGTCATGTCTCTTATCCCAATCACCCTCATGTTGCACGTAGACAACCTTGTGAAACTTCCCTTCTAAAGATTGTTCAAACAAGCAAGGGTAGTAAGTTAGTACCACTAAAGGTGTTTCCATATTTCCCTCTGTCAAAGTCACTGGAAATTTTAGCAAAGAGGCCTGGCTTTCTTACCGCCTGTGAAGAATGGAGAAATCGAGCGTGTTCCATACCGTCATCTCACCTCGGAGACATATATGATGGAGAAATTTGGCATGATTTTAATTCAGCTGTAGGGCATAGATTCCTGTGTGGACCAATGGCATATCTTGTGACACTTAACGTTGACTGGTTCCAACCATTCCTCCATACACAGTATTCTGTTGGTGCCATGTATCTGACAGTTCAGAATTTACCTCGCAATATTCGTTTTAAAGAAGAAAACGTTATTTTGGTTGGAATGATACCTGGCCCAAGTGAGCCCGAACTGGCAATGAATGCATATTTGTCTCCACTGGTAGAAGAACTCAAGCAAGGTTGGGAAAGGGGCTTCAATGTAAAAACTTCACAAGGTGTGCAAGTCCCAATTCGTATTGCATTAACATGTATTGCATGCGACATACCAGCTAGTAGGAAGGTTTGTGGTTTTTTGGGCCATCATGCATCTCTAGCTTGTAATAAGTGTTTTAAAAAATTCTCTGTACAATTTGGTCAAGGAACTGACTATTCAGGGTTCGATCGTGATAACTGGATTCCTAGGACATTGAGTGATCATCGTAGCCATTGTCAGCAAGTAATGAATGAGACTACAAAAAGTGGAATTAGAAAGATGGAATCAAAATATGGAGTGCGCTTCTCAGTTCTCCTTAGTTTACCTTACTTCGATCCCATTCGGTTATAATTTATATTTGGGTACAGGAAAACATGCATTTAAGGTATGGATTAGTGAAAATGTTTTAACAAAAGATAATCTTGCTGAGATTGACCGTAGAATTCGCCTTTTTCAAGTACCAAGTGGTGTAGGCAGGTTGCCTACAAATGTCAGTTCCAACTATGGTGGATTCAAAGCAGAGCAATGGAGAACATGGATAACAGTGTACTCTCCAGTGGTTCTAAAGGGAATTCTTCCACCCAACCATTTACAATGCTGGTTGCTCTTTGTTCGTGCATGCACAATTTTGGGGCAGCGTATTATTAGGAAGAGTGATATAACTACTGCAGACTTGCTCTTACTAAATTATTGCAAGCGCTTTGAAGACTTGTATGGTAAAGAATATTGCACTATCAACCTCCACCTTCATCTTCACTTGAAAGATACCTTTTGTGACTTTGGTCCCTCACATTCATTTTGGCTTTCCATTTGAACGTTTTAATGGAATTTTAGGCTCGTACCCAACCAACAGTAAAGCTGTTGAAGTCCAGTTCATGAAGAAGTTTTTAGCTTCTCAATCTGTGAAAGAAATGTCAAGGTATTGTGATCTAGAGCTACATTCACTGCTACCAAAATCAAAGGTTTCTTCTAACATATTAGCAAATAAAGATGATACTGCTCTAAAGGTACTGCAGATGTCTACCAGCCCATTATCTTCTTTTTCATATATTACAGCTCTTGTTGAGTTGCTTCCCCCTTTGCATCAATCTGTCTTCCCTTCTGAAATTCCTCAGAGAAAATGGTTCAGAGACTAAAAATGATTTACGAGCAACTATTTCCTAATTTTACCATTACAAATGTTTCTCCATTTCATTACCGTTGCAATTGTGTAAAACTGGGAGGTGACCTGCTTGGATCTGTTTCCAATGCAGCTAGTGCCAAAACATCTGCTGTTATAACGGCTTTTTGGCCTACCAGGAATGCAGAACTTACAACACCATTAAACTTGTCTTGTATGCGGGTTGGTGTTGTGCAGTACTACTTTAAGCATCAAGTAGTAATGTCTGATGAAAACAATGAGAAGTCCTCAGTAAGTATGGAATTTGCCTATGTTCTCTGGAAACAGAAACATCCCCAACATGACTGGTTTGGAAACAGTGCAATTGTGTGTTTCGATTTGTTTGAACAGCAATCTTGCTGCAATTTTCTTCCTGTTCAGCGCATAATCAAAAAGTGTGCATTCTGTTTACCTAAGCTTGAAATACTCCCTAATGTGCAAGAAAGTGTGTTTGTTGCTTGTCCTATATCTATTAAGTATACTATGTAAAAGTTATATGTGGTTTTGTTGTAAGTTTGTAATGTATATGTACATGTGACACATCTGTATTGTAGTTGCGAATAATTATATGCCTATATATATCTATTGTCTGTAGGACTAAGATTTTTTAATATCAATTAACCAACAGTTTCTTAAAAAGATCAAGTCCTTCCTTCGCAGTTGGCCTTCTTGTGTATTTAATGCATTTGCACTTGCTGATTATTAGTTGTAACTCATTCCTTTCACCAGGCAAAAGATCGCTAAACAAATCGTGATCCATCATGCTTTGCATGACATATCCAGCTGAGTAGATATCACTGGATGTAGTGTTTGTAGTTATTCCCTCAATAATCTCAGGAGATATGTGGGGATACTTGCGGAAGTATTCGGCCTTTTCAGCATCGGAAAGGTTGTGCTTGCAGTCATTTTGAATTGGTGTAGCCTTGCCAAAATCTATTAGTACAATTTGAATGTATTTCTCTTGTAATTGGCTCTCTATTGTGCAGTCAGTGAGCAGAATATTGTTTGCCTTGATGTCGTTGTGTAGTATATGTATCTCCTCATGAAGGTAGCACAGAGCCTCCATCATCTGCACACATATTCCAAGCCATGCATGGGAACTTTTGATTTTCTTTCCCACTATTGCAATGGACAGGGTTACTACCCTAGGGCCACTGTGTATGCCATGAAATTGCATTACAATTTTGTATGGCTGTTTTTTAGTGCATACACCAAAGATGTATGGTAGGAAGGGGTGACAGAGCTTTGCTAGATTGCATGCTTCACGTTTTACATCCTTCAACATGGTGAGAGGCTGCAGTTCTTTGACAGCAACCTTTATACCCCTGAATAATTTTAGCTTGACCACTCCAAAGGATCCCTGACCTACATATACCTCAGGCTCTTGGTGTTCAATCGCTGGATCAAGTAGCAATGCCTCATCAATTTCAAGGACGCTAGGTTCAATAGAGACACGTGTACTTCCCCTACTTCGCTGAAGTGCTTCTTTCCTTTGGAGCAGTTCCCAATGCCAACCTTCCCAGTACGATCGAGCCATCATCCTATAGTGAATCACATTTTTCTCACTCTCCTTACGAAGATGCTGTTCGCGTTGTACTTCTTTCTTCAACGTGGCCATGCGTTTTCTTCTCTTACGGTCTCTCCTCATTTTTCTTTTTTCTTCTAAGGTATTCTCTCTGCTACGCTTTCTGTGTGTACTAGCACAGGATATCTCAGTCGCCACCACTTAGCTCCGCCATCAGCACTTGTGACGCATGCGCATTTTACCGAGATGCAGCTGTTTACCGAGAAAAAGGAGATGCAGCTGTAGGCATCGAATCGTACTCGAAGCAGATCGTGATGGATGGGGGAAGCTTCTACCAACGGGGTAGTTCTGTAACGTCGTCCCTCGCTGGATCGTCGCCTTATACTAGCACCCCGACATCAGCCTATGTGAATTACTCCCCTACAGCTTCAATTGAGTCATCTACTTTAAACTCCTGTGACCTCACTTTACACCGAAAAGTTGACCAGCTACTTCTTCTCTTCAACGAGGAAAAAAGGGAGGCGGTTCAGCTGAGGGCGACGGTGTTAGAGTTGAAGGAGCAGGTAGAGGAAGTAAGAGAAAGGCAAGAGAGGTTTTCTACTGCTGAATCCAACTGTACACCCACTGATAAAGGAAGCTACAAAGTACCAACAGATATATCGGTATGACACTATTACTTTACACTCTTACTGGCACAGTCAGTATATTTTTATAGTTGGCAGTGAAACGATTACATGCAGCTTCCCCTCCAAGCATGCAATTCAGTGGTAAAGAATTGTAAGTCTAACCTATAGCTTGTTGTATACATATATTATGCCCTAGCTTTCTGCTATTCCAGATACACACATAAACACAACCAGAAAGTGAAAGAGTACCTACTGGAACACATGGCAGAGTTCAAGGACAAGGCTTCCCCACGACGAATCAGAAGTTGTTGATGATATGCATATTTATTTTCTGTGTAATTTTTGCTATGCAAGTTTGCTAATCTTGCATGTACATGTGTATGCCAAGGTGTCACACCTTTCAGCAGCTTCCATTCAGATGCCTTCAGCAGCTTCCATTCAGATGCCTCATTTTGGCTGGCATATGTACATGTGTATATTGTTTTGTCAACGCAAGTTGTGAGAGTTCACGTATATCTGTTTTGTTGTGTTGTATGTATGTGTGTGTACATGTATGTGTGTGTGTGTGTGTGTGTACATGTGTATGCCAAGGTGTCACACCTTTCGGCAGCTTCCAGTCAAGATGCCTCATCTTTTGGCTGGCACATGTCCATGCGCATGTTGTTTTGTCAAGGTGTTATGTTCCACTCCTCATATCCCTGCTTTTGTTGTGTGTGTGTGTGTGTGTGTGTGTGTGTGTGTGTGTGTGTGTGTGTGTGTGTGTGTGTGTGTGTGTGTGTGTGTGTACATGTGTATGCCAAGGTGTCACACCTTTCGGCAGCTTCCAGTCAAGATGCCTCATCTTTTGGCTGGCACATGTCCATGCGCATGTTGTTTTGTCAAGGTGTTATGTTCCACTCCTCATATCCCTGCTTTTGTTGTGTGTGTGTGTGTGTGTGTGTGTGTGTGTGTGTGTGTGTGTGTGTGTGTGTGTGTGTGTGTGTGTGTGTGTGTACATGTGTATGCCAAGGTGTCACACCTTTCGGCAGCTTCCAGTCAAGATGCCTCATCTTTTGGCTGGCACATGTCCATGCGCATGTTGTTTTGTCAAGGTGTTATGTTCCACTCCTCATATCCCTGCTTTTGTTGTGTGTGTGTGTGTGTGTGTGTGTGTGTGTGTGTGTGTGTGTGTGTGTGTGTGTGTGTGTGTGTGTGTGTGTGTGTGTGTGTGTGTGTACATGTGTATGCCAAGGTGTCACACCTTTCGGCAGCTTCCAGTCAAGATGCCTCATCTTTTGGCTGGCACATGTCCATGCGCATGTTGTTTTGTCAAGGTGTTATGTTCCACTCCTCATATCCCTGCTTTTGTTGTGTGTGTGTGTGTGTGTGTGTGTGTGTACATGTGTATGCCAAGGTGTCACACCTTTCGGCAGCTTCCAGTCAAGATGCCTCATCTTTTGGCTGGCACATGTCCATGCGCATGTTGTTTTGTCAAGGTGTTATGTTCCACTCCTCATATCCCTGCTTGTGTGTGTGTGTGTGTGGGGGGGGGGGGGGGGGGGGGGTGTGCGCGCACGCCAAGGTGTAACACCATGGGCAGCTTCCAGGCAAGATGCCACATCTCTCAGCTGGCATGTGTATAGTATGCACTCAGCATGTATGTTGTTGTGTGTACTATACTCCAGTGCTCTTTTCAAGGTGTTAACCTGATGCATCAGCTTGTACATCCTCTCTCTCGTGTGTGATAGTAAACTATGACATGTGTATTTTGTGAAAATGCCTTTGTTTCTACATCTACATGCACGTACTCTAGAGGCAGTCCACAGATTTTATGAGAGCAGACGACGTCTGTTTAATGATGATCAGCCAAGCCGTCGTAACAAAGCTGAGGAATTGAAAAAGAAATGCAAGAAGATGGGATATCAGAAGAAGGTTATTTATTTCTTACTAAAATTAATTATATCTTTGTATGTACCTTATTGTACAGCTCTATGTCAGTCGAAAAAAGTTTTTGAAGAATGAGCGGGAGTCAGAGAAGTGGTCACAGGTAGACTTCCAGTACATGACCGAAGAGAGTGACAGGGATGATGACTGCATCAGCCAGCACAAGCTGACATGGAGATCCGCAGGTTTATTGCATCTGTGTGTATATAGTAATACCTTCATACATGTATTTCATCTTCAGCTTTGAACAAACTTGTGCGCCGCTTAGACAAACGATGGGCAAAACAGTCAGTGGAGGCAACTTCAAAAGGAAGAAATGAGTGCTTTCTTCACCATCTCTAACAATGGCTCCATCTGAGGCACCATCTTGGGCTGTGACTCAAGATTCTGAAGAACAAGATACCAGTGAAAATACTGGGCTTAGTGTTGAACAATGTGGTGAATAGAGTGTTGTTGTTATGTTATTCTTCGTATGAATTCATAGCGCAAATGAGCAGTTCTACAAATGCTATAAGCATATCACGGTGGTGACGGGAGTGCCCGCGGTAGTACGGTCACAGTGCAACGGTTGCTTAAACGGCCGTGCGCGGAGCATAAAACGACCAGTAGACGGAAATCCCGTATTCGAATGGTCCCACAACGGAGCAAAGCGTTAACAGCATTTTTTGTGTGCGGACTTCCGTTTCTCGTCCGTTTCAGAATAAATGCGGACAACGGAATGCGACGAAACGGGACCCGCTTCTGCTACTCATTCTTCCTGTGATAATAGGTATACTTAAAAGAATAATAGGTATACTTAAAAGAATAATAGGTAGAAATACAAGGATAAAAGAATAGAATAATAGGCTGAAAAAAAAGAATTGTTTATTCACCCCTATTCCCCCCTCCCCCTCTCTCTCCCTCCCTCCCTCCCTCCCTTCTCCTCCAGGTATAGCACTAAACATTTTAACGAGGATGCCACTCCAAAAGCCCTTCTCTCTCAATGAGTGGAGTGTATAATAGTTTCCATGACAACTCTGTGTAGTCAATGTATATCCCTTCACACTCTCACCCTCACAATTCACACACTCACACACTGTCACACACGTACATAACAATTGCTTTACATATGTACAGAATTTAATAGGGAACATTTCATTAAAACTATGTGTACTTGTGTAAGATGATGAAATTGTAGAGTGGTCCAATCTAATAAATTATATACAAAATGAATGCACTAAAGTGCAGAACCCTCGGCGTCCGTGCGTGCGCGAATCCTTGAAAGCGCACGCGGTAAATCTCATATATAACGCGCGTGCGCGAATGCTGGAAAGGCACGTGCGATTGAAGCTCAAGGTTGGTTCTGTACACTGCTGGAAGCGCTATAGGTTTGACCGGAGCAGTAGCCATGCTTGTACTCCCTCATGCAGTAACCGCTGGTGCTTCGCTGTACTTCGAACAGGAATACCTGATCGCGGGTAAGCCAGAGTAGGCTAGATCTAATTAGCATATTGGCTCTTTCGCTTGCGTTTCACGCCATAACTCTTGAACGGAGCGGTTTCAAAGAAAACCCCACAAATATTTTGACCTCCCTTGCCCGCTGAGTACGTGACAGTATTTTCAGGACGAACAGATGCTCCAGAGGTGAGATGTGACTTAACAGACAGACACACAGACACACAGACACACACACAGACCCAACTACAGTAACCCTCCTGCGCATGCGCGCCGAGGGTTAATAAAGAATATCTTACACAATGTCATGTATATATTCATGTATATAACTACATAACAACACATTCTTCAACACTGACTCCTCCTCCATATCCACCAACTATCATCATCTTGTCTGGTGATGGAGTGACTACTAAACACATAGTCCTAGACATAGAGCCAATCTTGACCCACTGTCCATCCATTAGCTGGTGAATGCAGTTGACTTGTGACATACCTCGCAGTCCACCAACTGTTACTAGCTGTCCACAGAGAGTAGCAGCTGTTGACGACTCCACTGGTGGCCGAGGTAGTGGTGTCCATGTAAGGATATTCAATATTGACTGTGATGTGATTGGCTGGTCACTGGATAGTAGAGCTTGAAGGGAGCACGAGTAGCCAGTACCATCAAGTCCTATTACATGTATTTGATTGTCACATATTGTGGCTGAAGGTCGGGGGAGAGCCTGTGATAAGTTGGTTAGTTCATACCATCTTCTACTCCTCACATGAAATAGTTCAACTGTAGCATTCCAACGACCACCATCTCCCCCGATCACTACTATATAACTGCCATCTGATGTACTAACTACAGTAGTCATGGAACGTGCAGTGTTCATTGGGGGGTAGTCCGAAACCCATTGGCCCTGTCGTAATGTATATAGTTTGTTAGTACGACGATATCCATTCCATCCCCCCACAGCAGTCAGTTCCCCATCAATGATGACTAGTCCAGAGTTACGATGTGGAGATAGAGGAAGTTCTTGCCATTTCTCTGTACTCAGTTGATATCTATAAACCAAGTGGGAGTTATGTGGTGTGAAATATGCAAATTGATCATCAGTCGTTGCAGATCCTCTCATCATTTCACGTGGTGCTGTCTTCTTTTTATGGCACTGCACAGTGAGCTGAGGGGAGATCACATGACATGTAATGTACATCATGATGAAATGTGTATTGTCATATCTGGACCACATGTACACTAGTAATGGGAGATTTAATGACCCCAGCAGGATTTAGGATGGCTATGTACAAGTACACATGCTACATGTACATGTCTAGTTCAACATGTAGATATTGTCAGGGAATGTACACATACTACACCTCAATATACTGCATAGTAGGAAATATGGCAGGTTTTTCTGACCCAATCAACATTAGTCATGTGACTGGCCATGTATGCACCTCTGTACACAGTGAGAGTGTCTATAGCCACATTAGACTAAATAGGATGTGGCTTAGTCTTGAGTACATTATGCTTCAAAATTGTCCTATAATTCTATTCCAGCATTCTTGTAAATATTTACCATTATTCCCAACAATTCACCCATTATTCCCACAAATATTCTCAACAAAATGATGAAAAATACAGACGCGGCGCTCGCAATCTGTCGATTATGGAAGGCGCACTACTACTACTACTCTCTCTAGGTCAGATGTCGTATCCGCAGTAGAGTCCACCACATCAGATGTACATGAGCTAATGCTAGTGCCAATTAAAGACATAGCGAAGCACTCAGAAGACAAAATGTGGGTGCAGGGGTCATGGGTCAGCAGCATCCCTCGTGATAAAAATGGTGGCTGCGCATGCACCATGCGTAAACCCTGCCCATTATTCCCGCATAATGCTAGTTTGTGTACTAGGCCCATTATTCCCAATTTTATGCCGGCATAATGTACGCAAGCCTAATGTGGCTATTGAATGGGGTTAGATATAATGTATGGAGAGAGGGAGAGTAGTTACCTTTACCCGTTTGGAGGGAGGTATGGAATGGGTTACAGCTACAGGTCTGGCAGCTTGTGGAGTGGACTGGAATGGAGACAACAAGTACACACAATCTCACATTTTCTGAGATGTACCAGTCATATCACTAGTACAGTTAGCATTATTCACACACTGGGAAAACCAGTTACTGATTCATGACTAGGGATGCTGACCTTTGCCCTCAATGTCTCCATCTCGGAGTCTCTCTGCTGGAGAGTCTTCTGGAAGTCAGCCACTAGAGCCTTACTGGATTGCAGCTGCCTCTGCAGATCCCCCATCTCCCTCCTGCTGGACTGCTCCTGTACACAGTGACATAGTCCAATGGTCACAGTCAGCTCTTGTCTCACATAAGACTAAGTGATGAAGATTACCTGTTGTCTCAGTTGCTGCTGTGCCTGAGCTAGCTCCCTGTCCTTGGCCTGCGCTATCTCATCTCTCTCAGTCTCCTGCAGTCAGGAGGACCTCTAGTCACAACACACACTACATGTAACTACACAGTCATTCACCTGTTGTCTCATCTGCTGCTGCTCTCTCCTGATGGTCTCCTCTGCCTTAGTCAGCTCAGCTTCCTTCCTTGTCAGCTGTTGTCTGTACATATCCTTCTCTCTCTCACTGGATTGCAGCTGTTGCTGTAGCTCACCAACCTGCTGTAGAGGGATAGGAGAGAGAAGTCTTAACTACAGTATACACTAATACATCCACCTCTACATAATGGGGAAATCCCAGGGGAGTCCCCTTACATGTACCTACATGTATCAGTGGTCTCATCTGCTGCTGCTCTCTCCTGATGGTCTCCTCTGCCCTAGTCAGCTGTTGCTGTAACTCAGCATTCTCTGTCACCAGGTCATCAATCACTTGCACCACATTCTGAACAAGATATGAGAAAGTGATGACAGTAATGGTGCAGGGAGGAGGGAGGTATCAGCAGTACTGTATGGTGTATACCCAGTCCCTCACCTGGTTTCTGGGCTGGTTCTGAAGAGCTCGTACCAGTTCCACTCTGTTCCTCTCACTCTCCTCATCTCTAATACCAGCTCTGGCCTCTTCCAACAGACCCAGTATCTCACTAATATTCGGCCTCTTGGCAGGGACATTATGGAGACATTGCTGGATCAGTCGAATGAGAGGGTGGTCCCCACGGAGCTGGCCATAGGCACGAAGTTGGGTGTTGACATTTTGCATGTACTTGCTACGTCGTTGCAGTTCAGTGCGAGCTACTAGCAACCCAGTCTCCATATTTGTGTAGGTTGGGGCAAGAGGATCACAAGGGAAGGTTTCACCAACTGTGAAAATGGTGACAACTCCAAGTGAGAACACATCAATACTGGCATCATATTTGGACTTCTCATCATTAGATTCAGCAGGTGCAATGGCCTCTGGAGGCATGTAGACGGAGGCACCAGGTGCCTTGGTCATGGTGGCTGCAACTCTCATGTGAGGGACGATACGAGCCACGCCCAGGTCAGCTAGCTTACCTACCAGCTGGGACGTCAACAACACGTTTTTGGCAGACAAATCGCGGTGGATGATGGGCGGCGTTCTCCCGTGGAGGTAGGCCAGGCCGCTGGCCACGTTGTGCAGTACAGAACACTTTAGGCCTAGCTGGAAGAAAGATAGCGGTGTAGGCTCGGCGGGAGGAGGCTGGGCGTCGTCTGTTTCAGGGTCCAGTAAATCGTGAAGGCTAGTGAGCAGCCGTTCCATGACGAGAGCGGGCAGCCGCGAGCCGGGGAAGAAGTAGACTCCCAGAAACTGGACGATATTGGGATGGTGGAGGGTGGTCATCAGTTGCAGTTCTTCCGCGAATTGAGTGGAGATTTTGGAACTGTTCACCAAAAGGTCGTGGACTCTCTTGGCAGCTCCACAGAGCGGTACGGTGACCTCCTCGACGCTGCCGTAGGCCCCGCCTCCTATTACAGTACCTGTTAGCTGAAGGTTGGACAAGACATACGGCCTTAGGCCAGGATGGGCGTCAAGAAATCGGCCTGCCATCTTTAGTGGGAGCTATTTTAGCCCCACCCTTGCACGGTGCAATGAAAGGAAGTGATGTCATCTAATTACAATCTGCATGTGGCTCACTTCTGCTGCAGCTGCCGGGGAAGTGGTTGGAAACACGCGCGCAACGTGCATCAGAGATCATGACAGAGACGGAGAATGGAAGGCAGTTACAAGGTATACAACTACAGATGTAACGTGTGGTTGTGTGGCAAAATGATGAAATGTTGAAACTGCACAAATAAAAAATCATCATTTGGGATAATCCTCCCCTCCCTCCTCCTTCCCCAGATGACCAATCCTGCAATTCAGAAGACTTCAGTTACTACTGTAGGACACTCAACAGAAGGAGAACGGTAAGACCACCCCTAGTATCATTAATGAGTGAGTGTGCTTCTAGCCTCGTCCCCAGGCTCTCTTTTTCTTTGTGGGAGGGGCGGGGAAAAGAAAGCCTGGTATCCACTGTCTGCGCATGCTCGAAAATTACCCAGATTTTGGATAATCGTATTCCATTACCGTGAAATTGTACAGTAATCTAATCCGTATACTTGCCACTGTATTCGTGTTACGTACCGAGACCGCGTCGGCTGTGAGTTCTCTTTTGCTGTCAAGTACGCCCTCTCCTGTCTTTTAAGGTTGGTTAGCCTGGTCTCAATGGCTAGCACCTGTCTTATACAAGTGTGCAAGTCAATCCAATAAGCCTCGGCTAAAATTCCCCTGACCTTCTACCATAGACACTATACCTTCCGTAAGGTATAGTATCTATGCTTCTACTGCACACCGACAAACAAAATATGACACAAGCGGTCCTAGCTGCGTTGATGCCCAGCTGTGTGGCTTGATCTGTATACTCTAACTGCGATGACCATTACATTCCTCCGTTTATTCTGTATGGGAATAAATGATGTATTATACGGAAAATAAACGGTAATTTTCGAGCATGTGCAGACAGTGGATACCAGGCTCTCTTTTTCCCCGCCCCTCCCACAAAGAAAAAGAGAGCCTGGGGACGAGGCTAGTGTGCTTCATAAAGAGATTTTGTCTACTACTGGCACCTACAGTGGCGTAGACAGAGGAGGTGCTTTGGGTCCTCGAGCACCCCCTTTATGCCTGGGACTATAGGCCTAGGCTACTGTACATCAAGTTTACATCTTACCTGAAGATTCAGCAGACTCGAAGCACCCTGTTTATCTCCGGATTTAGCTTGATATTGGCAAGTGAACCGATGTATAATATAGTTACACGTGAGCTGCAGTAAGTTACATAATAAAGAGGTGTGGCTTCCAGCCGAAAATTCAGAAATGCTAGCGCTCTGCATCCCCTTCCTTTAAATCTTGTCTACGCCACTGACCTACCATACCAGTTAACTACTGATTTTATTACTCTCACTTTATTCTCTCTCACATCCCATCCCTCTCTCCCGTCCCATCCCTCACTCCATCCTCTCCCCCTTCTCTCCCATCCCTTTCATCACTCCATTCTCTCTCTCCCTCTCTCCCTCCCCTCCATCACTCCATTGTCTCTCTCCCTCTCTCCCTCTCTCCTCTCTCTCTCTCTCTCTCTCTCTCCCTCTATCCCCTCTCTTCCCCCTCTCACAGCTTTCTGATGACATGGCCAATAGGATGTCTCTGTTTTACGCCAACCCCACTCCCATGTTGAATACACTGAGTGGAGCTGCAGACTGGGCCGGCTGGTGTTAGTATCATCATTCCCAATGGACTACTTCCCAGTGGTGTTCATATTGGTGAGACTTGACTGATTGTGAAGCTACTACTACTGACATCAAATAGGACTTCTTTTGCTGTAAGTTTGCCATTTTGACATGTTCTTCCTTCACGTTCATGTCCATGTAAAGTATTATGTCATAGGCTCCAACTTTTTGAAAATTGCTTCAGGGACCATAGCCACACCCACATAGCCACACCCACATAGCCACACCCACCACACACCTGCAATAAACAAAACTGTGCACTAACCCCCACCCATCATGATTAAATTTACGCAACTGTAATGCCGCAGTTTATGCTTCACCACCTTGCATCTGTAGCTATTACTGATACGTAAGTGTCTGGATTCCACTGTTTGTCGTTTATGGGAATAGCTATTGTACACAGCACACACGGAAATAGTAACTACCAATTTTCATTCTCTCTCTCCATCTCTCCCCCTCTCTCCCATCCCCTCCCTCACTCCATTCTTTCCCTTTTTCTCTCCCATTGATATCTCTCTTCCCTCTCTCACAGGAGGAGGTTAGTGCGGTCAGTCAGCCCTCCACTGATGGGGTGGAGCTTTCTGATAACGTGACCAATAGCATATCTCTGTTTACACCAACACCACCCCCATGTTGAATACACGGAGTGGAGCTGCAAACTCCAAACTGGGCCAGTGTTAGTATCATCATTCCCAATGGACTACTTCCCAGTGGTGTTCATATTGGTGAGACTTGACTGATTGTGAAGCTACTACTACTGACATCAAATAGGACTTCTTTTGCTGTAAGTTTGCCATTTTGACATGTTCTTCCTTCATGTTCATGTCAATGTCAATGTCATGTACATGGCACAAAAGATCTTTAACCCACCATCCCAGTTCTCAATGCTGGGCATCTGGTGTCCTAGGTTTTGTGTGTATGTATGTGTATATGTTGTGTATGGGGGGGAGGGGGTGGGAGGTTAGTCTATGTTACTGGTTTGGGTTCCTTTCTCTCTTTTTCACTCTTTATCTGCTAGTGTGCTACACACATATTTTCATGTATGTTTGACAGTATTATGTCATAGGCTCCAACTTTTTGAAAATTGCTTCAGGGACCATAGCCACACCCACATGGCCCCACCCACAACACACCCACTATTAACAAAACTGCACACTAAACCCCACCCATTTTGATACAACTGAAATGCCGTGGTTTGTGCTTTAGCAACTACATATATCATGCCCTTCCATCTTACTGTAACTATTAGCTATTACGTAAGTGTCTGGATTCCACTGTTTGCCATTTATGGGAATAACTATTGTACACAGCACACACGTAAGTACATGTAGTGCAGAATGCGTTGTGATGATCAATGTACACCAACTTCCGGAACAAGCTGTAACCTATGATAATTTCTAGAATTTATCCCGGGTCCTGGACTGACGTACAGTTTGATGTGATGGGTGGAGTGACTAGATGTGTCATGTGACGATGGGTGCAGTGACTAGATGTGTCGTGACGATGGGTGGAGTGACTAGATGTGTCATGTGACGATGGATGGAGTGACTTGATGTGTCATGTGATGATGGGTGGAGTGACTAGATGTGTCATGTGACGATGGGTGGAGTGACTAGATGTGTCATGTGATGATGGGTGGAGTGACTAGATGTGTCATGTGACGATGGGTGGAGTGACTAGATGTGTCATGTGATAATGGGTGGAGTGACTAGATGTGTAGTGTGACGATGGGTGCAGTGACTAGATGTGTCATGTGACGATGGGTGGAGTCATCATGTGACGATGGGTAGAGTGAGTAAATGTCATGTGATGATGGGTGGAGTGATTAGATGTGTCATGTGATGATGGGTGGAGTGACTAGATGTGTCATGTGACGATGGGTGTGAGTGACTAGGTGTGACGATGGGTGGAGTGACTTGATGTTTCATGTGATATGGGTGCATGGAGTAACTAGATGTGTCATATGACGATTGGTGGAGTGACTAGATGTGTCGTGTGATGATGGGTGGAGTGACTAGATGTGTCATATGACGATTGGTGGAGTGAGTAGATGTGTCGTGTGATGATGGGTGGAGTGACTAGATGTGTCATATGACGATTGGTGGAGTGAGTAGATGTGTCGTGTGATGATGGGTGGAGTGACTAGATGTGTCATATGACGATTGGTGGAGTGAGTAGATGTGTCGTGTGATGATGGGTGGAGTGACTAGATGTGTCATATGACGATTGGTGGAGTGAGTAGATGTGTCATGTGATGATGTGTGGAGTGACTAGATGTGTCATGTGGCGATGGGTTGAGTGACTAGATGTATCCTGCGATGATGGGTGGAGTGACTAGATGTGACGATGGGTGCAGTGACTAGATGTGTCATGTGATGATGTGTGGTGTGACTAGATGTGATGATGGGTGCAGTGACTAGATGTGTCGTGTGATGATGGGTGGAGTGACTAGATGTGTCATGTAACGATGGGTGGAGTGACTAGATGTGTCATGTGACGATGGGTGGAGTGACTAGATGTGTCGTGTGATGATGGGTGGAGTGACTAGATGTGTCATGTAACGATGGGTGGAGTGACTAGATGTGACTAGATGTGTCGTGTGATGATGTGTGGTGTGACTAGATGTGATGATGGGTGCAGTGACTAGATGTGTCATGTGATGATGTGTGGTGTGACTAGATGTGATGATGGGTGGAGTGACTAGATGTGTCATGTAACGATGGGTGGAGTGACTAGATGTGTCATGTGACGATGGGTGGAGTGACTAGATGTGTCGTGTGATGATGGGTGGAGTGACTAGATGTGTCATGTGACGATGGGTGGAGTGACTAGATGTGTCATGTGATGATGTGTGGTGTGACTAGATGTGACGATGGGTGGAGTGACTAGATGTGTCATGTGATGATGTGTGGTGTGACTAGATGTGACGATGGGTGCAGTGACTAGATGTGTCATGTGATGATGTGTGGTGTGACTAGATGTGACGATGGGTGCAGTGACTAGATGTGTTGTGTGACGATGGGTGGAGTGACTAGATGTGTCATGTAACGATGGGTGGAGTGACTAGATGTGTCATGTGACGATGGGTGGAGTGACTAGATGTGTCATGTGACGATGGGTGGAGTGACTAGATGTTTCGTGTGATAATGGGTAGAGTGACTAGATGTGTCGTGTAACGATGGGTGGAGTGACTAGATGTGTCATGTGACGATAGGTGGAGTGACTAGATGTGACGATGAGTTGAGTGACTAGATGTGTCGTGTGATGATGGGTGGAGTGACTAGATGTGTCATGTGACGATGTGTATATGTGTTTTTTCCTAACTTTAGTGCTTATGAGTACCCCATTGTCTGTGGTAAGCCCTACTAGAAGCCTAATATGTAAGTCCTAGTCAAGGGCATCACAATACACTCTTGACAGATTGGAACTCTTGACAATCGGTTTTGGATGCGCAACAGTGTACGTATAAACTGTAAATGTTTGTCCGGCAGCCGCACAGCGCTGTGCAAGTGTATGTGCCCCGCACCATATATCAACGTATGCCTGTACCTGGGCTCTCTGCAGAGCTCTCGTGCGGCAGGGGCCACCACAGCCATTGGCCTCTACACTTCAAATTGCCTTCCGACACCCTTGCTAGTGTAGGTATTGTAGTGTGCTACATATATGATATTTCATGTGATGATGGGTGGAGTGACTAAATGTGTCATGTGATGATGGGTGGAGTTACTAGATGTGTTGTGTGACAATGGGTGGAGTGACTAGATGTGTCATGTGACGATGGGTGGAGTGACTAGTGATGATGGGTGGAGTGACTAGATGTGTCGTGTGACAATGGGTGGAGTGACTAGAATGTGTATACAGTGGAACCTCTCTAATTAGGACACCCTGAAATGAGGACACCTCAATAAACAGGACACTTTTAGCTGTCCCAAATGCCATGTTTCTAGATGTGTCATGTGACAATGGGTTGAGTGACTAGATGTGTTATGTGATGATGGGTGGAGTGACTAGATGTGTTATGTGACGATGGGTGGAGTGACTAGGTGTGTTGTGTGACAATGGGTGGAGTGACTAGATGTGTTATGTGACGATGGGTGGAGTGACTAGGTGTGTTGTGTGACAATGGGTGGAGTGACTAGATGTGTTATGTGACAATGGGTGGAGTGACTAGGTGTCCCATATGGAAATCACAAGGTTGTACAACCTTGAAATATGCTTGTAACCACCTTGTGTACAAGATTGTTGACATGTTTGTCACAACCTTGTTACAAGCTGTTTACCAGATAGTATATGAAACTGTAAACAGGTTGTTACAAGGTTGTGAACAACCTTGTCACAATGTTGCAACAAGGTTGTTCCTTGTTACAATGTTGTAACAAGGTTGTACAGTATACATAGTACACATGCATGCCTGTATATATATTCATTTCTTGCTGAACTTAAATAAAAACATATTTAGACATTTTATACAAGCTAGTTGCACCTAATACTAAAACTTCTGACTTTCTAGAGACCTGGCTGGTTGTCACAAGAATGGGAGCTAGCTGACGTACATCAATGGACTAAAGCAATTGTACGACACATACACTGTGTTCATGATGTACATCAATATAATGTTCACGACGTACATCAATCAAATAAATGTATGATATATATATATATGCATGTTCACAAAGCAACGTCCTCAACATATATACTAGATGAATGAGAGGAACGTATACTAGTTTTTGTTATTACGTCTATAATTAAGTTCCAGGGAACTTGGACATCACAAACCCTATAAAATTAAGAGTCAGCTGTGACAAAGCAGTTACAGCATTTAATCATTAGAAATTGCCATCCAGAAAAATTCATATAATCACAATATACACCCCACTTTACTTACTGAAGATGGCCCTGATAATTAATGTCTGAATTGAGCTTAGGATATATTCTATTCCCATAGCACGACGACTTCACGAGTATATCAGTGTTAAGCACAGCAAGAGGTTACGAGTGAGCCGTGTACACGCTTGGTCGACACATTCATCAATTTCCTGTTTCATTAAGTACACTCCATAGCCTTCCACTAGTTCAACTTGCTGTCCCTATAAAGCATTAATTATTGCACAGTTAAGACATACATTCACGTATACAATTAAGCTATAGCTTGCCTTGGGCTTTTCAGGTGTCTTTGGTAAAGCTGCCGGTAATGTTGCCTGATAGATAGTATATATATTAATTGCATTAAAGTCACTTGTATAAATTAAATGTACAGTTTAAATCACCTCAGACTTCAGCTTGGGAGCTGAGGGCATAATCCCTGCACCTTTACCTGTATCCTGCATGTACATGCATGCACAAACCCAAAAACATACGTGTAAATTTATATGCAATTATATACTTCAAAAGACACATGCATGTACCTCTAACAATTATGGCTCTGCTGAACTCACATCATATGTATCTTCCTGGATGTGTATATGTATATACATATAATGCATGCAGGCGCCTTAAATCGACACACATGCATGTACATGTAATATATTTATATATACAATAGGTTAACATACAAATGTGCCAAGATCGTCACTATCACTCATGGCCCCCAGAGGACTGGAGGTTACCTGTAATCGTGCATGCATGCATGTGCACGTGTGTGTGTGTGTGTGTGTGTGTGTGTGTGTGTGTGCGTGTGGGTACATGTGTGTGTGTGTGTGTGTGTGTGTGTGTGTGTGTGTGTGTGTGTGTGTGTGTGTGTGTGTGTGTGTGTGTGCATGTGTGTGTGTGTGTGCATGTGTGTGATTTGCATATATATAAGTATATAATACTCATGCAAATGCTCGTACACTGCATGCATGTACATGCATAGTACGTACGTTGCACTGATACACATGCATCAAGGGTATATATACCCTCGATTAGTGAATTAATATACCCTCGATTGGTGCAACATACTATATACACACACATATATACGTATTTAAACACTCACAACCACAGTTCTCTTGGAAGAACCAATCGTGGGTTTGTTAATGGCATTCTTGAGAACAGGTGAGGTTGATTGACCTGATAACGACACGATGTATATATGCAAGTATACGTACGCTATCATACAACATGCGTATGCATGGAGCTATACTGCGTATACCGATCGAAGCTATATATTATATAGACATGCAGGATGATGATTGCATGAAGTATGCTACAGACATAGCCTCGTACCCAAGCTCTCGATAGGAGGGAGAGGGAGAGCCTGGTACTGACTGCTCGCGCATGCGTCTCATATTAATGTCTCGGGGCCCAACGAACGTGCGCCGCGACACCGAGAAAGAAAGCTGAGCACTTCAGAGAGGCGCTGCCTTCCTAACAAAAGGTAAGGGAGTCACCTACCAATCCCTGCCACTCATTGCGGGGTAGTTTTGTTGGAGAGCGGCTCGATACCTGCAACCTCACTGCCTCTTTGTCCAGGCTTCAGAACGGATAACTGCTGCCGTTTTTCTATTTGTCAAAAAAACAGTTGGCGGATCACCTTAAATAGACGGACCGGAAGTAGCACGAGCTGCGCAACCGGTGCAAGCGCTTCCTTGCACTACGCTGATGTCGTGGGACCAGTATCAGAGTCATTCAGTACCCACGGCCGCCGGAGCCGGGGCGGCAGGGGCGGCTAAGGCCGCCCCACCATTTCTGAGCCACGCCTCCAAATAGACGAGTCACTCTATGTATAATGAGTTAATTATTAACAGCATGTAGCTACTGTAACGTCTCTGTTGTCCCGTTCGTCGCACAGTAATAGTATTGGCGAGCGGACCTACTCGCCGCGTACATACCGTAATGTTATACGCAATTCTAATTTTACGTGCACGGACAAATTGGCGACAAGGTCGGCTCACTCCGCTTGCCAACAACGCACCTAGTTATCTCCATTATAAACTTATCATGGTACACCTAACTGATGAATATTAATGAGCCTCCCCATGTGTCAACCTCTTCCGGCGGTAGTGGTACCAGAGTTATCAGTCATTCAGTACCAGAGTCATTCCAGCCTGACGGTTCAGCGTTATCGAGTTCAACTATGCTGTGTACGCAGGATTTGTCTTGGGATGCAGACAAGGACTGGCTATCCGAGCTTTGTATCTCTGCATATCGACATGATGCAGTCAGAGAATGGCGATTCTTTCGGCCGGCCTGCACATAATATATATACGACGAACGTTACTTACTTTATGAACATGCTCATACATGCATTTGTAACATGTATTATGTCATCCCCAATGTTATTAGTCCAACTGCAAGCGCGGGAAATGTGAAACGCGGTAAGTACTCTTCAGTGTTGCAGAGATGAGCATCTTGGATCTTGCACCAGTTATTGCTGGAAGTGTTGATGACCGCACATCATGGTTTCAGCAGAGGTCACTGCTTGCAAACAGACTGAACTGCCCTGCTTGTGGAGCTGCAATGCAAATGCAAACCCGTAATGACATTCAGGACAAACGCAGGTACTTCTGCAATCATTGCATGAAATATATAAGCATCGTGAAGAATATACGGCTGGTAGCTCCTGTGTCTGTACATACATAGGCATAGGAAGGGAGGCCCCCTCCAATATTTCGGCTTGCAGGCAAGCCATTTTGGATAATGTGTCTGGGGGAGCAATAGCCCTACACTCCATAGCATACAGTCGGCTCCTCCCCCCTACAATATTTTAGTCTGTGACCCACTTATGACATAAACAACCATATCTGCACAATAGGTGGCGGTGTCCTGATGATTTGTGCAAGAAGAGTTGTAGCATTCGGCAGGGAAGCTTCTTTGCAAATTCAAAGCTCTCTCTACAACAGTGGCTGGTCATAATGCATTGGTGGGTACGCCAATATCCAGTGACCCAGGCTGCAGAGGAGGCCCAAGTATCTGAGGCAACAGGTATTTAGGCGTACCAATACCTGCGAGACATATGCAGCTGGCGACTAACAACTGTGGATGCACCACTTCTCCTTGGTGGCCCAGGACTTGTTGTCCAGATAGACCAGTCTCTATTTCGTCATAAGCCAAAGGTAAGGTGGGTTTCATCATTAGTCGGTATTAATGAAAAACATATAGCTATTATTCATTGCAGTATCATCGTGGTCGTCCAGCAAGATCAGAACAGTGGGTCTTTGGCATGGTGGACACCAGCCAGACTCCAGCTCTTGGTGTCACGACTATGGTTGCACAGCGTGATGCTGCAACATTACTGCCAATAATATGTAGGCATGTTCGACCAGGGTCAATTGTGTGGAGTGATGAGTGGGCTGCCTACAGACAGATCCAGCAACAGACACCTGCCTCACAGCACCAGACAGTGAACCACTCCATACACTTTGTTGATCCCACCACGGGGGTTCATACACAGAACGTGGAATCATATTGGAACCGGGTCAAGACTAAATTTAAGAGGATGAAAGGTGTGCAGGAGACGATGCTGGCATCATACTTAGATGAATTTATGTGGCGGGAGCGCCATGGTCCCTCAGCTTCTGTCACACTTCAGAGCCTCTGCAGAGATATCGCCCTCAGGTATCCAGTGTAGTCATGAGGGATGACCGACAAGAGATCAACCAGCAACTGGAGGGAAACACATGTCATTCTCCAGCTTTTTTAGCTACCAAACCAGCTTTTTTAAAAGCTACCAAACCAGCTTTTCTAAAAGCTACCAAATCTTCAAGAGCTTACACCTTTAAGCTGTTACTGGTTGGATGTCCGGTGCTTTATATTCTTTCTCTCATCCCCAGCTCTTGGGTCCAGTACACCAACGCGATTTACAGCTGCTTGTGTAGATACACGCGTATACGCGCGTATAAATACGAAAGTATAAATTGGAACGGCGTAGGCCTAAAACAGCGTAGAACAGTGCAAAGACGTAGTAGTTTTTAGGAGTCTGATGGGGTCTTGAGATATTGTATATAGCTCGAGGGACATCAGCGTAGTGCAAGGAAGCGCTTGCACCGGTTGCGCAACTCGTGCTACTTCCGGTCCGTCTATTTAAGGTGATCCCGTCGTTCTTTGCAATTTCAGTACGATGACCCACTCTCTAGAGCAGCCATTAGTCGTACAACACGGTACCATATCCTTAAAAAGAGAAAGAAGGAAGCTGAATCTATTATTGAAGAGCTAGAAGTGGACAAGAGGATCTGTATTACTAACGATGACAGTGTACTGCAAGTTTATACATGAATTATATACATACAGCTCCTACGGCTAGAGCTAATTATAGCCCTCCAATATAGCTATTTACAGATTTTAAATCATCACCTGATCTGTGTCTTTGTTATGTGCATAACATGAAACATGAGCATGGCAAGTATTATTTTCAGATCAACATGTGTTATTGGGGTTGAAGCTGTGGTGGATAAATGCATACTCATGGACTTTACCGCCAAAGACAGTGGTCTCTATGTCAGCCTCTTCCCAAACTCTGCAGAACTAGAGTGATCACTACATCCTTATATATATGCTTGTATATGTTAATTGATTGAATTTGCAGTTTACAACCTTCAAACAATGGTACCACTAGGTTGTTACAACCTTGTAAAATGCTTACATGGTTCTCACAACCTGCAACAAGCTCACTACAACCTTGTGGAACTTCTTACAAGGTTGTCCCAAGGTTGTACAGAGATAGTTGCTTGTAAACAAGGTTGTCACAACCTTGTACAACCTTGGAGTTTCTGTATGGGGTGTTATGTGACAATGGGTTGAGTGACTAGATGTGTTATGTGACGATGGGTGGAGTGACTAGATGTGTCCTGTGGCCTATAGGTAATGCAGATTCAAAATACACCAGAATTGGTATAAAAAAGTAATGGCAGAATTGACCTATTCTGGTCTTCTGATATATTCCTTGTAAAATAACAAACACTTGATTAAGCTGCAACAAGCACTGGTGTACAGAGTAAACTGTGGTCTGTCAGCCACTTAGTTGCCGGAAAAAATGCAGCACACACTGCCCAAGTCTACTATAGGAATGTTACCAGACCCTCCCACTTTTAGAGAGGGTCTGGGTATGAGACTATTTTAATTAGTGGTACAGATCAATAGACAATTTATGTAAATCAATTTAACAACAGTCAGTCCATGTAAGGATGAGAATGAGCACGTGACAGTATAATCATGATGAACAGACGCTCCAGAGGTGAGATGTGACTTAACAGACACACACACACACACACACACACACACACACACACACACACACACACACACACACACACACACACACACACACACACACACACACACACACACACACACACACACACACACACACACACACACACACACACACACACACACAGACCCAACTACAGTAACCCTCCTGTGCATGCGTGCTGAGGGTTAACAACAGTCAGTCCATGTAAGGATGAGAATGAGCACCTGTACTTATCAAACATGAACCTCATATTCAGAGACCACCAGGTGTGTGTGTGTGTGTGTGTGTGTGTGTGTGTGTGTGTGTGTGTGTGTGTGCTTAGAACAAAGAGCAGCTTTGACACTTTCATATCACTTGACACTTGTCGCAGGGTTAAATCCAGGGAAATATGGGACCACACACGTCTTTTGAGCATGATAATACAAGTTGCCTGTCTTTGAATCAATGAGGAAGATGTGAATGAAATGCACATGCACAAAAGTGGTCGTTCTCGTTCCTGCATTCCGTTCCCACTTTCTGGTTTTCCACTTGCCCCTACAGTTCTTCTCATTACACGACACCTTTAGTTACCATAGTAAGGTATGTAGTGGAATAATCAGGACTCATTGAGATAAGGAGAGTTATAGCCCCTTTTATCTCAATACCATGTTTGTGTACTTCTCAATCAGGACACCTCACTAATTAGGACACCTCACTAATCAGGACACCTCACTTCTGTCCTCCAAGAGTGTCCTGACAAGAGATGTTTCACTGTACACACATCCCATGTCATGTGACACATTACATGTTATTTCAAGTACTATTGCTGCCCCTGGAATGTCCCTAAGTCAACTCAGTGTGTCTCTCTGTTAGTAGTGGGGGGTGGAGAGACTCTCTAATGGGGAACTATGTCAGGAGGTCTGTTGTGCCATACATAGGTTCTTCCTCACCCTAATGGCTCCCCCCATGTCAGTGTGACTTGCACAAACACTAATTAGCCTCTCGCCCTAGCCTCTATCCCTGGTCCCCCCCCCCCCCCCTCCCTGGACTAAGTAATCCAAGGGGGGACCAGTTGTGGCAGCCATAAGTGGTCCGGGGAGACCAGTTATAGTTAGGACAAGTTTTACAGGTCATATGGGGGGTTGGGGGGGCCCTGGTCCATTTGTCCCCTTGAAAGTCTAGTGTTTGATCCATTGCCCCACCTCCTCCCCCTCCATCTCTCACGCACACACACACACACACACACACACACACACACACACACACACACACACACACACACACACACACACACACACACACACACACACACGCACACACACACACACAGGTCGTTGCCATGGGGAATCTCCTGAGGGTACTCAATGACAGAGGGTCTGTGCCTCATGTCGACTTTTTCGTTGACTTCAAAAGTAATTATTGAAAAACAGGTTAATGGCTATGTTCCCTCATACTACCTCTCTCCCCTCTCTTCCTTTCCCTCTCTCCCTCCTCTCCCCCCTCCCCCTCCCCCCCTCTCTTTTCCTTCCCCCCTCCCTCTCTCAGCTGCTCAACCTACACCAGAAGAAGCTGCTGTTCATGCTAAGGTTGCCATGGTACTGTCCCGAGCACCAGAGGTAATAGCTGATCTCCGTGGTTACCAAGGAGCAGGAGAACATATCAGAGAACTACGTACGTTGTAGCCTACCTCACGAGTCATGCCACTTAACCCTTTCTTTACAAGTTTATCTAACCCCTTCCCCTCTACATTCTGTAATACCACCTATCACTTAACCCTTTACTCTCTCCCACACACCAGTAGTAATAATGTCCAATGTTTAACCCTTTCTCCACAGGCCATCAGTAACCCCAAGAGTGAGAAGCACCAAGACGTAGCCTGGAAGGCCGTCTGTCCCTCTGTTCTGATGTTGAGAAAGTTTTATGACTTTACCCTGGAACTGGAGACCGCTCTCTGTGAGCTGCTGACTGTCCTCTGTAGTCCAGAGATGACTGCCCTGCAACACCTGGAGAAACAGCAGGTACGAGAGGGAGCCCCTCTAATTAGGACCCCCTGAAATGAAGACACTTTTACTGCTCAAATGCCATGTTTGTATACTTGTTTATTAGGACACCTCACTAATCAGGACACCTCACTAATCAGGACACTACCACACTCATGCCTTATAAGGCAGATACTCCTATACCATTACACATGTAGACAGTGGGTGGAGTATCATATAGTGGTCTCCATTCCATACTAAATAATCACTGATTTTACCCAATGGTCTCTCATCTTCCTCACTCCATTCTCTCTCTCCCATCTTCCATCTCCTCACCCTCTCTCTCTCTCTCTCTCTTCCGTCTCTCACAGGAGGAGGTCAGTGCAGCCAGTCAGCCCTCCACTGATGGGGTGGAGCTACCTATTTACGTGGCCAATAGGATGTCTCTGTTTTACGCCAACTCCACCCCCATGTTGAATACACTGAGTGGAGCTGCCGAGAAACTGCTTCAGGAGGTGTGTGTGTGTGTGTGTGTGTGTGTGTGTGTGTGTGTGTGTGTGTGTGTGTGTGTGTGTGTGTGTGTGTGTGTGTGTGTGTGTGTGTGTGTGTGTGTGTGTGTGTGTGTGTGTGTGTGTGTGTGTGTGTCACACATGTCCACCATTGCCTACAGACATCCAACAGTACTTGGTATCCCATTGCATTGTACCCTTAGGACAGTCCATTAGGTGGAAGTGGGAATATCCTGTTATGTCCCACTCACTGTACCTACTGTCCATCCCATCACATTCCATCATGTACCCCATTGTACCAGGGAACATCCCAAACTGTACCACCCCTCATGCCTATATCCCACTGTCCATCCCATCCCAATGTACCATGGGAAGGAAGGAATGGAATGGGAACTGTACCACCCTCGTTTGTGTGCTAGTATGACTGAGTATGTACATGGAAAAACATGTATATAGCACCCTAGCTATTAACAGAAAAATAAGAAAGAAAAGAAAGACACTCAACCAAACTCACCGAGTACATGTACATGTAGATATATATACCACACAAAAAACACATACACAAAGACATGCAACCACACAGACCACACAAATTAAAGGAGGCAGGACCCTGAGTGCCCAGCCTTGAGAACTGGGGCGGTAGGTTAAAGAGTCTTTTTATGTATGTAGTGGTATGCTCCTTACTCTCTGTATTATCCCTCTCCCCTCCCTCCCCACTCCCATCTCTTCCTCTCTCCCTCCCCTTCTTCCCTCCTTTCCCCCTCCCTCTCCCCTCCCTCACTCCCTCCCTCCCTCTCCCTCCCTCTTTCCCCTCCCTCCCTCCCCCTCCAGGTATAGCACTAAATATTTTAATCATTACATGAGAAGTGTAGCCATCGTATATTTCAACACATAGAAATATTGGGGTTTAGAAGCCAGCAAATTACTTCATACATTAGGAGTACACTTTCTGAGAGTGAAGCTGTGGATTTGGAACAGTACCTGGAGAGGCACCCTCAGATCAGAATGTGTATGTACATGAATTGACGCACACGCACACGCGTGATAGCACACGCACGCACACACACACACACACACACACACACACACACACACACACACACACACACACACACACACACACACACACACACACACACACCAATGCCACTCCAAAAGCCACAGTCACTGGAGTAAACCACCTAGTGTATAGTCTGGTAACCAGACCCCACCCACACCCTCTCTGGGGACGGGGTCTGGGCACAAGACTACCTAGTGTACAGATAAGCCATTGGAGTAAATGTAAGTATTGTGTATGTGTACTTGTGTTAGATGATGAAATTGTAGAGTGGTCCAATCTAATAAATTATATACAAAATAAAGAACATCTTACACAATGTCATGTATATATTCATGTACATAACTACATAACAACACATTCTTCAACACTGTCTAATGCTCCTAGTCCACCAACTATCATCATCTTGTCTGGTGATGGATTGACTACTAAACAATAACACCTATCACTAGACATAGAGCCAATCTCCACCCACTGTCCATCTAGTAGCTGGTGAATGGAGTTGACTAGTGACACACCTCGCATCCCACCAACTGTTACTAGCTGTCCACAGAGAGTAGCAGCTGTTGACCTCACCACTGGTAGCTGAGGTAGCGGTGTCCATGTAAGGATATTCGATATCGACTGTGATGTGATTGGCTGGTCACTGGATAGTAGAGCTTGAAGGGAACATGAGTAGCCAGTACCATCATGTCCTATTACATATATTTGATTGTCACATATTGTGGCTGAAGGGTAGGTGAGATCCTGTGGTAAGTTGGTTAGTTCATACCATCTTCTACTCCTCACATGAAATAGTTCAACTGTAGCAGTCCAACAATCACCAACACCGTACCCCCCAATCACTACTATATAATTGCCATCTGATGTACTAACTACAGCAGGAGAGGAACGTTCAGTGTTCATTGGGGGGTAGTGCTCAACCCATTGGCCCTGTCGTAATGTAAATAATTTGTTAGTATAACGAGATCCACTCTCTCCCCCCACAGTAGTCAGTTCCCCATCAATGATGACTAGTCCAGAGTTACGATATGGAGATGGAGGAAGTTCCTTCCATTTCTCTGTACTCAGTTGATAGCTGTAAACTAATTCGTAGCCATGTGGTGTGAAATATTCAAATTGTTCATCAGTCGTTGCAGATCCTCTCCACATTCCACGTGGTGCTGTCTTCTTTTTATGGCACTGCACAGTGAGCTGAGGGGAGATCACATGACATGTAATGTACATCATGATGTAATGTGTATTGTCATATCTGGATTTAGGATGGCTATATACAGGCAATCATACATACAGGCAACTCAGCTATACATGAAAAGTTGTGGGTTCGAATCACATGTAGATATTGTCAGGGAATGTACACATACTACACCTCAATATACTGTATAGTAGGAAATATGGCAGGTTTTTCTGACCCAATCAACATTAGTCATGTGACTGGCCATGTATGGACGTCTGTACACAGTGAGAGTGTCTATAGCCACATTAGACTAAATAGGATGTGGCTATTGAATGGGGTTAGATATAATGTATGGAGAGAGGGAGAGAAGTTACCTTTCCCTGTTTGGAAGGAGGTATGGAATGGGGTACAGTTACAGGTCCGGCAGCTTGTAGAGTGGACAGACAACAGGTACACACAATCTCACATTTTCTGAGACTGTCTCTCAATATCAACTGTACCTGTTGTGTTGATTGAGACGTAGAGCTAGTCTGGAGTTTCCTGGTGTGAGGAGGTGGCAGTACAGGACTCTGTTTCTGGGAATGGAGGAGGTAGTACCAGTCATATCACTAGTACAGCTAGCATTATTAATACACTGAGAAAACCAGTTACTAGAAGTGATGATCCTACATACCCACATCACTACCTCACTTCCCTACCTACCCACCTACACACATCACTACCTCACTTCCCTACCTACCCACCTACACACATCACTACCTCACTTCCCTACCTACCCACATACACACATCACTACCTCACTTCCCTACCTACCCACCTACACACATCACTACCTCACTTCCCCTACCTACCCACCTACACACGTCACTACTTCACTTCCCTACCTACCCACATACACACATCACTACCTCACTTCCCTACCTACCCACCTGCACACGTCACTACCTCACTTCCCTACCTACCCACCTACACACATCACTACCTCACTACCCTACCTACCCACCTACCCACATCACTACCTCACTTCCCTACCTACTCACATACACACATCACTACCTCACTTCCCTACCTACCCACCTACACCCATCACTACCTCACTTCCCTACCTACCCACCTGCACACATTGCTACCTCACTACCCTACCTACCCACCTACCCACATCACTACCTCACTTCCCTACCTACTCACATACACACATCACTACCTCACTTCCCTACCTACCCACCTACACACATCACTACCTCACTTCCCTACCTACCCACCTGCACACATTGCTACCTCACTTCCCTACCTACCCACCTACACACATCACTGCCTCACTTCCCTACCTACCCACCTCACTTCCCTACCTACCCACCTACAAACATCACTACCTCACTTCCCTACCTACCCACCTACACACATCACTACCTCACTTCCCTACCTACCCACCTACACATATCATTACCTCACTTCCCTACCTACCCACCTGCACATATCATTACCTCACTTCCCTACCTACCCACCTACACACATCACTACCTCACTACCCTACCTACCCACCTACCCACATCACTACCTCACTTCCCTACCTACTCACATACACACATCACTACTTCACTTCCCTACCTACCCACCTACACACATCGCTACCTCACTTCCCTACCTACCCACCTGCACACATTGCTACCTCACTTCCCTACCTACCCACCTACACATATCACTACCTCACTTCCCTACCTACCCACCTACACACATCACTGCCTCACTTCCCTACCTACCCACCTCACTTCCCTACCTACCCACCTACAAACATCACTACCTCACTTCCCTACCTACCCACCTACACACATCACTAGCTCACTTCCCTACCTACCCACCTACACACATCACTACCTCACTTCCCTACCTACCCACCTACACACATCACTGCCTCACTTCCCTACCTACCCACCTACACACATCACTAGCTCACTTCCCTACCTACACACCTACACACATCACTACCTCACTTCCCTACCTACCCACCAACACACATCACTGCCTCACTTCCCTACCTACCCACCTCACTTCCCTACCTACCCACCTACAAACATCACTACCTCACTTCCCTACCTACCCACCTACACATATCATTACCTCACTTCCCTACCTACCCACCTGCACATATCATTACCTCACTTCCCTACCTACCCACCTACACACATCACTACCTCACTACCCTACCTACCCACCTACCCACATCACTACCTCACTACCCTACCTACCCACCTACACATATCACCACCTCACTACCCTACCTACCCACCTACACATATCATTACCTCACTTCCCTACCTACCCACCTACACACATCACTACCTCACTTCCCTACCTACCCACCTACACATATCATTACCTCACTTCCCTACCTACCCACCTGCACATATCATTACCTCACTTCCCTACCTACCCACCTACACACATCACTATCTCACTACCCTACCTGCCCACCTACCCACATCACTACCTCACTTCCCTACCTACTCACATACACACATCACTACCTCACTTCCCTACCTACCCACCTACACACATCACTACCTCACTTCCCTACCTACCCACCTGCACACATCACTGCCTCACTTCCCTACCTACCCACCTCACTTCCCTACCTACCCACCTACAAACATCACTACCTCACTTCCCTACCTACCCACCTACACACATCACTACCTCACTACCCTACCTACCCACCTACCCACATCACTACCTCACTACCCTACCTACCCACCTACACATATCACCACCTCACTACCCTACCTACCCACCTACACATATCATTACCTCACTTCCCTACCTACCCACCTGCACATATCATTACCTCACTTCCCTACCTACCCACCTACACACATCACTACCTCACTACCCTACCTACCCACCTACCCACATCACTACCTCACTTCCCTACCTACTCACATACACACATCACTACTTCACTTCCCTACCTACCCACCTACACACATCACTACCTCACTTCCCTACCTACCCACCTACACACATCACTGCCTCACTTCCCTACCTACCCACCTCACTTCCCTACCTACCCACCTACAAACATCACTACCTCACTTCCTTACCTACCCACCTACACATATCATTACCTCACTTCCCTACCTACCCACCTGCACATATCATTACCTCACTTCCCTACCTACCCACCTACACACATCACTACCTCACTACCCTACCTACCCACCTACCCACATCACTACCTCACTACCCTACCTACCCACCTACACATATCACTACCTCACTACTCTACCTACCCACCTACCCACATCACTACCTCACTACCCTACCTACCCACCTACACATATCACCACCTCACTACCCTACCTACCCACCTACACATATCATTACCTCACTTCCCTACCTACCCACCTACACACATCACTACCTCACTTCCCTACCTACCCACCTACACACATCACTACCTCACTTCCCTACCTACCCACCTACACACATCACTACCTCACTTCCCTACCTACCCACCTACACACATCACTACCTCACTTCCCTACCTACCCACCTGCACACATCACTGCCTCACTTCCCTACCTACCCACCTCACTTCCCTACCTACCCACCTACAAACATCACTACCTCACTTCCCTACCTACCCACCTACACACATCACTACCTCACTACCCTACCTACCCACCTACCCACATCACTACCTCACTACCCTACCTACCCACCTACACATATCACCACCTCACTACCCTACCTACCCACCTACACATATCATTACCTCACTTCCCTACCTACCCACCTGCACATATCATTACCTCACTTCCCTACCTACCCACCTACACACATCACTACCTCACTACCCTACCTACCCACCTACCCACATCACTACCTCACTTCCCTACCTACTCACATACACACATCACTACTTCACTTCCCTACCTACCCACCTACACACATCACTACCTCACTTCCCTACCTACCCACCTACACACATCACTGCCTCACTTCCCTACCTACCCACCTCACTTCCCTACCTACCCACCTACAAACATCACTACCTCACTTCCTTACCTACCCACCTACACATATCATTACCTCACTTCCCTACCTACCCACCTGCACATATCATTACCTCACTTCCCTACCTACCCACCTACACACATCACTACCTCACTACCCTACCTACCCACCTACCCACATCACTACCTCACTACCCTACCTACCCACCTACACATATCACTACCTCACTACCCTACCTACCCACCTACCCACATCACTACCTCACTACCCTACCTACCCACCTACACATATCACCACCTCACTACCCTACCTACCCACCTACACATATCATTACCTCACTTCCCTACCTACCCACCTACACACATCACTACCTCACTTCCCTACCTACCCACCTACACACATCACTACCTCACTTCCCTACCTACCCACCTACACACATCACTACCTCACTTCCCTACCTACCCACCTACACACATCACTACCTCACTTCCCTACCTACACACATCACTATCCCATAAATAGAAATGGACCAGAATCATCATCCCAACATACCCCCAACCCCCCAAATCCCCTTTCTGTACAGATTTCCCATGTATGGCACAAATGGACCAAGAGCATCATTTTCCCATCTCTATTAATTCTCCTTTATCCCTTATACATAGTTTTAACTATCACTCACAACCTGTTATAATGGTCTCATACCCAGACCCTGGCCTGGTAATTAACATTCTTATAGTAGATCCGTGCAAAGTTTGCTGCATTTTTCCCCAACTGAAGTGGCTGACAGACCACAGTTTACTCTGTCAAGTACAGTACACCACACTTGAGGAAGCTTAATTAAGTGTTTTTTATTTCACATCCACTTGAGAAGCCATAGACACTGCACAATTAGAGGGTGTGTGTAGGAGACTGCTACACTCACAGTACATGTACAGTACACCATATATAGTACCTCCTTGATGGTCTGTACATCCTTTTCTCTCTTTCTACAGAAAGAAATATATGACATCATCTAAAGAAATATATGACATCATCTAAAGAAATATATGACATCATCTAAAGCAGAACAGACAGAGGTCTAGCGTGTTGCTGTGTTACCATGGTAACTCAGCTGGTTGAGGTAAATGTAATGAACACTGACAAGAAAAAGAACTTACATAGATAAAATACAGGATTAAATTGTGAAAGAATTGCAGTGTGTTTGCAAACAGGTATAGCTATTTACCGTTTGAAAACCATCAACTCGGACTCTAGAGCTATTTTCTCCCTCTCCCTCTCCATCCTAGCCTCCTGTAGCTCTGCCAGTTGATTGTACTGCAGTAGACTCTGTGCATTCTTCTCTACTGCCAGCTGGAAGGGAAACAACATGTCTAGTGATTGGTGTGGACATTATGTAATGAATGAACTTACTTTCAGCTGTTGTTGAAGATCAGAAATCTGTTTTGAATGACTGCTAATTTTAGCTTCCTTCACTGCAAGCATCTTCCCCAACTCCTCTCTCAGTTCCTTCACCTTCTCTTCACTGTGAACACTCTGTGAATTGAACAAACACTTTCAGAGATGATCCCCGACTGCAATATACTTGTATCACATACTGTATTGTACAACATGTACACGTACATGTAAATATATAGTGAGGCTGTAAAAACTAGCGAGGGATATACTTATCTAATATTACTGAGGCCCCACCCACCTGTCACCCAGATGGTAGTTTCATGGTACTGGCATGACGTTATTCAATATTAGTGCACCTCGCTCTAACCCTACCTCTATCCCTAGCCCTAGCCTAGTCCTACCTAGAGAAGTCACAAGAGCCACTGATCCATCCAGGCCCCTAGTAAGTGATCCATCCAGGCTGCACGCTTATATTTCAGGAATGACGTAATGCCAATCTCAGTTAAATGAAAAATGACCGACCCAGATCTGAGGCTCCACCCACCCCAGATGGTATATGAATGGCCAGCTATGTATATAACTTGGGCTACCCATGTGTGCCTCGAGCTCCATAAGTCAAACAGCTGTTATGTAACATAATGCAACACTTCCTATACAATATGCAAGTCAACCTCTGGGTTGGTGCCTTCCCAAGCTATATGTTACTAGATCCTTACTTCAATAAATGGACTCTGACCTTCATTCTTTCCAACTCCAGCTCTGCTACTGCTCTGGCCTTATCTTGTTCCAGTTCAGTGATCCTCCCATCACGTACCCCCAACTCCCTCAATCCCTCCTCAATCCTCTTCTTCAGCTTTTGTATCTTTTCTTTGCATTTCTCCAGCTTCTTCTCCTTCTCCTGAAGCTTGGCCTTGGCCTCTCGAAGCTCATTCTCTTTTACTTTAATACTCTCTTGAAGAACTTCCTTTTCACGTTGACTTATTGAAAGATGCTGGGCATGAAGTTTATTGAAGCAGTCCAGTTCACTTTCTTTCTTCCTAATCTCCTCCAGCAGGAGCTGTTTCTCTTGCTCCAACCGCTTCACATCTTCTACCATCACTTCAGCTTCTTCCCTGGCACTTGCAGTTCTCTCCCTGTTTTGCCTTCTCTCCATTAGGAGTTTATCCAATTTCTTGTCTATTTCAGCCAGTTTGGAATCATCTTTCTCAGTGCTGGGTTTAACCCTTTTGGACTTCGTCCTCGACTCAGCATCCAACTGTATTGTAAGACAGACATATCTCACAAGCAATAAACCACAATGTTTAACACTCACCTCTGTTTTAACTACAGGAGAGGCAGTTGGTGACTTCTGAGCAGTCTCTGGCTCCAGTTCAGATGGAAAGGGTACACCTACAGAGATGCAATACAGTCCATAAATTATTGTATTATAGTAAGAGTATACATAGGCATAGGAAGGGGGGCTAAGGGGACTGAAGCCCCCTGTAAGGGGGGCAGAACCCCCTAATATTCCAGTCATATGAGGCTTGCAGGAAAGCCCTAGTACTAGTCCTAAACTCCCTAGGGTGCAGTTAGACCCCCAATATTTTAGGCTATGGAGTATACCATATTTCTCAGCAATATTTCTTGCCACACGACGTTCATTGATAGCCACCAGTGCCCTGACTAGCTTGGACCACGAAGGTCGTTCATCAATTCTCTCCCATTTCCTTAGTGTTTCACGCCTCCTGTCTTCTACGAAGAATCGATAATTAACTTCAATGTCATCAAGGTCAGATTCCGGGACCCCAAGTTCAAGGCCCAGCTCATACGTCCTCCGCACACACGTCAGATCATTTAATAATAATCTCATCGATACCTCTGTATACAGGTGTGAAAGGTAAAGTATAACTACAGTCCAGTCTGTCGTCAGTGAGTACGTACCTGGTCTTGGTACTTCCACTCTGCAGCCTCGAAGCAAGCTCCCAAACTCTAAGACTTGACTGTCGACCCACGTATCCATGCAGCTTTCTTGGTTTTTATTGTTAACAGGAATGACTTTATGGTCCTCCTTGTGGGTGTGGTCAGGACACACTAGGTAGAGCTGTGTGTCTACCTTACACCTAACACCATCTGGTGACCCCCAGTCACCTATAGGTTGGTGCAATGAGAGGGGGGGAAGGGAGGGAGGGAAAGGGAGCCAAGGAAGGACAGAGGGAGGAGGGAGGGAGGGGGAGAGAGGGAAGGAGGAAGGGAGGGGGGAGGGAGGGAGGGAGGGAGAGAAGGAAGGAGGGAGGGAGGGGGAGAGGGAGGGAAAACAGTCATACAGTCACACAGTTCTAAAGAATGCTTTTTAGACCAAATAAATGTAATCAAGGACACAAAAACATTGCTATGTCAAACAATGAAATACCTAATAGAGTATTGTACTTCAATTAAAGACAAAAAAACAAGGACAAAATACACAAACAAAAAACAAAAACAACAAAACAAAAAACATAAACAAAACAATTATCAAATTTATCTATTGAGGGGGAGGGTTGGTTGCCGATGAAGCTAGGAATGCTCAATGCGCGTCGTACTTGCGCAAGTTACCGTAACAAACGACATTCCTATACATTACTCGAGGGAAATCGAGTGTGACTAATGACATTCCTAAAGCATGACCCACGAACGTATATACGACGGTGCTAATGCGCTCGGCTAGCATGTTGCTGTGACAACTGAGTATACGGAGGCAAAAGACGGAGACTAAAGAGAAAGTAGCTCCCCGCACGGGAATTTCCCTGCCGCATAGAATTCATCACGACCGCCGAGTATACGTAGTAAGTATATACCCGTCCACCGCATTGAGATTAAGAAACCGGAAGGATGAATGAAGAATTTTTTCAGAGGACGAGCCACAGTTGACTGACAGATAGATCATCCACTATTTCTACAACACAGACGCACACTGTGGAAACATTTTCGACCAAGCTCCACACAGACCCAGAGTTACTCTGAGCAGCCCAAACCATGCAATATCACATTTCGCCTCACAATAATTATCCTACTGACCAGGGGAACCACAGCATTAAACAAAATCCACGACACCGCCTCCTGTTGCAACACCGCTAGGATGGATCACAGTAGTCCTCTGTAGGCTCCTTTGATCCAGGTCTTTCCATCACAGTCTTCATTGAGATTACACAGCAAGTATAATAATGTAATTAGCTTGTATATACCTCCAAACTTATACTGCCTACAAGAGGCACTGAACATAAGCAGTATAAATGACGAAGATCACGAATAGAACAAAGCAACTACGTTTTAATAAAATTAATTTCACCATTTAGATCTTCAGTGTAATAATGTGCCAGGATCAAGTAACAACGTTAACGCCGACCGACGCTTGTTTTTGTGCAGGACTGCATGCTGCGGAATTGAAATGAATGCGCGCGCGCGCATATATTTATTGTACGTACTTGGTACATGCGTAGTATTCACAGTCATTCTCGGCTTTGTTTACCTTGAGACTAAACATAATTACTTACTAGTGGAATGCTCTATCTAAGAGAGAAAGAGAGAGGGAAAGAGAGGGTGAGGGAGAGGGAGAGGGAGAGTGATGGCTGTAGATGTACTAAGTAAACTCCACTCCAAACTTGTCAAAGTGTCTCAGTATCACTCCCAGTCTGAGGTGGACTGTCCCCATGGCCTCTGTCCTCAGGTGCTGTCTGTCTTGACTGGAGTGGATCAGTGACTCCACTGTCACCTGAGGACTGCCTCCCAGGAAGAATGCTGGACACAACAGAGAACACATTACATTGGGGTGGAGGGGGAATTATCTAGGGGTCCTAGATTTCTCTGGGGGGCATATATACCCAATGGCGTGTCTAGGGGGGGTTCTAAGGTTTCCAGAAACTAGTCAGAATCGGCTGGGGCTAGGGCTAGAGCTTCTAGCTAGGCGTCTCAAGCGTTCCCGAAACTCGCGTAGTAGACAAATCTATAGGCTTGCAAAACGGTTGCCTTCCTCGAGTCGTACAACTAGCATGCAAGACACTACACGATTGATCACACAACTAAGGGGGCGGAGCATACGTACATGCAAAGTGGACACGTGCATTAGCTATTATTATAGCAGATCTGACGGAGATGAGCCACGTCATGAAGTTATGTATTCATAATGCTTTTACAAGTCAGAATGTGTTGTATATTGTTCTGTAAATATGCATAATATAGTTTTCCCATATGCTGTTCATCATGCCTGAAAATGCACTAAAGGTGGTCTCAGAGCGTCTAAAAATCAAAGTTTTCCTGGGGGAGCATGCCCCCAGCCCCCCCCCCTAGGTTTGCATATGCATAGCACATGCATAACCAGAAGCTACTCAAAAATATCTCTAGAATCGCCTATGATACCTATCCAGCCTGTAGGGTGAATTGACTAGCATACATGAGAATTGTTGCCTGAAGGATCCTACTGGTTTCCATGTGACACACTTGATGTTGTGGATACCTGGTACTGTGGAAATGGAACAGAACCCATAGCCATCTGGGGAGGGGAGGTGGGGGAACGGGGAAGAGAGAGGGAGAGAGAGAGAGAGAGGGAAGGGAGAGGGAGAAGGAGAGGGAGAGGGAGAGGGAGAGGGAGAGGGAGAGGGAGAGGGAGAGGGAGAAAGAGTGGGGGAGAGTGAAAGTGATAGAGGGAGAGAGGGAGGGGGTATGGTGAGGGTGAATAAAGGGACAGAGGGAGAGAGGGAAGGTGTGTGGGAGAGGGAGGGTGATGCATGTCAGTTACACCATCACCACTTACACAGCTTATGTCTATTGAAGAAGTCTTCGTGAAATACTTGAAAGTACAGCTTCGGCCATCCCTGTAACCCTTTAGTGGCCAGGTAAGAGATGAGGGGAGGGCAAAAGATGTAATTAGCAGGTGCTATACACTCAGCATATATGCAGTAGAAATAATGAAGGTGGTAATGTTGCAGGTATTTGCCATTCCAGCCCTCCTTCGGCATAAGAACAGCTGGGATAAAAAATGATGATGGGGTAGCTAGTTGTGTTGACCAGCAAGTATGTATCAACAAAAAAAGTGTTTGCTTTATTGATGGAGTTGTTTTCAGAAGACAGGTCAATCAAGTCATGCCACTTCCAACTATAGCAATAGTTGCTAATACTCAACTTGCAACTAAGGTAGCAGCAGCATGTGCATAACGTATAAGGCTTGTTTAAATTCCTTTGAGGAAGTTGTTTCATTAGGAAGGAATAGTTGTTATCAGAAGACAGGTTAATCGAGTCATGTCACTTCAAACTATAGCAATAGTTGCATTTCTCTCGAAGGTTTTGTTGCTATAATAGCTATATACACACACTATATGCTCAACTTGCAACTAAGATAGGAGCTGCAGTATAACACAGTATGTGCATCAATACAAAATCAAGGTTGTTTGTACTCCTTTGCAGTGTAGGCAGTTGTTTTCAGTAGTAATAGGAAATTGTGTTCAGAAGCCAGGTTCAATATAATTTGATGTCATGCCATTTCAAATAGTTGTGTTTCTCTCAAAGAATTAATTTTAGTGGCTATAGCTAAATACAGTGGATCTATTTTCTATAAGTTACTATACGTAATAATATTACTTTGCAGTGTAATGATCGTGTTCATTTGTTTGTCTTAATCATTCATGTCAAATTTATGTGACATGTGAAATGGGGGTAAAAGGTAGCGTGTAGAATAGGAAAAAGTGAAATAAAATGTATGTATGCCCAGATAAAATGGCTTCACAATGAATGTTGATGAGAATAAGAGGAGAGACAAGTAAAAAATAAAATGAAGTATACAGTTTGGGTTTAACATGCCTCGCATGTTGTATATGCCTTGCTTGTGTAGCCAAGTCATTGTCTGGGTTTGAACTCAATCCTTAGGATATTAACATCAAGCCTACACTCCTCTGCCACAAGAGATCCAGTGGCTCAGTGGTAAGAGTGTCTGACTAGTAATCAGAAGGTCCTGGGTTCAAATCCCAGCTGGATCCTGAGTTTTTTCAGGACATTTCACCACTTCACAGTACATAGATTACTCTCCAGTATAACTTCAGTCCACTAGGGTTTTACTTGATGGTGTACTGGTGGTGTTTATGATGTACACCAATAAGTAAGTTCTCAGTAAAACAACAGTTGGGACTTAATAGTGTACTTTCAGTGAACAGATGTTTTCCTGCAATGTATGATTACAGTATACCAAGAGTTAACTCACAGTAATTTGTGGGTTTGTATTACTGATTTACTGATGATTTACTACCAATGCAAGGAAGCTGCAGCCAGCTGAGCTTTCCATAATCGCTAATGTCAGATAGATCATCAAACATAATGTTGCAGACATTCTCACATGACACTAAATCAGCAATTCAAGCACATGTATAAGTTATAATGCTATAACTGTCAATGTTCCAACAATCTTGAATTGAATCCTACTGAGTTTCTCTAAGTTTGAAGTCAGGATGAGCTGTATAGGAAAGAAACATTGTGGACCGTGATGTTTCATGTATAATTATGTACATGTATGACACAATACAGTTACACCTAATGTGTACAATGCACATGAACTATTTGCATAAGTAAGTTTTGCTAATGTCCCCTCTAGCAATAGTGCATTGTATATGTACACATATCAGAAGTTACCTTTAAGCCATTCCTTATCAACAGTCCACTTATAAGGACAGGGGGGAGGAAGTGTGGCAAGTGGAGTACCAATGCTGCGATTTTTCCTCTCTGGAACATGCCTCTTTACTTCCTTCTGTGTCTCCTCAACCCGTCTATCTAACACCTGAAGAAATCTTGTTAGTTCTGTGTAATATATTAATTAACATTAAGCACCGAGCACATCACTACAGGTATACATATTGCTTACTCTCTGAACGCCATTCAGGCTTGTGGACAGTAATTACTGTCTCATCAGAGCTAGACTCCTCAGACATAAAGTCCAGTGACAGCTGTCCAAACCGTTCTTTCTCCTCACTATCTCCACGTACAGCTTTCTGTCGACGTTCATAGAGCTATAGGAAATTAATATAATATAACAACAGGGACATACACATGTAGTATTCTCTTACACGAAGTTTTCTAGCTCTGATTCTCCGATTCTTTGCCTGCTTTTTAACTCGATCTTGCTGTGTTGGATCAGTTAACTCCCTCCAACTTCTTCGCCGAGATTCAAAGTATCGCTGTATAGCTCCTTAAATATGAAAGTGAATATTCCAGCTTATAGCCACAATATTGATGCACTTACGCTCAATCATAATCTTAGAGTATGTATTTTCCTTGTTAAGGAGCATTTCCTCCTCAATGGCCTTCTTGACTTTCTTGTTATGCTCATTTTTGGACCTATTGCATGGAATTAAAGGGTGAGATGACATATGACATACACTGTGCTGTAAGTCATATATACCCCAACTGTGGACGAAACTGGTTTTCTTCACCGAATGCCTCATGAATCAGGGAAATAGACTTCTACAACATATTCAAGAAAGTACTTTCACGGTCAGTACATACATACATACACATGAGTCACAAGTTTCAAGCTGCTCAATAATGCAAAATATTGCATTGCACATGTCCAAAAGTCTATTATTAGTGTAATGTTCACATAGCATGTGGGCCTCTGTGGGGCCAAAGGATACATACAGACTGACGAGCAGTTTTGTAGATTGTACGTACACATACAAAAGTAACTTACAGAGAGTTGTGGTGAAATTCGTTTCTTTTCTTCTGAACTAGGACTGGAACTCGAACTATCAGACTTTAAGCTACTCACAGTCTTTTCAATATCACCGATTCGATCAGAAAATGTTTCAAACATAGACATTAGCTTTTTCTGAGACTCAATCAAGGTAAGAATTTGGGTATTTGTCTGTTCGTACCATGATCCAGGAGTACCACGTTGCCAGTCATGCTCAAATGAATAATACGGGTGTGGACTGTACCTCAGCCTTCTGGACTGCATAGAGTAACTTTGTGAGTGTACATTTTGTACTGTGTGAGGCAATCTATGCGGAGACAGCTGCCTTTGGGACGAACTTCTAGCATGACCAGCACTTGAATGCGGGTGGAATCCAGAACTTGGAGAAGGCTCAAAAGTATTACCTCCCAGTGGTGTATTACCTCCCAGTGGTGTATCACTCCCGTCATGAGGTATTTCGTCATCATCGCTCTCATACTCGCCATCTAGACTCATGCTGATTGCACGGCTCAGCATCACAACCAATATGGACTACCTATAGAGCGAAATAGATAACAACTTGCTTTCACAGACACTACGCCAGGCTCTCAGAGAGCGTAGACCTACCGCTGTCTTCGCTAAATTTTGGCGCCTTGTGCATCTAATTACTCGAGTCTATTTATCCGCGTGTGTTTGACTATATTGGCTTTCAATTATTGCACACCGTTGCTACATTTATAACGCCATGGCATCTTCGACGACAGTACCGAAACGATGCAAGTATCATTGTCCACACTGCGATATGTACGTCTCAAAATCAACGTGGTATCGCCATTACGGGGAATATTTTGATCCGTCAAGTAAAACTTGGATTGTACAGGATAAGTCCCATCAATCTACCTCAGAGTCACGGGATATCTCATGCCCCTATGTATTCAGTGACAGTGAAAGCAGTAGTAACTCTGATTTTGATGCTAGTGATGTGTGCGCACCCCTCACAGATATGTATATGGAATTTGAATCCAGTGGAAGACCAATGGTAAACTATATGTACAAGTTTAGTCTGTTCAATTGAGTGAAATCCACGCTACAACTCATGAGTTTAGTTTTTATATATATGTACATGTAGGAACCACATGTTGATGAGGAAGATAAGAATGGCTCTTCTGAAACAGATGAGGAGGGTTTTTTTGAAGCATGGGAAAGTGATGAAGAAGAAACAGAGGATCAAGTTTCATCAGGAGACACTGCTCATGCGAGCTTTATTGGTTTTATAACACTCTTTGTGCTTACTTGGCAAGCAGTATTTCGAATTCCCAATATTGCAATTGCAGTATTATGCAAATTTATTTCAATTCTATTGAAGAAAGTAGTTGATGTTACTGGCTCACAACAGATGCTTTCTATCTATGAGATATTTCCTGACACCCCCCAAAAAGCTCAAATGATGCTATCAATTTGCAGAGATAACTTGCAGAAGTTTGTCGTTTGTCAAAAATGCCATTCCACGTATGTGTATGTTGACTGTATGGGTAAAAGGGAAATTCCTAGATGTTCATTTGTTCGCTACCCTCGGCATCCCCAGCAACAAATGAGAAGTAAATGCAACGAACCCTTGTTAAAGAATGTGAAAACTTCATCTGGAAAAAGAATATTTTCACCATTTAAAGTGTTTTGCTACAGAAGTGTAATTGAATCAATTCAAGATTTGATTGAACAGCCACGAATGTTACACCTCTTTAATCAATGGAAAGATCGCAACATTCCTAACAGTGTGATGTCTGATATTTATGATGGTGCAGTTTGGCAATCATTTCAGTATATAAATGGAGAAGAACTACTCGCTGGTAGATATTGCCTCGGTCTACTCATAAACATCGATTGGTTTCAACCATACAAACACACAGAATATAGTGTTGGTGCTATATACATATCAATTCTTAACTTTCCACGCCAGCTAAGATATCGCCGTGAAAACATGATTGTAGTGGGGATTATACCGGGACCTCGTGAACCAAAGTTGGTCATGAACTCATATTTGGAATCTCTCGTTGATGATCTACTAAAGCTGTGGAAAGGAGTAGAAATGCTAACACCAGAAGGCCAGCAAGTAGTGAAAGCTATTCTAATATGCGCTGCATCTGATGTTCCAGCAAGCAGAAAGATGGGCGGATTTGTAGGACATGCAGTACAAAAAGGATGCTCTCGTTGCCTTAAGTCCTTCCCCACAAAGAGGTTTGGTGAAAAGAAAAACTATAGTGGTTTTAATCGCAGTATGTGGCCTAAACGGTCTGTAGAACAACACCGAAAGTTTGGAATGAATTGGAAACTTGCCACTACCCAGTCTAAACGTCATGAAATCGAACAAAAGTATGGTGTGCGATATACAGAATTGCTTAGGCTGCCTTATTTTGACACAATCCGTTATGTTGTTGTGGACCCTATGCATAATGTACTCCTAGGGACTGCTAAGTTAATGGTCACCTTGTGGAAAGCTAATGGAGTGTTATCTGAAGCTCAGTTTAATACAATTCAATCAACTGTAGATAAATTTATCACTCCTGCAGATGTTGGTCGGATACCGCACAAGATATCTTCACAGTTTAGTTCCTTCACTGCTGACCAATGGAAGAATTGGACACTGATATACTCCATAGTTGTTTTAAAGTGCAATATTCCTGAAGTCCACTATGAATGTTGGTGTATATTTGTAGAGGCGTGCCGTTTACTTTGTTCCCGTTCAATATCTCAAGGTGGAGTAGCTAAACTCGATTCTCTTTTCATTCGTTTTTGTCAAAAGTTTGAAGAACTATATGGAGCCTCGTCATGCACACCAAATATACATCTTCATGGTCATCTTAAGGAATGCATACTTGACTTTGGACCTGCAAGTTCATTCTGGGCATTCCCATTTGAGAGGCTCAATGGAATGCTAGGATCAGTGCCAACTAATCATCAGTCCATTGAGACGCAGCTTATGAGAAAGTTTTCTTCTAATCAGTTTGTTTTGCAAGCTCTCAAGAATAGCAATGATGAGACACTGAATGAACTATTTAGACGCTTTCGAAATCCTATGGGATCACTCAAGCATGAAGAACTTCCTGAGCTTCCGCTGCTATCACCGCTTTCAATTTTAAATGTGAAAGCTATTGGTGGTTTTTGCCAACTTCTTCCACCTATAAAAGAAGGCTATTTGAATGCAGAAGAGCATTCATATATTGAAGATGTCATGAAACAGTGCTTTGGAATGGCATATATCCGAACTCTCCTCGTTCACAAGTATTCTAATAGTCTTCGGTTCAATGGTGAACTATATGGGTCATTAAAATCTATTCATTCTAGTTCAGCTATGATTTATGCTAAATCTAGATCTGAGAGAGGCCATATGGCTCCTGCCTTTGTCAGGAAGTTTGTGAAAGCCAATGTTATCTTAAAGTTATGCAATGAAACAGAAGAATGTGTTGATATATATCTCTCTGCTGTTAATTGGCTAAAAGAACACCCTGAAAAGACATGGTTTAAATATCCTGTTGAGGTATGGAGAGAGTTTCCATGTACACAAAGTAGTGCAGCTGAGTGTTTTGTGTTTGTATCAGATATTAAGTGCAGATGTGCATATCTCATTGATGTTGTTACATTTAGTCATATTTTGAGCGAAACTGTCACCATTGTTGTTCCTCTCTCTAATTTTGCTGGCCTTGATATGACATATCAAGGCCAGCAAAATTAGAGAGAGGAACAACAATGGTGACAGTTTCGCTCAAAATATGACTAAATGTAACAACATCAATGAGATGATCAATGATTGTAGTAATCACATTCCCTGGCCATGGTATATACTTTTTTCAATGAATACTAGTTGTACTTTGATATACATGACATGTCAGGGATATTAACATGTATATATATAATGGTAATGATCAACAAAGACTTATGCATGTATACATGATCTAATTACTTTTTCAAGTTGACAGCATCTCTTACAAGCCTACCACTTCTTGTTTGACCACCATAAATTTTGGTCCTCCAAAAGTCACGAATTCTCTTTATGCTTTTGGCAGCCCTTACAGAAGCAGATTGAGCTTCCTCTTTAGCATCTGCTAGATCTTCTTCCATGTTCTCACATCTACTACGAAGAAGTTCAATTGTAGCTCTAAGTTTTTTGTCCCGTTCTAGCACTTTTCTCATGAACTCTTGATACTCTATTTGTTCTACTGGACCAACCTGAAGATCAGATTCTAGAGTTACCTTCAAGTTGTCTGGTCCAGTAACAATTACAGAGAACGGGTCAGCAGGTATATCCTTTGCATATAATGCAAACATCCTCCAAAACTCATCAGACCGCCTGTCCAAAGCTTTCCAGAAATCATCATGTTCATACTCCAAATCTTCCCCTGATGAACATGGGTTTATAGGGTCAGTATGCCTTGGAGTAGATCTACTTGACAATGTATATTGGCGTTCACTCTCTAAACCTTCTGTTGCTGCACACGGATTTATGAGGTCAGTACAACCTTGCGTACTTGTACATAGATGTTCCAAAATAGGCTCAGCACAACTACCAGTAATGGCGTGCTCACATCCAACTGTGGCCTCGGAGACAGACGGTAGATGGACACCGATCTCAAGTTGATTGTGAGGGCTAGAAACATCCGAATATTGTGAGCTCCTTTGATCGCCACTCATAGTTGTAGTCTGTCGTTCCTTTCGTCGTTTTCTTTGCTTTTGTAACCGCCGTCTCGTTTTGTACCGGTTGGGTCTGGTTTTCGCCATCCTTCTGAACTGGCTCACGTCATACGGAGCGCATGTGCCACGCACATGACATTTATGTTGACCTATAACCTTAGCTTGACGGGCTTCATGTAGTCTGTCTTACTTAGACTTTGAGCTTCGTCAGTAGCTTGTTGGATTTGTGGTGTACTAGGTTACTGTCAGCCAGTCTGAGATCTGGGCTTCGTCAGTACATGTATGTTGTGCTGTCAGTCTGTCTTAGACGTTGAGCTTCGTCAGTAGCTTGGATTTGTGGTGTGCTAGGTTACTGTCAGCCAGTCTGAGATCTGGGCTTCGTCAATACATGTATGTTGTGCTGTCAGTCTGTCTTAGACGTTGAGCTTCGTCAGTAGCTTGGATTTGTGGTGTGCTACTAGCCTAGGTTACTGTCAGCCAGTCTGAGATCTGGGCTTCGTCAGTAGATATGTATGTTGTGCTGTCAGTCTGTCTTAGACGTTGAGCTTCGTCAGTAGCTTGGATTTGTGGTGTGCTAGGTTACTATCAGCCAGTCTGAGATCTGGGCTTCGTCAGTACATGTCAGTCTATACGTGTGCTGTCAGTCTGTCTCATTCGTTGAGCTTCGTCTGTAGCTGTCGGTATTAAATGTTTGTTCTCTTTCGTAATACGCATGCGCGTACAAATGGGCGGAGGGAAGGAAAGGCTCCGCCCATCTGTACGCTCATGCGTATTACGAAAGGATCTGGGGACGGGACTATGTTTGTTGATGTTGGTCTGCTATGTGAAGTTAGTTTTCGTATTGTAGTGTGCGAGGTTGCTGTCGGTGAACTTGAGTGGTTGTCTAAAATGTTAAAGCCGCCAGTATAAAGCCACCCCAAGAGTTTGTGCGTTAGACCAGCATCAACCAGTTTGTGATAGTGATGTTTTGACGAAGTTCTGTGCAGATCCATGCATATATCAGGTAGAGTATCAATTCTTGGTATCCATGTGCATCTGGGTTTAGATTCAGGGAGTCGGCATGGTACATCTACAGTTCAACGGCAACCTTTGGTGTACAGTTCTGTAAGACTGCAGTAAAGCAACAAACAATAGTTCACTGTAGTTTTGCAAACGGTAAACTAACGAATTGTTTTACTCAATAGTAAATTCACTGTAAATTGCTGTTTTACATATTTGTAAACTCAAAGGAAATCATATGACAGCAAGCAGTGATGGAAATGCCAAGTGTAAAAACAAGGAAGCATCATGCACCAATAATGTCACGTGTAACCCCCTCCCTACATCTTACTTGCAAATATATGCACGCTTGAGCCCCACCCCTTCTACTCGCGCGCGCGCACGCATGACTCTCACTTGTAGCGTTATAGCGCAGCTTGCATGCACCTGACAAATTTCTTGGTCAAGGATCTTGCGCGCGCGCGCGCGCAAGAGAAAGAAACCTTGATATATAGATAGCCATACACAATAATATTATCGTAAATTATATACAATGTAATACTACTGAGCAATTCGTATATAGTCTAAAACTAAAGTCTGGTCCTTTAGAAGTAGCCATAGCTAAGCACAAGGACTGTAGGTACGAGCAGTGCTAAAGGATGTATATGCGTTCCTGCTCCAAAGGAACCTTCATCTTCGCTGCTGTTGCACTCATAATCACATTCAGAACCTTCACAACAGTCTGTGGGACATGTTGAGTTGTTCTCTCCCTCTTGGCACACACCATCAGCACAGAATTCATCTACCTCAACAACACCATCAGTACTATTTGTACTGTTTGTTTGAGATTTTTTACAACAATTTCGAAAACATCTCCACCAAGCTCCACACAGACCCGGAGTTACTTTGAGTAGCCCAAACCATGCATTATCACATTTTGCCTCGCAATAATCCTGCTGAGCACATGAACCACAGCAGAAAACAAAATCCACGACACCTCCTCCTGTTGCAACACCGCCTGGATCACAGTAGTCCTCTGTAGGCTCCTTTGATCCACCTCCCTGATAGGTCTTTCCATCACAGTCTTCATCCGGATTACGACAGCAAGTATAATAATATATTTTACTTACTCCTCCAAGCTTATACTGCGTGCAGGAGGTACACTCAACATCACACAGTACGGTAGTACTGTGTATATAGGGATTGCTATGGTCTATCCCCATTGAAAACCATATATAAGGTTTTTCACCACTTTCACTTTCAGTCTGCTACTTACTGGAGTTCTGTTAACATGAATGTGTAACTATACCCAGAAACTAACCGTGATTATAAAATGGTATAATTTGATTGATGATAAAGGGGTTAAATTAACAAAAGTCCATTTTGTAAATTCTTCATCTTCTTCCGCTTGAAGAAGCGTAACTCACTAACGGTAATACATCTAAACATGAAACTTGGTACAGTTATGTAGTTCCACTGGGGGTAGTGCATCGTCATGTTAAAAATTTTGTAAACAATGTACTTCTTGTAAAATAAACAAAAATAGCCTCAGGCCATGTATTATTAGTGGAGGCCACACAATCCTATATCTGACTAATGAAAGGTCTGCTAAATGTGAAATTTTTTTATATAGTATAGTTCAATACCCCAATGATCAACGTTGTGATAAAATCTCTGTAAACAATGTAAATCTTGTAATATAACAACAAATAGCCTCAGGCAAGGATTACTGTATCTCACTAACAAAAGCTCCACTAAATGTGGAAATTGGTATGATGGTAAAGTGTAATACACTAATGATCAACGTTGTGATAAGATCTCTGTAAACCATGTAAATCTTGTAATATGTGACCATGCAAGCATAAACCAACCTTATGCCGCAAAAGTATAATTTTCAGCACGAACAAAACTAGTTTGCACTTTCCCATTATACCCCATACAAATACAAAACACAAAACTCCTCATAACTTTGGAATAGAAAGTCCAATCAAATATCTAAAATGATCACTACAATCAGCTTGAAAATCGTTATTCAATGCTCTGCTTATCTCAAAAATGATAAAATGCGGCATAAGGTTGGTTTATGCATGCATGGTCACATATAACAACAAATAGCCTCAGGCAAGCTTTACTGTATCTCACTAATAAAAGCTATACTAAATGTGGAAATTGGTGTGATGGTAGAGCTTAATACCCCAAAGATCAACATTATGATAAAATCTCTGTAAACCATGTAAATCTTGTACAAATTAGCCTCAGGCAAGCATTACTGCATCTTACTAACCGAAGCTCTGCTAAATGTGAAAATCGGTATGATGGTAAAGCTTAATACCCCAAAGATCAACATTGTGATAAAATCTCTGTAAACCATGTAAATCTTGTAAAAAAATAGCCTCAGGCTAGCATTACTGCATCTTACTAACAGAAGCTCTACTAAATGTGAAAATTGGTATGATGGTAAAGTGTAATACACTAATGATCAACGTTGTGATAAGATCTCTGTAAACCATGTAAATCTTGTAATATAACAACAAATAGCCTCAGGCAAGCTTTACTGTATCTCACTAATAAAAGCTATACTAAATGTGGAAATTGGTGTGATGGTAGAGCTTAATACCCCAAAGATCAACATTATGATAAAATCTCTGTAAACCATGTAAATCTTGTACAAATTAGCCTCAGGCAAGCATTACTGCATCTTACTAACCGAAGCTCTGCTAAATGTGAAAATCGGTATGATGGTAGAGCTTAATACCCCAAAGATCAACATTGTGATAAAATCTCTGTAAACCATGTAAAAAATAGCCTCAGGCAAACATTACCGTATCTCACTAATAAAAGCTATACTAAATGTGGAAATTGGTGTGATGGTAGAGCTTAATACCCCAAAGATCAACATTATGATAAAATCTCTGTAAACCATGTAAATCTTGTACAAATTAGCCTCAGGCAAGCATTACTACATCTTACTAACCGAAGCTCTGCTAAATGTGAAAATCGGTATGATGGTAAAGCTTAATACCCCAAAGATCAACATTGTGATAAAATCTCTGTAAACCATGTAAATCTTGTAAAAAAAATAGCCTCAGGCTAGCATTGCTGCATCTTACTAACAGAAAAATGTGAAAATTGGTATGATGGTAGAGCTTAATACCCCAAAGATCAACATTGTGATAAAATCTCTGTAAACCATGTAAAACATAGCCTCAGGCAAACATTACCGTATCTCACTAACAAAAGCTCTGCTAAATGTGAAAATTGATGTGATGGTAAAGCTTAATACCCCAATGATCAATGTTGTGATAAAATCTATGTAAACAATGTAAATCTTGTAATATAACAACAAAATATCCTCGGGCAATAGTTAGCTATATCTCGCTTAAAAAGTAGCACAAAATTTGTGTGGTGTTAAAGCTTAATATCCCAATAATTAATGTTGAGATAAAATCTTGTAATCTTGTAAATAGTAGCCCCAGGCACTACTTTGTTATATTTCATTAACAAAAGCTCCACTAAAAGTAAAAATAGGTAACAATATAATACACAAACAATTGATGTTGCAATAAGCCTCAGGCTACAATCTCTATTAGCTAATACGTTTGCTACCAAGTAAACTACAAAAATAGCAAAATGCATGTACTTAGGTCCAAAAAAATGATGGGAGACAAGTAAATAAAAAATTTAGGAAATTTGAATGGAAATATAGGGATTGCATAAAAAGGAACGGAGACAAGATTGGGACACAGACATGTTATGATATATCGACGTACCCATAATGTTACATTGATATTTTATAACATGTCTGTGTCCCAATCTTGTCTCCGTTCCTTTTTATGCAATCCCTATATTTCCTTTCAAATTTCCTAAATTTTTTATTTACTTGTAAGCAATATAAATGACGAAGATCACGAATAGAACCAAAAGGCAATGTTGAAATTTCGCCATTCCGAAAGATTTCCCTTCAGTGTAATTGTGTGCCCGGATCACAGTAACAACATTAGTTTAACCGATGCTTGTTTTTATGCAGGACTGCATGCTGCTGCGGACGAAATTGCATATGATTTCATGCTATTGTAACTAAATGACATGCCACGTCATGATAACCCCCGGCACACGCACGCATTAATCAACGGCCGTATGCGGATGTCCAGTTGATCATCAACGACACCACTGTCACTATGGTGTGCCACTGACACAAAATAATCAAATGGCACACCATATGTCACACCAGATAATGAAGTGAATGGTAGCCACCATGAGAACAACAGTGAGGCTCCATTCCAGACACACCATGTAGCATTCACTTGTGATGCCGAGGGTAGCCATTAGTTAGAAGAAATGCTGTAGTCTTATCGGTGCGCATCGGGTCGGTCCGGTTGATCAACCGGATAGCAAAATTTTAAGACAAGCATCCGGTTGATCAACCGGACACCCAGTTGATTAACCGGCGGGGAGGGGGGCGTGCGAAACATATACACTCCGTGGGTTTAGCACTTCAGTGCTTTTCATTTACCCTTGACTCAACATAATATATATGTAGAATGATGTATGAGAAAGAGAGAAAGAGAGAGAGAGAGAGGGAGGGGGAGGGAGAGTGATGGCTAAGTAAACTCCACTCCAAACTTGTCAAAGTGTCTCAGTATCACTCCCAGTCTGAGGTGGACTGTCCCCATGGCCTCTGTCCTCAGGTGCTGTCTGTCTTGACTGGAGTGGATCAGTGACTCCACTGTCACCTGAGGACTGCCTCCCAGGAAGAATGCTGGACACAACACAACAGAGAACACTTTACATAGTGTGCTTCACTTATCTGTAGCAGTCTGTTAAACAGGATAAGTTGGTGTGGGGATGGAGGGGGAGTATATCTAGGGGTCCTAGAAAACCTAATTTCTCCGGAGGGCATATATACCTATCCAGCCCAGGTTCCCCCAGAGTGAATTGACTAGCGTACATGAGAATTGTTGCCTGAGGGATCCTACTGGTTTCCATGTGACACACTTGACGTTGTGGATACCTGGTACAGTGGGAATGGTACAAAACCCATAGCCATCTGTGTGGAGAGGGAGGGAGAGGGAGGTGTGGAGGGGAACGGGGGAGAGAGAGGAAGAAAGAGGGGGGAGAATGAAAGGGATAGAGGGAGGGGGGAAGGGTGAATAAAGGGACAGAGGGAGAGGGAGGGTGGTGCATATCACAGTCACACCATCACCACTTACACAGCTCATGTCTATTGAAGAAGTCTTCATGGAACACTTGAAAGTACAGCTTTGGCCATCCCTGTAACCCTTTAGTGGCCAGATGAAGGTCTGAAAGGAGCTAAGAGACTAGAAATCAGAGATTTGTTACAGTGGAATCCCTCTAATTCAGGACATTTAGCTTTGACTGAAGGAGTAGTGAGGTGTCCTGATTTTGGATTGATTTACACAAAACACAACAAAATGCCTTCATCTTTGACTGGAGTGTTCCACTGTATGTCTATAATCACCTATTGGGTGGGACCACTTCGCATACTTGCCGTCCTGTGGGTAGGGAACAAGTAGGGAGGATTGGAGGGGCGTGGCTTCTGAGTACCAACCTCTGGGTGGTCGATCTGTGTCTGGCCTTCACTGGCCCCCTCCAACAGCCGCCAGCCGCTTCCGTGACTCACGCTCCACTTACAGAACAGACCTCCTGACGGAAAATCGCTCCCTCCCTCTAACTCGCCTATAACGTGAACTTCTGCCATCACAACTTACACAAGAAAGTTTGTTTATTCCCGCGCCGCTAGTGTTCACCGTGTACGCATGCGCAAAGCGTTTGGGTGGCCACGCCTACTCGGGTCAAAGGTAATGGTGGGCGTATCTGAGCGTGCAAATCTCTGAGGGGGGCGTACCTCACACAGCAGATCAGTAATATTCAGTATACCACACACAGTATACTCTATATACGTATCTCTTTAGCCGAAACTCTTAATAGCTGTAGCAGTTTGAGCCCGTGACCCTCTCAAGAGAAGAGCACTGATGCAGAAGATGCCCCAGGGCACTAACGGGAGCTCTCGCGCGCGCCCCGCGTCCTCTGCGAGTAGCGCGAGTAGCGGCTCCTCCAGCAAGCACGTCAAGTGTATCGGTCGTTATGTGTTGACAGGCTCCACACTGGGGAAGGGGAATTTTGCGCGGGTCGAGGCAGCTGTCCACACACTAACCAGGTCTAAGGTAGGAGAGATGTACTTGTGTACTTGTGGGGAGAGTAAAAGGAGATTGTAGATGTGGAAGAGGTAATAGGTCAGGTGACCCGGGAGCCGGGAGAGACATTGAGGTGGCCCTATTTTGAAGAATGAGCGGATAACAGCATTTAGGCCAGCAATTAGTGTCAGAGTGTCCTAATTAGAGGGGTTCCTGCTGTCCTGTTTATTGAGGTGTCGTCATTTCAGTCCTGATAGACCACTGTAATAACTGGCTGTATATTTTCTCTATCTGCAGGTAGCGGTGAAGATCATTGAGACCGATAAGATCAAAGAAAAATATGTTCGTAAGAACCTCCTCCGTGAGGCCCAGCTCATGCGTCGCCTCCGACACCCTAACATCATCCGTCTCTATGAGACCATGAAGACCAGCAACCTCTACTGTCTGGTGACGGAGGTGGCTGAGGGAGGAGAGCTACTGTCTTATGTGAGGAGTGACTTCAAGGAGAAGAGGTTGTCGGAGGCTGTGACGAGGCCGTTCATTAGACAGCTGGTATCTGCCCTCCATCACCTGCACAGTTCAGGGATTGTTCACAGGTGAGTGGTGTATGGTGGGACCTCTCTAATTAGGACACCCTTGGGACAGAAGAAAGTGTCCTGACTAGTGAGGTGTCCTGATTTGTGAGATCTCCTGATTAGTGAAGTGTCCTGACTAGTGAAGTGACCTGATTAGTGAGGTGTCCTGATTATTGAGGTGTCCTGACTAGTGAGATGTCCTGACTATAGTGAGGTGTCCTGACTAGTTAGATGTCCTGATTAGTGAGGTGTCCTGTTTATTGAGATGTCCTTATTTCAGGGAGTTCTGAGGGGTTTAACTGTAGACATATGTGTCCTGATTAGTGGTGTCCTGATTAGTAAGGTGTCCTGATTAGTAAGGTGTCCTGATTAGTAAGGTGTCCTGAATACTATTACCTCATCATGTGTGAGTCCATAGTCGATATTTCATCACTTGTCATGTGTCCCCTAATCAGTCATCCATATTGTGTACAATACCTGTCCCTGTACAGGAGGTGTTAGGACTACAGATGCCTCAGAGGTGATGTATGCCAGGCAGCTGGTGGTGGCCCAGGAAACAGGTATGGAATGGAGACCCTCTAATTAGGACACTACTGTTTGTGTGTCCTGGTGTGTGGTGTACTGATGTTTATCTGCTCTGGTTGTCAAGGTGATTCACCCCACCCAAGTGGGTGTGGTCCAACAGGCGTTCTCTCCCTCTCAACAGATGGTGGACTGGGCCAGAGGTCTGAATGAGGGAGACTGAAGGAGAGTGAGGTAGACAACAGACGACAGAACCGTATTGTAGTTGAAGTGGCCAGGCTTTGACGAGGTATGTGTTTGTCTCCATGGCTATACTGGTGTATTGTTGACAGTGGCGGGTTGTCACCTGACGAAGTGTTAGTGGTAATCACTAGGTAACTAGGTCCTGTGAGGTGGGATACTGGGGTTACTAGGAGAGGCTTTATATACAGTCCAAATAGTTGCTGAGTCTGCCCTAAAAGAAAAGAAACTGTAATGGAGAGAAGGAGGTGGTAGTGGAGGATGGGTGGAGTACCTCTCTAATGGAGACCTATGTCAGGGGGTCTGTCACGCCATAGGTGGTCCCCCACCATAATGATCCCCATGTCAGTGTGACTTGGACAAGCGCTAATTACAATAGCCCTAGCCCCCCAAGTGTGACAGGTCATATGGGGGGTTGGGGAGGCCCCTTGAAAGTCTTTGAAGATTGGATGTGTTTGCAACTTGCACACCAATTGCCCCCTCCTCCCCCTCACACACACACACACACACACACACACACACACACACACACACACACACACACACACACACACACACACACACACACACACACAGACACACACAGGTCGTTGCCATGGGGAATCTCCTGAGGGTACTCAATGACAGAGGGTCTGTTCCTAAAGTCGACTTTTTTGTTGACTTTGAAAGTAAATTGTTGAAATACAGGTTAATGGCTGTGTTCCCTCACACTACCTCTCCCCTCTCTCTTCCTTCCTCCCTCTCCCTTCTTCTCTCCCCCTACCCCTCCCCCCTCTCCCTCCCCCCCCCCCAGCTGCTCAACCTACACCAGAAGAAGCTGCCGTTCATGCCAAGGTCGCCACAGTACTGTCCCGAGCACCAGAGGTAATATCTGATCTCCGTGGTTACCAAGGAGCAGGAGAACATATCAGAGAAGTACGTACATTGTAGCCTGCCTCACGAGTCATGCCACTTAACCCTTTCTTTACAAGTTTATCTAACCCCTTCCCCTCTACATTCTGTAATACCACCTATCACTTAACCCTTTACTCTCTCCCACACATCATTAGTAATAATGTCCAACATTTAATCCTTTCCCCACAGGCCATCAGTAACCCCAAGAGTGAGAAGCACCAAGACGTAGCCTGGAAGGCTGTCTGTCACTCTGTTCTGATGTGGAGAAAGTTTTATGACTTTACCCTGGAACTGGAGACCGCTCTCTGTGAGCTGCTGGCTGTCCTCTGTAGTCCAGAGATGACTGCCCTGCAACACCTGGAGAAACAACAGGTACGGGAGGGAGCCCCTCTAATTAGGACCCCCTGAAATGAGGACACTTTTACTGCCCAAATGCCATGTTTGTACACTTGTTAATTAGGACACCACTAATCAGGACACCTCACTAATCAGGACACCACTACTCAGGACACCTCACTAATCAGGACACCACTAATCAGGACACCACTAATCAGGACACCTCACTAATCAGGACATCTCACTAAACTCAGTCAGCTGTGCTTTCTCTCTATCTCCCTCTCCTACGCTATTACAAAGCAGTTTCCTTTGATGACCTAAAGGTGTGTGGAGAGGGTTAAATTTGTTCTATTATGTGTATTCATCACCTCTCCCTCTCCCTTCCCCATTGCTCCCCCCCTCCCTCACTCCTTTCCTCTCTATCCTCTCCCTCCCTCCCTCCCTCCCTCCCTCCCTCCCTCCCTCCCTCCCTCCCTCCCTCCCTCCCTCTCTCCCTTCCCTCCCTCTCCCCCTTCCCCTTTCCCTCCCCCTCCCCCTCCCCCCCTCCCAGATGACCAATCCGGCCATTCAAAATGACTTCAGTTAATATCACAGGACACTCAACAGAAGGAGAATGGTAAGACCATCCCTAGCTGTCCTAATACCACACCACTGTACACTTTAACCCCTCAAATCAGGACACTCTCCTTAGCTGTCCTAATACCATATCATCTTTAACCCCTCAAATCAGGACACTGCACTAATCAGGACACTGCACTAATCAGGACACCTCACTAATCAGGACACTACCACACTCACGCCTTATAAGGCAGATGTTCCTATACCATTACACATGTAGACAGTGGGTGGAGTATCATATAGTGGTCTCCATTCCATACCAAATAATCACTGATTTTACCCAACGGTCTCTCATCTTCCTCACTCCATTCTCTCTCTCCCCCTCTCCCCCATCTTCCACCCCATCGCCCTTTCTCTCCCCTCTCTTCCCTCTCTCACAGGAGGTCAGTGCAGCCAGTCAGCCCTCCACTGATGGGGTGGAGCTACATGATGACGTGGCCAATAGGATGTCTCTGTTTTACGCCAACTCCACCCCCATGTTGAATACACTGAGTGGAGCTGCCGAGAAACTGCTTCAGGTGTGTGTGTATGTGTGCATGTGTGTGTGTGTGTGTGTGTGTGTGTGTGTGTGTGTGTGTGTGTGTGTGTGTGTGTGTGTGTGTGTGTGTGTGTGTGTGTGTGTGTGTGTGTGTGTGTGTGTGTGTGTGTGCGTGGGCATGTGTGTGTGTGTGTGTGTGTGTGTGTGTGTGTGTGTGTGTGTGTGTGTGTGTGTGTGTGTGTGTGTGTCATACTCTTCAAGTTTCTCTAAACAAAAATAGAGACTACCGTCTTCAAAAATCATGACTTACATACAAAATTCAGGACACACAAATTATTATCACGAAGATATAATTAAGGTTATCCTAAAGACTGTGTACAACCTATATAGGTGCTAGGTTTGTTACGACTTGCTAAGAGCTTGGTTATTATGACTGAGTATGTACATGTATGTAGTGGTATGCTCCTTACTCTCTATTTCTCTCTGTATTATCCCTCTCCCCTCCTTCCCCCCTCTCTCTCCCCTCCCTCCTTCCCTCCCTCCCTCCCCTCCTCCCCCCTCCCCCTTCCTCTCTGGGGGCGGGGTCTGGTCACAAGACTACCTAGTGTACAGATAAGCCACTGGAGTAAATGTAAGTATTGTGTATGTGTACTTGTGTAAGATGATGAAATTGTAGAGTGGTCCAATCTAATAAATTATATACAAAATAAAGAATATCTTACACAATGTCATGTATATATTCATGTACATAACTACATAACAACACATTCTTCAACACTGTCTTCAGCTCCCCACCCACCAACTATCATCATCTTGTCTGGTGATGGAGTGACTACTAAACACAACCACCTATCACTAGACATAGAGCCAATCTTCACCCACTGTCCATCTAGTAGCTGGTGAATGGAGTTGACTCGTGACCCACCTCGCTCCCCACCAACTGTTACTAGCTGTCCACAGAGTGTAGCAGCTGTTGACCACTCCACTGGTAACTGAAGTAGTCGTTTCCATGTAAGGATATTCGATATCGACTGTGATGTGATTGGCTGGTCACTGGATAGTAGAGCTTGAAGGGAGCATGAGTACCCAGTATCATCATGTCCTATTACATGTAATTCATTGTCACATATTGTGGCTGAAGGCAGGGTGAGAGCCTGTGGTAAGTTGGTAAGTTCATACCATCTTCTACTCCTCACATGAAATAGTTCAACTCTAGCAGTCCAACGACCACCACCAACACTCTCCCCAATCACTAATATATACTTGCCATCTGATGTACTAACTACAGAAGTCTTGGAAAGTGCAGTGTTCATTGGGGGGTAGTGCTCAACCCATTGGCCCTGTCGTAATGTAAATAGTTTGTTAGTATAACGATATCCATCCTGTCCCCCCACAGCAGTCAGTTCCCCATCAATGATGACTAGTCCAGAGTCACAATATGGAGATGGAGGAAGTTTCTCCCATTTCTCTGTACTCAGTTGATATCTGTAAACTGAGTAGGAGCCACCTGGTGTGAAATATGCACATTGTTCATCAGTCGTTGCAGATCCTCTCTCCATTCCACATGGTGCTGTCTTCTTTTTATGGCACTGCACAGTGAGCTGAGGGGAGATCACATGACATGTAATGTACATCATGATGTAATGTGTATTGTCATATCTGGACCACATGTAAAAATAGGATGTGGCTATTGAATGGGGTTAGATATAATGTATGGAGAGAGGGAGAGAAGTTACCTTTCCCTGTTTGGAGGGAGGTATGGAATGGGGTACAGCTACAGGTCTGGCAGCTTGTGGAGTGGACTGGAATGGAGATAGCAAGTACACACAATCACACATTTTCTGAGATTGTCTCTCAATATTAACTGTACCTGTTGTGTTGATTGAGAGGTAGAGCTAGTGCGCAGTTTCCTGGTGTGGGGAGGTGGCAGTACAAGACTCTGTGTCTGGGAATGGAGGAGGTAGTACCAGTCATATCACTAGTACAGCTAGGATTATTCATACACTGGGGAAACCAGTTACTGATTTGACGACCTTAATCCTACATCCCTACATACACACATCACTACCTCACTTCCCTACCTACACACATACCCACATCACTACCTCACTTCCCTACATACCCACCTACACATATCACTACCTCATTTCCCTACCTACCCGCCTACACACATCACTACCTCACTTCCCTACATACCCACCTACACACATCACTACCTCACTTCCCTACCTACCCACCTACACATATCACTACCTCATTTCCCTACCTACCCACCTACACACATCACTACCTCACTTCCCTACCTACCTACCCACCTACACACATCACTACCTCACTTCCCTACCTACCCACCTACACATCACTACCTCACTTCCCTACCTACCCACCTACACACATCACTACCTCACTTCTCTACCTACCCACCTACACACATCACTACCTCACTTCCCTACCTACCCACCTACACACATCACTACCGCATTTCCCTACCTACCCACCTACACACATCACTACCGCATTTCCCTACCTACCCACCTACACACATCACTACCGCATTTCCCTACCTACCCACCTACACACATCACTACCTCACTTCCCTACCTACCCACCTACACACATCACTACCGCATTTCCCTACCTACCCACCTACACACATCACTACCGCATTTCCCTACCTACCCACCTACACACATCACTACCTCATTTCCCTACCTACCCACCTACACACATCACTACCTCACTTCCCTACCTACCCACCTACACACATCACTACCTCATTTCCCTACCTACCCACCTACACACATCACTACCTCACTTCCCTACCTACCCACCTACACACATCACTACCTCATTTCCCTACCTACCCACCTACACACATCACTACCTCATTTCCCTACCTACCCACCTACACACATCACTACCTCACTTCCCTACCTACCCACCTACACACATCACTACCGCATTTCCCTACCTACCCACCTACACACATCACTACCTCATTTCCCTACCTACCCACCTACACACATCACTACCTCATTTCCCTACCTACCCACCTACACACATCACTACCTCATTTCCCTACCTACCCACCTACACACATCACTACCTCACTTCCCTACCTACCCACCTACACACATCACTACCTCACTTCTCTACCTACCCACCTACACACATCACTACCTCACTTCCCTTAGTTCCCTACCTACCCACCTACACACATCACTACCGCATTTCCCTACCTACCCACCTACACACATCACTACCGCATTTCCCTACCTACCCACCTACACACATCACTACCGCATTTCCCTACCTACCCACCTACACACATCACTACCTCATTTCCCTACCTACCCACCTACACACATCACTACCTCATTTCCCTACCTACCCACCTACACACATCACTACCTCATTTCCCTACCTACCCACCTACACACATCACTACCTCATTTCCCTACCTACCCACCTACACACATCACTACCTCACTTCCCTACCTACCCACCTACACACATCACTACCTCACTTCTCTACCTACCCACCTACACACATCACTACCTCACTTCCCTACCTACCCACCTACACACATCACTACCGCATTTCCCTACCTACCCACCTACACACATCACTACCGCATTTCCCTACCTACCCACCTACACACATCACTACCGCATTTCCCTACCTACCCACCTACACACATCACTACCTCATTTCCCTACCTACCCACCTACACACATCACTACCTCATTTCCCTACCTACCCACCTACACACATCACTACCTCATTTCCCTACCTACCCGCTTACACACATCACTACCTCACTTCCCTACCTACCCACCTACACACATCACTACCTCACTTCCCTACCTACCCACCTACACACATCACTACCTCACTTCCCTACCTACCCACCTACACACATCACTACCTCATTTCCCTACCTACCCGCTTACACACATCACTACCTCACTTCCCTACCTACCCACCTACACACATCACTACCTCACTTCCCTACCTACCCGCTTACACACATCACTACCTCACTTCCCTACCTACCCACCTACACACATCACTACCTCACTTCCCTACCTACCCACCTACACACATCACTACCTCACTTCCCTACCTACCCACCTACACACATCACTACCTCACTTCCCTACCTACCCACCTACACACATCACTACCTCACTTCCCTACCTACCCACCTACACACATCACTACCTCACTTCCCTACCTACCCACCTACACACATCACTACCTCACTTCCCTACCTACCCACCTACACACATCACTACCTCACTTCCCTACCTACCCACCTACACACATCACTACCTCACTTCCCTACCTACCCACCTACACACATCACTACCTCACTTCCCTACCTACCCACCTACACACATCACTACCTCACTTCCCTACCTACCCACCTACACACATCACTACCTCACTTCCCTACCTACCCACCTACACACATTACTACCTCACTTCCCTACCTACCCACCTACACACATCACTCCCTCACTTCCCTACCTACCCACCTACACACATCACTACCTCATTTCCCTACCTACCCGCTTACACACATCACTACCTCACTTCCCTACCTACCCACCTACACACATCACTACCTCACTTCCCTACCTACCCGCTTACACACATCACTACCTCACTTCCCTACCTACCCACCTACACACATCACTACCTCACTTCCCTACCTACCCACCTACACACATCACTACCTCACTTCCCTACCTACCCACCTACACACATCACTACCTCACTTCCCTACCTACCCACCTACACACATCACTACCTCACTTCCCTACCTACCCACCTACACACATCACTACCTCACTTCCCTACCTACCCACCTACACACATCACTACCTCACTTCCCTACCTACCCACCTACACACATCACTACCTCACTTCCCTACCTACCCGCTTACACACATCACTACCTCACTTCCCTACCTACCCACCTACACACATCACTACCTCACTTCCCTACCTACCCACCTACACACATCACTACCTCACTTCCCTACCTACCCACCTACACACATCACTACCTCACTTCCCTACCTACCCACCTACACACATCACTACCTCACTTCCCTACCTACCCACCTACACACATCACTACCTCACTTCCCTACCTACCCACCTACACACATCACTACCTCACTTCCCTACCTACCCACCTACACACATCACTACCTCACTTCCCTACCTACCCACCTACACACATCACTACCTCACTTCCCTACCTACCCACCTACACACATTACTACCTCACTTCCCTACCTACCCACCTACACACATCACTATCCCATAAATAGAAATGGACCAGAATCATCATCCCAACATACCCCCCCCCCCCCCCCCCAACCCACTTTCTGTACAGATTTCCCATGTATGGCACAAATGGACCAAGGGCATCATTTTCTATCTCTATTAATTCTCCTTTATCCATTATTCATACTTTTAGTTTTAACCATCACTCACAATAGTCTCATACCCAGACCCTCTCTAAAAGTGACCTGGTAATTAATATTCCTATAACTAAACCGTAAGCTCACAAATTTCACTATTTTTATCGCATAAATAGAAATACAAATGCTAATTTAGTATTCATTATACATTGTTTGTGAGTGCGCGTGTGTGTGTGTGTACATGTATAAAGACAAGGATGACGGTACACTTGTGCAGTATTTGGTGCATTTTTCCCCAACTGAAGTGGCTGACAGACCACAGTTTACTCTGTCAAGTACAGTACACCACACTTGAGGAAGCTTAATTAAGTGTTTGTTATTTCACATCCACTTGAGAAGCCATAGACACTGCACAATTAGAGGGTGTGTGTAGGAGACTGCTACACTCACAGTACATGTACAGTACACCATATATAGTACCTCCTTGATGGTCTGTACATCCTTCTCTCTCTTTCTACAGAAAGAAATATATGACATCATCTAAAGAAATATATGACATCATCTAAAGCAGAACAGACAGAGGTCTAGCGTGTTGCTGTGACAACTGAGTTACCATGGCAACTCAGCTGACTGAGGTAAGTGAACACTGATGAGGAAAAGAACTTACGTAGATAAAATACAGGATTAAATTGTGGAAGGATTGCAGTGTGTTTACAAACAGGTATAGCTATTTACCGTTTGACAACCAGCAACTCCGACTCTAGAGCTATTTTCTCCCTCTCTCTCTCCATCCTAGCCTCCTGTAGCTCTGCCAGCTGCTTGTACTGCTGTAGACTCTGTGCATTCATCTCTACTGCCAGCTGGAAGGGAAAGAACATGTCTAGTGATTGGTTTGGACATGAAGACATGAATGAACTTACTTTCAGCTGTTGCTGTAGATCAGAAATCTCTTTTAAGTGGTTCTTTATGTGTACATCTTTCTCGACAAGCTTTTCTCGGAGCTGATCTTCTCTCTCTGCCATCCTCTCTCTCAGTTGATCTTCTTTATCAGTGAACTTCTCTCTGAGCCGATCTTCTCTCTCTGCCAGTCTCTCTCTCAGCTGATCTTCCTTCTCTGCCTGTTCCTTTCTCAGCTTTCCTCTCAATGTCTCCATCCTCCCTACACTCTGTGTAATGAACAGCAATTTTAATTAAGAAGCTCATATCATTATGCATATTTTAAGTTACACCCCCTTCTAGCTTTTTCTTATGCTGTCCGGACTTATAGAAATGGACTCTGACCTTAATTCTTTCCAGCTCCAGCTCTGCTACTGCTCTGGCCTTATCTTGTTCCAGTTCAGTGATCCTCCCATCACGTACCCCCAACTCCCTCGCTCCCTCCTCAATCTTCTTCTTCAGCTTTTGTATCTTTTCTTTGTATTTCTCCAGCTTCTTCTCCTTCTCCTGAAGCTTGGCCTTGGCCTTTCGAAGCTCATTCTCTTTTGCTTTAATGCTCTCTTGAAGAACTTCCTTTTCACGTTGGCTTATTGAAAGATGCTGGGCATGAAGTTTATTGAAGCAGTCCAGTTCACTTTCTTTCTTCCTAATCTCCTCCAGCAGGAGCTGTTTCTCTCGCTCCAACCTCTCCACATCTTCTACCATCACTTCAGCTTCTTCTCTGGCACTTGCAGTTCTCTCCCTGTTTTGTCTTCTCTCCATTTCGCGTTTATCCAATTCCTTGTCTATTTCCGCAACTTTGGAATCATCTTTCTCAGTGCTGGGTTTAACCCTTTTGGTCTTCATTCTCGGTTCAGCATCCAACTGTATTATAAGACAGACACATCTCACAAGCAATAAACCACAATGTTTAACACTCACCTCTGTTTTAACTACAGGAGAGGCAGTTGGTGACTTCTGAGCAGTCTCTGGCTCCAGTTCAGATGGAAAGGGTACACCTACAGAGATACAATACACTCCATATATTGTTATAGTAAGAGTATACATAGGCATAAGAAGAGAGGCTAGGGGGACTGAAGCTCCGCAATAATCTGTAAGGGGGCAGAAACCCCTAATATTCCAGTCATATGAGGCTTGCAGGCAAGTCCTAGTACTAGCCCTAAACTCCCTAGGGTGCAGTCAGGCCCCGGATATTTTAGGCTATGGAGTATACCATATTTCTCAGCAATATTCCTTGCCACACGCCGTTCATTGATAGCCACCAGTGCCCTGACTAGCTTGGACCACAAAGGTCGTTCATCAATTCTCTTCCATTTCCTTAGTGTTTCTCGCCTCCTGTCTGCTACGGAAAATCGATAATCAACTTCAATGTCGTCAACGTCAGATTCCGGGACCCCGAGCTCAAGGCCCAGCTCATACGTCCTCCGCACACACATCAGATCATTTAATAATAATCTCATTGATACCTCTGTATACAAGTGTGAAAGGTAAAGTATAACTACAGTCCAGTCTGTTGTCAGTGAGTACATACCTGGTCTTGGTACTTCCACTCTACAGCCTCGAAGCAAGCTCCCAAACTCTAAGACTTGACTGTCAACCCACGTATCCATGCAGCTTTCTTGGTTTTTATTGTTGACAGGAATAACTTTATGATCCTCCTTGTGGGTGTGGTCAGGACACACTAGGTAGAGCTCTGTGTCTACCTTACACCTAACACCATCTGGTGACCCCCAGTCACCTATAGGTTGGTGTAATGAGAGGGGAGATTGTGGGGGAATGGAGGGGGAGGGGGAGGGGGAGGGAGGACAGATGGAGGGGAAAGGGAGGGGAGGGAGCCAAAGAAGGACATATGGAGGGGGAGGGAGGGAGGGCAGGGAAAGGAGGGAGGGAGGGGGAGAGGGAGGGAAAACAGAATGATACAAACTCACATACGAAAACAATGCTATGTCAAACAAACGCAATACTTAATAGAGTATTGTACTTCAATTAAAGACCAAAGCAAAAACAAAAAACAATTAATACACAAACAAAAACAAAAAAAACAAAACAAAAACACAAAAAAGGATCATATTTAAACAAAACCGCCCATTGAGGGGGGAGGGTAGGTTGGTGATGGAGCCAAGAATACTAAGAACTAGGAATGCGTATACGTATTAATGCCTGGAGCGCGTCGTACTTGCGGAAGTATCGTAACAAACGACATTCCTAAACGTTACTCGAGGGAATCGAGCGTGACTAATGACATTCCTAAAGCGTGGCCCACTTACGTATGTACGGCGCTAATTCGCTCGGCGATTACTGCGTTTATAGCAAAATTCTGATCTGTATCGCCCGTTAATAGTACTAGTAGATGAATGCAGTGCATTTTTGGCGAGCAGGAGCGATCCAAAAGTGCCAAAGCTAATTGTCATGCTTGAATTTTGCATGTGAGTAGTTATTGGACATCAGAACAGCCGAAAAAACCGCATGCCAAATGGATTGAATAAAACTGATGCTATTACACAGAAAGCGGGCTAACTCAGTTACTCTAAGTTGGAGCAGACGAGCCTCTCTCTCCTATGGCGTCTCCATTGCTCGTACTTGTCGTCCTTTGTTGCTGGAGGGGTGTCAGCTGCACGCCGCGGTGGATGTGGAACCCAGCGTCAAGAAAAGCGTGTTTCTCGCTCTTCGACCGTCCTGGAAGCCTCTGAGGCTCACCCAGGGGCGCCGGAGCCGGTACCGCAGGTGCCGCGACTGCGGGACGCTGCTCATTATATATTCATAGCTCTGAAACCGACGCGCATGTGTACTCGTGGCATTAGTTTTATGAACATTATTCTGTGGTTCAGTACTTACACGTGCCGAGCTATGCGTGTGAGCTTGCGCATGCGCAGAAGACTGGATTATTAATTACCCTCTAGCACTCGTACATTTTGCGGGACCAATGCTTTAGAGCTTCCGGCGCCCCTGTCACCGGTGTAATAGTGAATGTTGTTCCCCCCAAAAGTTGTCCCCCCGGACATTATTCACTAGTCCCCCTTGGTGAATAATGTCCCCCATAAGATTCTTTGTTAAGGCAACTGTAGTTCATCACCTATGGCATTTCTGTAGGGGGGACATTATTCACCGGTGAATAATGTCTCCCCTAAAATGCAGCTGGCTGACCGATAGCCTAGTACCCAGGCCGCGTAGGGGAGGGTATGAGGCTCTAGCTCACAGAGGTATGTAAACTCTAACCACTAGCCCTAAAATGATCATAGGTCTGCTTTTTAGGGCTAGTGGTTAGAGTTTACATACGTACCTCGGTCAGATACTTGGCCTCGTTTCCTCCCCACGCGGCCTGCGTACGAGGTAGCAGTTGGATTTCTAAGTGCCTTAGCTGGGTTTTGTGTTGTTGTACACTCCGAGAGAGAGAATAAAATAATGCGATTCGCTTGCCAACGTAGTGTGAGTGCTGTGAATAGATCTACTTCTGGGAGAGGACAGTATTCGCTAGTGAATACTGTCCCCCCACCATAAAATTACCACGTTTGATATCTTGGAAGACTTTCAGAGGTTTCTACGATGGGTGACATTATTCACTGAGGGGGCACATTATTCACTAGTGAATAATGTCCGGGGGGACAATATTCACTAGTGACTAATGTCCGGGGGGACAATATTCACTAGTGACTAATGTCCGGGGGGACATTATTCACGGGGGGACAATATTCACTAGTGACTAATGTCCGGGGGGATATTATTCACGGGGGGACAGTATTCACTCCGAGGAAGTGAGCTTTGGGAATACAACTTTGACGATTTACTCAGCTTAGTGAAGGAATATGTTGTAGGTGTCTGGGATGCGCGTAAACAAAAATTGTACGGTGATGACTCATGCCCTAGTCAACTTCAGTCCTTGGCTGAGGATCTGCAGCTGGCTGGAGTTGAGGGCAAAGGGATGGTAAGTTATGTTCCTCGAGGAACAGGTGGTAAGGATTTGTCTGTATGTGCATGTGTTTGTGGCTCCGCCCACAGTGGCGTAGACAGGATTTAGAGGAAGGGGGTGCCGAGCGCTAGCGCTTCCAAATTTTCGGTCTAAAGCCACACCCTTTTATTTTCGGTCTAAAGCCACACCCTGTTGCTCGCGCCGCGCGACTATGAAACAAAGGGCACAGTCACCTATGCTACGTACTATATGATAATGGCAAAACTTCAACTAGCCGTTCTGACGAGCCTCTTTTCAGCAGTTTCACGGGCACGACGTTCTCTGTCCCTTTCTGTTATATTCAACGACGTATATCGCGAAGCGCGTAATATCGACGCATGCGCACTAGCACGACGTACGAAAAAACGCCTTTTCAGACTATTTGCTCCCGCTCGCCAATAATACATCGAAATCCGGAGATAAACAGGGTGCTCCGAGTCCGCTGAATCTTCAGGTAAGATGTAAACTTAGTACAGTACAGTAGACTAGGCCTATAGCCTCAGGCATAAAGGGGGTGCTCGAGCACCCAAAGCACCCCCCCTGTCTACGCCACTGGCCCATGATTGTGGGTGCGTGGTCAATGGCAGTAATGCTATGGTAGCTTCATGAGTATTATTATTCACTCCGACAGTACCGACACCGGTAACGGTAGAGCAGGTTGAACTCATGAGTCTCTACAAAACAACCTTTGACCTTTAAATGAGCTGGCTTTACGTTTGCGTTTGCGTGTAACGCGCGGGCGGCCCCGGGTGGTCCATATATAGTACAGCAATTTATACGCGGGGACAGGTAAAACGAACAGTGCGAGTCACATATATATATATATATGTCCCCCCGTTCGCATGACTAGGCTGGCTCGCTCCCGCTCGCCAATGAGGGAGTGGCTCACCAGAGCGCAATAACTAGGAGAATGCAAAGCATTTGTGGGCGAGCGCTCGCAACGAGCAACCGGAAGAAGCAAGGCCGGCTAGGTTTGCGCATTGCGCGGGGACGCATGCGCACTTACCGCGGTCGGTTGATGACATATAAACATACATACATATATACATACATACATGCAAACAAAATTGCCATTAAGTTCACTAGTACGGGCTCGCTGCGCTCGCCCAATTACGTAATGCGCGCGTATGCCTTAAGCATGCGAAGAATGCAATTACTGTAGTTATGCTCCACCACCAATGAGACTCACGTTGAGAGCTTTATTATTCTTAGTAGCGGTTCATACTGTCGAAGTAGTTCCTAACAAGTGTTTCAACTGATCGTTACTGTTACGTAGTCTAGAGAGAAGCACAAGCAACTTTCTCGTTTACAAAATCTGAAGGGCGGACGGATGTGGACTCAACGCGAATGCTTTCTTCTTGCTGTTTTAGCTATCTGCTTCAAGTCTCAGAGCTCAATTCTGTGAAGTTCTTCAGCTACAGTCTCCATCCCATGTGAATGGCAAACTCCATGTATAAATACGAGCTATTACGAGCTAGTGTTCATAATCACTGGTTCCAGGATACCATACTACTATATACACTCACACAAACATCATGCAGGAACAATCTCCTTTGAGCTGTGTACCAGTTTGTCCTATATATTTGCAGCTGTGACTTACTCCGCAGTTTGGTCATTAGTTTCTTCTCCAGTTCAGACTTCCCTGACACCAATTTCCTCAGAGCCATTCTTGTGCGAAAGTTCACGAGGAACAGAGGAACGTCTCCATCATACCAGACTCGTTCGACCTTCCCTCCTCCATGCTCAAGGAGACACTCCTGTAGTCTCCTGGCGGGAGAAAGAATAAATTTATAGCAGCGAAATACTAAGTGGCTACAAACGTGGGGGAGTGATTTAGGCTTACCCTGCACAGGACTCCACGGCTAAGCTGACGTTAGGGGAAGAACTGTGCGGTCTCCACGTCAGAAGCTCCCGCCCCTCTCGACGTTCCACGATAACTGGAGTTTCACTGAAAGCAATTGACACACGCAACAAGAAGAGGTTTTCGTATAGTGTTGTGTGGTAGGGAGCCGCCATGGTTGTCTTGAGACACGAGCCCCACCCCTAGAATTCCAAACGTAGTGAGATTACTGTATAGAATACGGGGATATACGGCGAGGTACATAAAACGCAATTGCAATTGCTTGAGATATTTTACCGCAATTTCGGAAACATCTCGACTAAGGTCCACACAGACCCAGAGTTACTTTAAGTAGCCCAAACCATGCATTAGTACACTGCTGAGCACAGGAACCACAGCAGAAAACAAAATCCACGACACCGCCTCCTGTTGCAACACCGCCAGGATCACAGTAGTCCTCTGTAGGATCCCTTGATCCACCTCCCTGATAGGTCTTTCCGTCACAGTCTTCATTGGGATTACGACAGAAAGTATTTTACTTGTACCTACAAGCTTATACTGCGTGCAGGACATACAATCAGCATAAACAGTATAAATGACGAAGACACTACATTGAAATTTCGCCATTCAGAAATATTTTTCCCCTTCAGTGTGCCCGGATCACAGTAACAACGTTTATGCCGACGCTTGTTTTTACGCAGGACTGCTGCTGTGGACGGCATATGGTACGCAAAACCAGTATCGTATTCACAGTCATATATGCATGCAGTTTTGTTTACTCTTGACTCAATCATAGATAATATACTAGTGGAATGATGTATGAGAGAAAGAGAGAGAGGGGGGGGGGGGGGGAGGGAGAGTGATGGCTAAGTAAACTCCACTCCAAACTTGTCAAAGTGTCTCAGTATCACTCCCAGTCTGAGGTGGACTGTCCCCATGGCCTCTGTCCTCAGGTGCTGTCTGTCTTGACTGGAGTGGATCAGTGACTCCACTGTCAGCTGAGGACTGCCTCCCAGGAAGAATGCTGGACACAACACAACACAAAACACTTTACATAGTGTGCTTCACTTATCTGTAGCAGTCTGTTAAACTGGGATAAGGGGGTGAGGGGATGGAGGGGGATTATATCTAGGGGTCCTAGAAAACCTGATTTCTCCGGAGGGCATATATACCTATCCAGCCCGGGTTCCCCCAGGGTGAATTGACTAGCGTACATGAGAATTGTTGCCTGAGGGATCCTAGTGGTTTCCATGTGACACAGTTGACGTTGTGGATACCTGGTACAGTGGGAATGGTACAGAACCCATAGCCATCTGGGGAGGGGAGGTGGGGGGAGGGAGGGAGAGGGAGAGGGAGAGGGAGAGGGAGAGGGAGAGGGAGAGGGAGGTGTGTGTGTGTGTGTGGGGGGGGGGGGGATAGAGACAGAGGGAGAGAGGTAAGGTGTGAGGGAGAGGGAGGGTGGTGGATGTCACAGTCACACCATCACCACTTACACAGCTCATGTCTATTGAAGAAGTCTTCATGGAACACTTGAAAGTAGAGCTTCGGCCATCCCTGTAACCCTTTAGTGGCCAGGTGAAGGTCTGAAAGGAGTTAAGAGGGAAATGCAACTAGGAATCAGAGATTTGTTACAGTGGAATCCCTCTAATTCAGGACATTTAGCTTTGACTGAAGGAGTAGTGAGGTGTTCTGATTTCAGATTGATTTACACAAAACACGACAAAATGCCTTCATCTTTGACTGGAGTGTTCCACTGTATGTCTATAATCACCTATTGGGTGGGACCACTTCGCATACTTGCCGTCCTGTGGGTAGGGAACAAGTAGGAAGGATTTGAGGGGCGTGGCTACTGAGTACCAACCGCAGGGTGGTCGACCTGGGTCTGGCCTTCACTGGCACCCTCCAACAGCCGCCAGCCGCTTCCGTGACTCACGCTCCACTTACAGAACAGATCTCCTGACGGAAAATCGCTCCCTCCCTCTAACTCGCCTATAACGTGAACTTCTGCCATCACAACTTACACAAGAAAGTTTGTTTATTCCCGCGCCGCTAGTGTTCACCGTGTACGCATGCGCAAAGCGTTGGGTAAAAGCGTTTGGGTGGCCACGCCTACTCGGGTCAAAGGTAATGGTGGGCGTATCTGAGCGTGCAAATCTCTGAGGGGGGCGTACCTCACACAGCAGATCAGTAATATTCAGTATACCACACACAGTATACTATATATACGTATCTCTTTAGCCGAACCTCTTAATAGCTGTAGCAGTTTGAGCCCGTGACCCTCTCAAGAGAAGAGCACTGATGCAGAAGATGCCCCAGGGCACTAACGGGAGCTCTCGCGCGCGCCCCGCGTCCTCTGCGAGTAGCGCGAGTAGCGGCTCCTCCAGCAAGCACGTCAAGTGTATCGGTCGTTATGTGTTGACAGGCTCGACACTGGGGAAGGGGAATTTTGCGCGGGTCGAGGCAGCTGTCCACACACTGACCAGGTCTAAGGTAGGAGAGATGTACTTGTGGGGAGAGTAGCGTATGTAGAAAGAAAGTTTTAGCTGACCTGAGAGAGACAGGACTGGTTATTAATTTTGAAGAAAGAGTGGATAGACAGCATTTAGGCCAGAAATGGGTGTCAGAATGTCCAAATTAGAGGGGTTCCTGCTCTCCTGTTTATTGATTTCAGTCCTGATAGACCACTGTAATAACTGGCTGTATATTATCTCTATCTGCAGGTAGCAGTGAAGATCATTGAGACTGATAAGATCAAAGAAGAGTATGTTCGTAAGAACCTCCTCCGTGAGGCCCAGCTCATGCGGCGCCTCCGACACCCTAACATCATCCGTCTCTATGAGACCATGAAGACCAGCAACCTCTACTGTCTGGTGACGGAGGTGGCTGAGGGAGGAGAGCTACTGTCTTATGTGAGGAGTGACTTCAAGGAGAAGAGGTTGTCGGAGGCTGTGACGAGGCCGTTCATTAGACAGCTGGTATCTGCCCTCCATCACCTGCACAGTTCAGGGATTGTTCACAGGTGAGTGGTGTATGGTGGGACCTCTCTAATTAGGACACCCTTGGGACAGAAGAAAGTGTCCTGACTAGTGAGGTGTCCTGACTAGTGAGGTGTCCTGATTAGTGAGGTGTCCTGATTTCAGGGGTTGAAGAGTACACAAACATGATATTTGGAGCATCAAAAGGTGTCCTGTTTATTGAGGTGTCCTCATTTCAGGTAGTCCTGATTAGTGAGGTGTCCTGATTATTGAGATGTCCTAATTAATGAGGTATCCTGATAAGTGAGGTGTCCTGATTTGTAAGGTGTCCTGATAAGTGAGGTGTCCTGATAAGTGAGGTGTCCTGAATACCATCACCTCATCATGTGTGAGTCCACAGTCGATATTTCATCACTTGACATGTGTCCCTAACGTCATTCATCTCCCAAGTTGTGTGTGGTGACAGTCCTCCCCATGATATTCACATCCACCAGACATCATACAGAGCTGACTAATTGATATGGGCTGCCTTTTGAAGAGTAGGTAGTGAGGCTGTAATTTACTGGACAGCAAAATGGAGCCTCACTAGCTGTCTTTGGAGCAGATAGCACTCCATATCCACAACATGAAGCTGTGATTACTTGTTAAACTTTGTCCAATAAGTGCAAGAGGTAGATGATAGTATGATACCAAGTGAAATTGAAAGTGGAGTTATTACTATGGCCCCCCTGGGGGGCCGGACCCCACATACTGGGGGGGTGGCACAGCCCCCTGTCCCTTGTTCTTACTTCCCTGAAATCAGGACACCTCACTAATCAGGACACCTCACTAATCAGGACCCTTCCCTTGTCCCAAGAGTGTCCTAATCAGAGTGAGGTTCCACAGTATCTGATGGTCCATTCACCTCCACAGAGACCTAAAGATGGAGAACATTCTACTGGATAGGAAGAAGAAACAGGTCAAAATAGTAGGTGAGAAGACCACAAAATTTTACTGTACACATTAAAATTTGGAGTTATATAAAATATTATAATGTGTCTTTTTTCAGATTTTGGTCTCAGTAATGCTCAGAGGCCAGTTAGCCTCCTCCAGACCCACTGTAGTAGTCCGGAGTATGCGGCCCCAGAGCTGTTCATACCTGGGAGGGAGTACGGGCCTGAGGTGGACGTATGGAGTCTGTGAGTGGAATGATTAGTGGGTGTGGCCTGTTGTAGTGTAGTGGGTGTGGTCTGTTGTTGTGTTGTGATGCCTAAATTGTACTGCATAATTTTAGCATCTCTCCATTATTTCCTATGTCCTATTTATGAGGTTAAAAAATACAATATCTTCCCTCCCTCCCTCCCTCCCTCTCCCACCTTTACACCTTTTCTCCCTCCCTCCCTCTCTCCCTCCCTCCCTCCCTCCCTCCCTCCCTCCCTCCCCCCCCCCCCTCCCCACTCACAGGGGAGTCAACATGTATGCCATGTTAGTTGGTAAGCTACCATTCCGGTCCCCTCGTCAGGGGACAAAGAAGAGACAGAAGTTACTGGAGCAGATCCAGGCAGGCCTCACTGACAGTAGAGAGAAGGACATGAGTCATGTGACGATGGAGGGGAGGGACCTCATTGGTGGGTACACTTGTGGAGGACATTTGGTCTACTTGTACTCCCTTTGTCTCTCTGTCTCTTTTCTCTCTTTCTCATTTCCTCCATCTCTCCCTTCGTCCCTTTCACCCTCCCACCCTATCACCCTCCTCCCTCCTCCCTCCTCCACCTTCCCTCCCTCTCTCCCTCCCATCTTTCCATCCTCCCTCCCCCTCCCTCCTCCACCTTCCCTCCCTCTCTCCCTCCCACTTTCCCCTCCCATCTTTCCATCCTCCTCCCTCCCCCTCCCTCCCTCCACCCTCCCTCCCTCCCTCCCTCTCTCCCTCCACCCTCCCTCCCTCCCACCCTCACCAGGTAAACTCCTCCAACCCAACCCTCAACGTAGAATCAAGCTCCGTGATGTCATGGAACATCCCTGGCTCACCAAGGATGGCTCTCAACCTCTCTACCCCTACAAGTACATCCCTCCTGACCAGAGCACCCAGCACTCAGTGAGTTATGACTGTAATAGTCATTTTTCAAGACAATTAGCTGTCTCAGGTGGGATTCGAACCCGGGACACTCACTTTCTATGGGACACTTTTACCAACTGGATCACATATATGTGATAGTTAGCTATAGCCTTCTCCCCAGCTGCCCTTCCACTGGCGTAAGAACCGTAACTTTTGGCATTCAACCACACCCACTATAATTGGTGATGTGCGCATATATATGTACTCCATGTAGGGCAACATGTGGTGTATGTTGGAACTGTGAGTGCTCTGGGGGCTACCCTCCACCTTTATTTTCTGCTAGAAGGCTTTTCAGGTCTGGCATTTACTAGTACGTATTAAATGTATGAATGCACTAGATGGGCAGAGCACATCCCCAGCCAAAAAGCGGACGTGTAAAAAGGCACTTTCGACTAAGGACAGGCTCCGCACATCTAGGCATGCTAAGCTTACACGTGTGCATTCAATATTCATATTCGTGAGTCGCGGGGTTGGCACCCCACTATAGTATAACATCTTTCTATGTCCCTGCCTTCTCCTGCAGATGTGCAATTTTCCAATTACTTTTAACAAATGCACTAAGCTTCAAACAGTTATATGTGTACAAATGCATGAGTAATGAATGCACTAAAGTGCAGAACCCTCGGTGCCACGTGTGTGCGAACCTTGAAAACGCACGTGCTATACAATGCGCATGCGCACTTTCCACAGGAAAAAGGTGGACCATAAATGTGCTTTCAACGGAGCTGTGCTGGATCTGTGCAACGGAGCGGTTTCAGAGAAAACCCACAATTTTTTTGCCCTCCTTGTACAGGTACAGGGTGCAAAGGTCACTGTGGCATGTAGTCACAGGGCCTGGGGACAGGGCTTAGTGCTAGGACACACACCCAATTAGACCTTCCCAGTGATCTCCCCACATCATTCACACTATGTATTACGTAATAGAGCTGATGTTCACCACATAGACATACACAGTGACCTCTGTACATTACATCATTCCTTCCATGTATTAGGTAATGGAGCTGATGTCCACCTTCCTGGAGGTCAGTCAGTCTGAGATAAGGGATGCAGTGAGGAGTGATCGCTGTTACTGGATGGCCGCCATATACAACCTCCTCATGGACCAGCCAGATGGACAGGTCGTGATGCAGAGGTCAGTCAAGAACCTCTCTAATAGGACACCATTGGCGGAGAATTGTCCTGATTAGTGGGGTGTCCTGATTGGTGGGGTGTCCTGATTGGTGGGGTGTCCTGATTGGTTAGGTGTCCTGATTGGTGGGGTGTCCTGATTGGTGCGGTGTCCTGATTGGTGAGGTGTCCTGATTAGAGAGGTGTCCTGATTAAGGAGGTGAGGGTTTAAACACTGTAACAACACTTTTGGTATATCTAACTTTCACTTACTTAGCAAGTAATTCCTATAGCATCTCAGATGAATCTAATAATGCAAAATTTTCGCTCTCAGAAATAGCTAGGGACTATATGTCTTTGAAAGGTATAATAGTCTCGTAACCAGACCCCACCCACACCCTCTCTGGGGGCCGGGTCTGGGCACAAGACTACCTAGTGTACAGATAAGCCACTGGAGTAAATGTAAGTATTGTGTATGTGTACTTGTGTAAGATGATGAAATTGTAGAGTGGTCCAATCTAATAAATTATATACAAAATAAAGAATATCTTACACAATGTCATGTATATATTCATGTACATAACTACATAACAACACATTCTTCAACACTATCTCCAGCTCCTACTATCATCATCTTGTCTGGTGATGGAGTGACTACTAAACACTTCTCCCTACCACTAGACATAGAGCCAATCTTCACCCACTGTCCATCCATTAGCTGGTGAATGGAGTTGACTTGTGACCCACCTTGCCTCCCACCAACTGTTACTAGCTGTCCACAGAGAGTAGCAGCTGTTGATCCTGTCACAGGTAACTGAGGTAGCGGTGTCCATGTAAGGATATTCGATATCGACTGTGATGTGATTGGCTGGTCACTGGATAGTAGAGCTTGAAGGGAGCACGAGTAGCCAGTACCATCATCTCCTATTACATGTATTTGATTGTCAAATATTGTGGCTGAAGGTTGGGGAAGATCCTGTGGTAAGTTGGTTAGTTCATACCATCTTCTACTCCTCACATGAAACAGTTCAACTGTAGCAGTCCAAACAATAACATATATATATGTATAATATCTCCAACCAACATCTCCCCCAATCACTACTATATAATTGCCATCTGATGTATTAACTACAGCAGTATCGGAACGTGCAGTGTTCATTGGGGGGTAGTGCTCAACCCATTGACCCTGTCGTAATGTAAATAGTTTGTTAGTATGATAAGATCCATCATCTCCCCCCACAGCAGTCAGTTCCCCATCAATGATGACTAGTCCAGAGTTAAGATATGGAGATGGAGGAAGTTCCTCCCATTTCTCTGTACTCAGTTGATATCTGTAAACTAAGTTGGAGTCAAGTGATGTGAAATATGCAAATTGATCATCAGTCATTGCAGATCCTCTCTTCATTACATGTGGTGCTGTCTTCATTTTATGGCACTGCACAGTGAGCTGAGGGGAGATCACATGACATGTAATGTACATCATGATGTAATGTGTATTGTCATATCTGGACCACATGTATACTAGTAATGGGAGATTTAATGACCCCAGCAGGATTTAGGATGGCTATGTACAAGTACACATGCTACATGTACATGTCTAGTTCAACATGTAGATATTGTCAGGGAATGTACACATACTACACCTCAATATACTGTATAGTAGGAAATATGGCAGGTTTTTCTGACCCAATCAACATTAGTCATGTGACTGGCCATGTATGCACGTCTGTACACAGTGAGAGTGTCTATAGCCACATTAGACTAAATAGGATGTGGCTATTGAATGGGGTTAGATATAATGTATGGAGAGAGGGAGAGAAGTTACCTTTCCCTGTTTGGAGGGAGGTATGGAATGGGGTACAGCTACAGGTCTGGCAGCTTGTGGAGTGGACTGGAATGGAGACAACAAGTACACACAATCTCACATTTTCTGATATGTACCAGTCATATCACTAGTACAGCTAGTATTATTCATACACTGGGAAAACCAGTTACTAATTTGTAGTCACTAGGAGTGACTATCCTGACCTCACACATCACTACCTCACTTCCTTACCTACCCACCTACACACATCACTACCTCACTTCCCTGCCTACCAACCTACACACATCACTACCTCACTTCCCTACATACCCACCTACACACATCACTACCTCACTTCCCTACATACCCACCTACACACATCACTACCTCACTTCCCTACCTACCCACCGTACACACATCACTACCTCACTTCCCTACCTACCCACCGTACACACATCACTACCTCACTTCCCTACCTACCCACCTACACACATCACTACCTCACTTCCCTACCTACCCACTTACACACATCACTATCTCACTTCCCTACATACCCACCTACACACATCTCTACCTCACTTCCCTACCTACCCACCTGCACACATCACTATCGAAATGGACCAAAACCATTCATTTTCCCATCTCAATTAATTCTCCTTCATCCATTATTCATAGTTCTAACCCTCACCCCACAACCTGCTACCATACCCAGACCTTCTCTAAAAGTGGGAGATTGTCTGGTAACATTCCTATGTGCAGTGTTTACTACTTTAACTCAAGTGGGACAGACCACTGCTTTCTCTGCCAAGTACAGTACACCTGCACTTGACACAGCTTAATTAAATACTACATATGCAGGCCCAGATGATCAAGAGGGAATGAGAGAGACAAACCTCTGTCCGGAGTCAAACCCAGGTCTAATGACCAGCAAATGAGCACACCAGACACCGAGCCATGATCACCAGACAAAAGTCTGTCCCCTCATTCCCTCTTATAACTGCAGTGGTCGTTGCCTAACTGTGCCTGGTGTGGTCTGCAGTGTGAGGTTGCTGGTTAGGCAATGGCCACTGCAGTTATAAGAGGGAATGAGGGGACAGACTTTTGTCTGGTGATCGTGGCTCAGTGTCTGGTGTGCTGGTTTGCTGGTCATTAGACCTGGGTTTGACTCCAGACAGAGGTTTGTCTTTCTCATTCCCTCTTGATCTCCATGGCCTGCATATGTTGACATCAAACTTAATACATCTTTACTATTAGCTTAAGTAAGTGTTTGTTATTTCACACCTAGCCATAGTAGCTGCACAATTCTACTATAGAGAGGGTCTGGGTACGAGACTACTGCTACAACATGTACACTCACAGTACATGTATAGTACACCATATATAGTACCTCCTTGATGGTCTGTACATCCTTCTCTCTCTTTCTATAGAAAGAAATATATGACATCATCTAAAGAAATGTATGACATCATCTAAAGAAATATATGACATCATCTAAAGAAATATATGACATCATCTAAAGAAATATATGACATCATCTAAAGTACAACGGAGAGACACACTGAACAGGATTCACTACCAGAAGTCTAGCATGTTGCTGTGACATCTGAGCTACCATGGCAACTCAGCTGACTGAGGTAAATGTAATGAACACTGATGAGGAAAATAACCTATGTAGATAAAATATAGGTGACAGGATTGCAGTGTGTTTGCAAACAGGTATAGCTATTTACCGTTTGACAACCATCAACTCCGACCCTAGAGCTATTTTCTCCCTCTCTATCTCCATCCTAGCCTCCTGTAGCTCTGCCAGCTGCTTGTACTGCAGTAGACTATGTGCATTCATCTCTACTGCCAGCTGGAAGGGAAAGGACATGTCTAGTGATTGGTATGGACATGAAGACATGAATGAACTTACTTTCAGCTGTTGCTGCAGATCAGAAATCTGTTTTAGGTAGCTATTTATGTGTACATCTTTCTCAGCAAGCTTTTCTCTGAGATGATCTTCTCTCTCTGCCATCCTCTCCCTCAGTTGATCTTCTTTCTCTGCCATCCTCTCTCTCAGTTGATCTTCCTTCTCTGCTATCCTCTCTCTCAGCTTCTCAGAATGTTCCTCTCTCAGCTTAGCTCTCAATGTCTCCATCCTTTCTATAGTCTGTGTATTGAACACAACATGCAGGAATTATAATTAAGAAGCTTATATCATTTTAAGTTACACAACCTTGTACTTTTTCTTATAGCTTCCCAGACTTATCAGCCATTGAAAAACGTATTCTGACCTTCATTCTTTCCAACTCCAGCTCTGCTACTGCTCTGGCCTTATCTTGTTCCAGTTCAGTGATCCTCCCATCACGTACCCCCAACTCCCTCACTCCCTCCTCAATCCTCTTCTTCAGATTTTGTATCTTTTCTTTGCATTTCTCCAGCTTCTTCTCCTTCTCCTGAAGCTTGTCCTTGGCATCTCGAAGCTCATTCTCTTTTACTTTAATAATCTCTTGAAGAACTTCCTTTTCACGTTGGCTTATTGAAAGATGCTGGGCATGAAGTTTATTGAAGCAGTCCAGTTCACTTTCTTTCTTCTTAATCTCCTCGAGCAGGAGCTGTTTCTCTCGCTCTAACCTCTCTACATCTTCTACCATCACTTCAGCTTCTTCCCTGGCACTTGCAGTTCTCTCCCTGTTTTGTCTTCTCTCCATTTCGAGTTTATCCAATTCCTTGTCTAATTCCGTAACTTTGGAATCATCTTTCTCAGTGCTCCTTGTCCTCGGCTCAGAATCCAACTGTACATGTATTGTAAGAGAGACACATCTCACAAGCAATAAACCACGGTGTTTAACATTTACCTCTGTTTTAACTGCAGGAAAGGCAGTTGGTGACTTCTGAGCAGTCTCCGGCTCCAGTTCAGATGGAAAGGGCACACCTACAGAGATACAATACAGTCCATATATTGTTATAGTAAGAGTATACATAGGCATAGGAAGGGGGGCAGAACCCCCTAATATTCCAGTCATATGAGACTTGCAGGAAAGCCCTAGTACTAGCCCTAAACTCCCTAGGGTGCAGTCAGGCCCCCAATATTTTAGGCTATGGAGTATACCGTATTTCTCAGCAATATTCCTTGCCACACGACGTTCATTGATAGCCACCAGTGCCCTGACTAGCTTGGACCACGAAGGTCGTTCATCAATTCTCTCCCATTTCCTTAGTGTTTCTCGCCTCCTGTCTGCTACGGAGAATCGATAATCAACTTCAATGTCGTCATGGTCAGATTCCGGGACCCCAAGTTCAAGGCCCAGCTCATACGTCCTCTGCACACACGTCAGATCATTTAATAGTAATCTCATCGATACCTCTGTATACAGGTGTGAAAGGTAAAGTATAACTACAGTCCAGTCTGTCATCAGTGAGTACGTACCTGGTCTTGGTACTTCCACTCTGCATCCTCGAAGCAAGCTCCCAAACTCTAAGACTTGACTGTCGACCCACGTATCCATGCAGCTTTCTTGGGTTTTATTGTTAACAGGAATGACTTTATGATCCTCCTTGTGGGTGTGGTCAGGACACACTAGGTAGAGCTGTGTGTCTACCTTACACCTAACACCATCTGGTGACCCCCAGTCACCTATAGGTTGGTGAAATGAGAAGGGAGATTGTGAGGGAAGGGAGGGGAGGGGGAGAGAGCCAAGGAAGGACGGACGTAGGGGAGGGGAGGAAGGACAGAGGGAGGAGAGGGGAAGGAAACCAAGGAAGGACGAAAAGAGGGAGGGAGGGAGAGAGAGGGAAGGAGGTAGGGAAGGGGAGAGGGAGGGAAAACACAATCACACAGTCACACAGTTCTAAAAAATACTTCTTTTAGACTAAATAAATTCAAGAATACAAAAACAAATTGAATTGTAGAGTATTGTACTTCAATTAAAGACAAAAGCAAGAACAGAAAGCAAAACAAGACAAAATATACAAACAAAACAAAAGGAAAGTTTAAACAAAAACGTCTATAGAGGGGGGGATGGAGCCAAAAATAGTAGGAATGCGCATGCGCATTAATGCCTCTCGATCGCGCGTCGTATTCGCGCAGGTTACTGACATTCCTATACATTACTCGAGGGAAATCGAGCGTGACTAATGACATTCCTAAAGCGTCACCCACGCACGCACGTATATACGACGGCGCAATTATGCTAGCATGTCGCTGTGACAACTGAGTATACGGAGGCAAAAGACGGAGACTAAAGAGAAAGTAGCTCGCTGCCTTAGCAATCGTATTCCAGGTAGCGTTTGGACTATTGTTAGCCTTGTTGCGCAGAATACCGCTGCAATATCGCTGTAGGTTGCTGTAGGTAAGCAAATAACACCCTAACTTTCGAATGAAGCGTTTATAGCGAAATTCCCACAAGTCTGATCTGCATCGCCCTTATACGTAGGTATGCTGTATGGTTTTTAGCACGAATAAAACATTGGAGAAGCTAGTTTGGACACTAACACACATACAGACCTAACTACCTTGCTGAGGGAGTGGCTCACTGGGGATCATCCCACATATTGTGGACCTATCGGAATTTACTGATTATCAAAACATCACCACACAATCTACAATTAAGTGTTCATAATCACTGGTTCCAGGATACCATACTACTATATACACTCACACAAACATCATGCAGGAACAATCTCCTTTGAACTGGGTATCAGTTTGTCCTATATATTTGCAGCTGTGACTTACTCCACAGTTTGGTCATTAGTTTCTTCTCCAGTTCAGACTTCCCTGCCACCAATTTCCTCAGAGCCATTCTTGTGTGAAAGTTCACGAGGAACAGAGGAACGTCTCCGTCATACCAGACTTGTCCAACCTTCCCTCCTCCATGCTCATGGAGACACTCCTGTAGTCTCCTGGCGGGAGAAAGAATAAAGTTATAGCAGCGAAATACTAAGTGGCTACAAACGTGGGAGAGTGATTTAGGCTTACCCTGCACAGGACTCCACGGCTAAGCTGACGTTAGGGGAAGAACTGTGCGGTCTCCACGTCAGAAGCTCTCGCCCCTCTCGACGTTCCACGATAACTGGAGTTTCACTGAAAGAGATTGACACACGCAACAAGAAGAGGTTTTCGTATAGTGTTGTGTGGTAGGGAGCCGCCATAGTTGCCACCAGAACGAGCCCCACCCATGCACAGTATAGAATACGGGGATATACGGCGGGGTACATATATAAAACACTGATTTTACGATTTTCAGACCACTATGGAGTCAGAAGATGATGATATTCGGAGTAGCTTTCAGTGAACAATACAACTTACATTTGTATTTTGATTCAGAAATTTTTTCAGAGGACGAACCACAGTTGACTGACACAGATAGATCATCCACTATTTCTACAACACAGACGCACACTGTGGAAACACTTCGACCAAGCTCCACACAGACCCGGAGTTACTCTGAGCAGCCCAAACCATGCATTATCACATTTCGCCTCACAATAATTATCCTACTGACCAGGGAAACCACAGCAGAAAACAAATTCGCCTCCTGTTGGTACACTGAACATGAGCAACAATGACGAAGATCACAAGTAGAATCAGAAAGCAACTACGTTGCGTGTATTTAATATATTTCACCATTCAGAAAAGCTCGTCTTCCTTCAGTGTAATAATGTACCAGGATCAAGTAACAACGTTAACGCCGATCGACGCTTGTTTTTGTGCAGGACTGCATGCTGCGGAATTGAAACGAATGCGCGCGCATATATTTATTGTACGTACTTTGTACATATTCACAGTCATGCTCGGCTTTGTTTACCTTGAGACTGAACATAATTACATACTAGTGGAATGTTCTATCTATGAGAGAAAGAGAGAGGGAAAGAGAGGGAGAGGGAGAGGGAGAGTGATGGCTGTAGATCTATTAAGTAAACTCCACTCCAAACTTGTCAAAGTGTCTCAGTATCACTCCCAGTCTGAGGTGGACTGTCCCCATGGCCTCTGTCGTCAGGTGCTGTCTGTCTTGACTGGAGTGGATCAGTGACTCCACTGTCACCTGAGGACTGCCTCCCAGGAAGAATGCTGGACATAACACAACAGAGAACACTTTACATAGTGTGCTTCACTTATCTGTAGCAGTCTGTTAAACTGGAATGAGGGGGTGGGGGGATGGAGGGGGGAGTTTATCTAGGGTCCTAGAAAACTTCTCCGGGGGCCATATATACCTATCCAGCCCAGGTTCCCCCGGGGTGAATTGACTAGCGTACATAAGAATTGTTGCCTGAGGGATCCTAGTGGTTTCCATGTGACACACTTGATGTTGTGGATACCTGGTACAGTGGGAATGGTACAGAACCCATAGCCATCTGGGGAGGGGAGGTGGGGGAAGGGAGGGAGAGGGAGAGAGAGGGGGGCTAGGGTAAATTGCATCTCACACCTTTGGTTGCCCTTAACATAGTAAAAGTGGTAATGTGTGGATTAGATGTTCTAAATGTTTACTGGGAGGGAGAGGGAGAGGGAGAGGGAGAGGGAGGTGTGTGTGTGTGTGTGGGGGGGGGGGATAGAGACAGAGGGAGAGAGGGAAGGTGTGAGGGAGAGGGAGGGTGGTGCATGTCACAGTCACTTACACAGCTCATGTCTATTGAAGAAGTCTTCATGGAACACTTGAAAGTACAGCTTCGGCCATCCCTGTAACCCTTTAGTGGCCAGGTGAAGGTCTGAAAAGAGTTAAGAGACTAGAAATCAGAAATTTGTTACAGTGGAATCCCTCTAATTCAGGGCATTTAGCTTTGACTGAAGGAGCAGTGAGGTGTTCTGATTTCAGATTAACACACAAAATGCCTTCATCTTTAACTGGAGTGTTCCACTGTATATCTATAATCACCTATTGGTTGGGACCACTTCGCATACTTGCCGTCCTGTGGGTAAGGAACAAGTAGGGAGGATTGGAGGGGCGTGGCTACTGAGTACCAACCTCAGGGTGGTCGATCTGTGTCTGGCCTTCACTGGCCCCCTCCAACAGCCGCCAGCCGCTTCCGTGACTCACGCTCCACTTACAGAACAGATCTCCGGACGGAAAATCGCTCCCTCCCTCTAACTCGCCTATAACGTGAACTTCTGCCATCACAACTTACAAGAAAGTTTGTTTATTCCCGCGCCGCTAGTGTTCACCGTGTACGCATGCGCAAAGCCTTTGGGTGGCCACGCCTACTCGGGTCAAAGGTAATGGTGGGCGTATCTGATCGTGCAAATCGCTGAGGGGGCGTACCTCACACAGCAGATCAGTATACCACACACAGTATACTCTATATACGCATCTCTTTAGCCGAAACTCTTAATAGCTGTAGCAGTTTGAGCCCGTGACCCTCTCAAGAGAAGAGCACTGATGCAGAAGATGCCCCAGGGCACTAACGGGAGCTCTCTCGCGCGCCCCGCGTCCTCTGCGAGTAGCGCGAGTAGCGGCTCCTCCAGCAAGCACGTCAAGTGTATCGGTCGTTATGTGTTGACAGGCTCGACACTGGGGAAGGGGAATTTTGCGCGGGTCGAGGCAGCTGTCCACACACTGACCAGGTCTAAGGTAGGAGAGATGTACTTGTGGAGAGAGTAGCGTATGTAGAAGGAAAGTTGTAGAGAGAGACAGGACTGCTTATTGAGGTGGCCTTATTTTGAAGAACGAGTAGATAGACAGCATTTAGGCCAGAAATGGGTGTCAGAGTGTCCTAATTAGAGGGGTTCCTGCTGTCCTGTTTATTGAGGTGTCATCATTTCAGTCCTGATAGACCACTGTAAAAACTGGCTGTATATTATCTCTATCTGCAGGTAGCGGTGAAGATCATTGAGACTGATAAGATCAAAGAAGAGTATGTTTGTAAGAACCTCCTCCGTGAGGCCCAGCTAATGCGGCGCCTCCGACACCCTAACATCATCCGTCTCTATGAGACCATGAAGACCAGCAACCTCTACTGTCTGGTGACGGAGGTGGCTGAGGGAGGAGAGCTGCTGTCTTATGTGAGGAGTGACTTCAAGGAGAAGAGGTTGTCGGAGGCTGTGACGAGGCCATTCATTAGACAGCTGGTATCTGCCCTCCATCACCTGCACAGTTCAGGGATTGTTCACAGGTGAGTGGTGTATGATGGGACCTCCCTAATTAGGACACCCTTGGGACAGAAGAAAGTGTCCTGACTATTGAGGTGTCCTGACTAGTGAGGTGTCCTGATTAGTGAGTTTTCCTGATTTCGGGGGTTGAAAAATACACAAACATGGTATTTGGGGCAGCAAAAGGTGTCCTGTTTATTGAGGTGTCCTCATTTCAGGGAATCCTAATTAGAGGGATTCAACTGTAGTCCTGATTAGTGAGGTTTCCGGATTAGTGAGGTGTCCTGATAAGTGAGGTGTCCTGAATACCATTACCTCATCATGTGTGAGTCCATAGTCGATATTTCATCACTTGACATGTGTCCCTAACGTCATTCATCTCCCAAGTTGTGTGTGGTGACAGTCCTCCTCGTGATATTCACATCCACCAGACATCATACAGAGCTGACTAATTGATATGGGCTGCCTTTTGAAGGGTAGGTAGTGAGTCTGTAACTTACTGGACAGCAAAATGGAGCCTCACTACCTGTCTTTGGAGCAGATAGCACTCCATATCCACAATATGAAGCTGTGATATCTTGTTAAACTTTGTCCAATAAGTGGAAGTTGTAGATGATAGTATGGTAGCAAGTGAAATTGAAAGTGGACATATTACTATGGCCCCCCTGGGGGGTCACACCCCACGTACTGGGGGGGAGGGGGGGCACAGCCCCCTGTCCCTGGTTCCTACTTCCCTGAAATCAGGACACCTCACTAATCAGGACACCTCACTATTCAGGACACTTTTCTCAAAAGTGTCCTAATCAGAGTGTGGTTCCACAGTATCTGATGGTCCATTCATCTCCACAGAGACCTGAAGATGGAGAACATTCTACTGGATAGGAAGAAGAAACAGGTCAAAATAGTAGGTGAGAAGACCACAAAATTTTACTGTACACATAAATTTGGAGTTATATACAAAAATATTTTTTCAGATTTTGGTCTCAGTAATGCTCAGAGGCCAGGTAGCCTCCTCCAGACCCACTGTGGTAGTCCGGAGTATGCGGCCCCAGAGCTGTTTATACCTGGGAGAGAGTACGGGCCTGAGGTGGACGTATGGAGTCTGTGAGTGGAATGATTAGTGGGTGTGGCTTGTTGTAGTGTAGTGGGTGTGGCCTGTTGTAGTGTATCATTGTACTGCATAGTTTAGTATCTTTCCGTCATTTTTCATTTCTATCTCCTATTGATGAGGATATTAATACTTCATCCTCTCCCTCCCTCCCTCTCTCCCCTTCACTCCCTCCCTCTCTCCCTCTCTCTCTCCCTCCCTCCCTCCCTCTCTCCCTCCCTCTCTCCTTCTCTCCCTCCCTCTCTCCCTCTTCCTACCCTCCCTCTCTCTCTCCCTCCCTCCCTCCCTCCCTCCCTCCCTCCCTCCCTCCTTCCCTCCCTCCCTCCCTCCCTCCCTCCTCCCCCCCCACTCACAGGGGAGTCAACATGTATGCCATGTTAGTTGGTAAGCTACCATTTTTGTCCCCTCGTCAGGGGACAAAGAAGAGACAGAAGTTACTGGAGCAGATCCAGGCAGGCCTCACTGACAGTAGAGAGAAGGACATGAGTCATGTGACCATGGAGGTGGGGGACCTCATTGGTGGGTACACTTGTGGAGAACATTTGGTCTACTTGTACTCCCTTTGTCTCTCTGTCTCTTTTCTCTCTCATCTCTCCTTTCTTCCCTTACACCTTCCCTCTCCCCTCCTTCCCTCCCTCTCTCCTTCCCTCCCACTCTCCCCCCTCCCCCTCCCTCCCTCTCTCCCTCCCTTCCTCCTCTCTCCCCCCTCCCTCCCTCCCTCCCTCCCACCCTCACCAGGTAAACTCCTCCAACCCAACCCTCAACATAGAATCAAACTCTGTGATGTCATGGAACATCCCTGGATCACCAAGGATGGCTCTCAACCTCTCTAGTACATCACTCCTGACCAGAGCACCCAGCACTCAGTGAGTTATGACTGTAACAGTCCATTCTCAACTCAGTGTCCATACCATACCTACTTCGAGTTGTCAGTCCTGAAGGGGACCGAAATGTTGACAAATTATATTTAACTGCTGTTTAACTGCTCTGGTTCTACAAAGATATGTGTGATACTCGGAACATTCTAAGACTGATTTTTGTGTTCATATATCTGAGCATGCGTAGAGGTGTCCTGATTATTGAGGTGTCCTGATTAGTGAGGTGTCCTGATTTGTGGAGTGTCCTGATTTCTATAACTCAAAGCTCTTCCCGTTCACATAAAGCTATACTGCAAGTTGCCATGTACATACATGTATTTCCAGTCAATTAACGAGACCTTTGATATTAGTGTACTATATTCACAGTAAGTTTAATGTCACTTAAAATCATCAATTGACAGTTGAAATGAGTTCAGACCTCACAGAGCCTATGGCAATGAATAGTGGAGTGGAGTGTGAATTTGAGTAACTACTGTCTCTCTTGTAGTGTGTGTGTGTGTGTGTGTGTGTGTGTGTGTGTGTGTGTGTGTATGTGTGTGTGTGTGTGTGTGTGTGTGTGTGTGTGTGTGTGTGTGTGTGTGTGTGTGTGTGTGTGTGTGTGTGTGTGTGTGTGTGTGTGTGTGTGTGTGTGTGTGTGAATATGTGTGTGTGTGTGTGTATGTCCCTGGCCCTAGCCTTGTCTCCTGGTCCCTGTGAGTACACAATGCCCTGTTGATCCTTGCACCCTGTACAAGGAGCACAAAGGGCATAGGAAAATTGCATATGTACAGAGGGAGGGCTATAGTCAACCTTCACATACATGTGTTGTAGTTGGTAAAAGTGTCACCTAGACCTGACTGCTGAGTGTCATGGGTTCAAATCCTACCTGAGGCAGCCAAGTGTCTTTGAAAAATAAGCAAAAAAAACCTCAACAAAGCTACCATACTACTACCCTAACACTACTACCCTACTACCCTACCTTGCTACCCTTCCCTATACTTTGCTACCCTTCCCTGCTACCCTAGTACCTCACTCTACTCTACTACCCTACCTTCCTACCCTACTACCCTACCCTGCTAGCTACCCTACTACCTAATGCTACCCTAACACTACCCTAAATTGTTGAACTTTTTTGCATGTACTGTATGTAGCATCTCATACACTACTGGTATTGTAGCTGACAGTTTCAAGTTAAGCAATAGTCATAGAACTTAGCTCTAACTGGAGCTTTGGCCAGTCTCATCTCTTACAACATACATGTACTCCTCGTATTCTCTAATCTGCCGTGTACATCAACATACCTTTTAGTACATTGATGTATATAGCATCCCAATCTTGTCTCTGTTCATTTTTATGCAATCCCTATATACACTTCAAATTTCCTAAATTTTTTATTTATTTGTCTCTTATCATTTCTTTACAATTGTAAGCAATAATTCTCACTAGCACATGCTCACCATATCCATAAAACATCTGGCCCATTATTGCTATAGGCCCTAATAATCACATTCTGAGATTATGATTTAATGGGGTGGGGTTTGGTTACTAAAGCTACAAGCAGCTGCGTACACGAACTATGAGCAAACCTGCTAGCAACGTACTGTTGGCTGAGCAAACATGCTAGCAACGTACTGTCCGTCACCAGTGCTTTGGCTTGGTAGCGTGCCGCTACTCCACATAGGTAGAGTAGTGCCTGGCAGAGGGCAACACACTGTACGCATATGCAGTATTCTGACAGTGGAAGTAGCACAAGAATCGTCAACACATCTGTCTTTTGTTATGTAGTACTAAGTGCTAAACAAATCGTCAACACATTTCTCTGTTATCAGCCAGTTCACTGTACCTAGTTGCTACGTTTTAGTTGCTAAGTGTTTGCCCATGCGCGGCAGATGTAATGACATCATTGCCGGGTCTTGTGTCATTACGTAATTGGTTTATTATTATGACGCATGATTTTATATATGTACAATGTATGTACTCTGCACATACATTCAAAATGATATTTTACGTAATCGCTATACATATGTACATGTATTACTTTGAGAGGTGTGTCAACATCAGTATTACAAGAATCACAAGGGTTAACAACATATGCTTTTGTTATGTTGCTATTAGTGATGGTACCTCTACACATGCTGACTTTCAGGTTGATGGTTACCATGGTTGCTGAATTGTTCTCATTAGTTATCCTCATTCATAATACATTGCTGGGAGAGATAACGATCAGTAGTACATGAACTACAAGGGTTAACAATGTTATACCTCATGGTTTACAGAGATTTTATCACAATGTTGATCATCGGGGTATTAAGCTTTACCATCACACCAATTTCCACATTTAGTGGAGCTTTTGTTAGTGAGATACAGTAATGCTTGCCTGAGGCTATTTTGTACAAGATTTACATGGTTTACAGAGATTTTATCACAATGTTGATCATCGGGGTATTAAGCTTTACCATCACACCAATTTCCACATTTAGTGGAGCTTTTGTTAGTGAGATACAGTAATGCTTGCCTGAGGCTATTTTGTACAAGATTTACAGATTTTATCACAATGTTGATCATTGAGGTATTAAGCTTTTCCATCATACGAATTTCCACATTTAGGGGAGCTATTGTTAGTGAGATACAGAAATGCTTGCCTGAGGCTATTTGTTGTTTATTATAAGATTTACATTGTTTACAGAGATTTTATCACAACGTTGATCATTGGGGTATTAAACTATACTATCATATAAAATGTCATGTTTAGCAGGGCTTTCATTAGTCAGATATAGGATTCACTATTATACATGCCCTGAGGCTATTTTTGTTTATTTTACAAGAAGTACATTGTTTTTAACATGACAATGCACTATACCCACAGTGGAACTATATCACTGTACCAAATTTCATACCATCATTACCATTAGTGAATTACACTTTTTCAAGTGGAAGAGGAGTAGCCTCGTACCCAGGCCGTTTGCGGGGGCGGAAAAGACAGCCTGGTATCGACTGTTCGCGCATGCGCATGAATTTCGTTAATCTCTAGGAAAACGCCCAGTAATTTTTGCAGTATCAGCAAACGGAATCGACTGCGTTCGTGTTAGTTACTCAATCTAGCTCTTTCTGAATCTCTCAAGGGCGAATGACATACCCCGCTCGAGTACTCCCTCGGCATTTACACGTCCTGGAACACCAGATACGAGAGTACACTGTACTATGGCTGCGTATAGTATACGGCGTTATCCGGATTACCATGCGCGAGCAGTCGATACCAGGCCGTCTTTTCCGCCCCCGCAATTAACGGCCTGGGTACGAGGCTATGTTGGAAGGTGAACAATTTACAAAATAGACTTTGGTTAATTTAACCCCTTTATCTACCATTTTATGATCACTGTTAGTTTCTACATATTTATGTTAACAGAAATCCAGTAAGCAGCAATCTGAAAGTGAAAGTGATAAAAACCTGAGGATAGACCATAGCAATCCCTACATACACAGTGATACTGTACTGTGTGACATGTAGATGTATTGCATTGAGAGGCTAGGAGTGTTAACATCAATATTACAAGAATCATAAGGGTTAACAACATATGATTTTATTATGTTGCCATTAGTGATGATATCTCTGCACATGCTGACTTTCAGGTTGATGATTACCATGGTTGCTGATTTTTGCTCATTAGTTATCCTCATTCATAATACATTGCAGGGAGAAATAACGATCAGTAGTACATGAACTACAAGGAATATTATATGTCTATTCCCAAGTACCTAATGATATATTTCTACATGCAAAGATTCAAGTTTATTGATTTTACGGTTATTGAGTTACACTGATTCAAGAAGAAGAAGATGATGAAAACATGGACAAAATGTTCAAATCATTTTTTTCGATAATTATTATTATGTACATATTACATCACAACACAACCAATTTTTGTATACTGGTTATTTTTCACACTTTCTTCACCTTGATATTATTATAAGTAAAATCAACTTCAAATTGAAAGTAAAAATGAACAAAATCCTTATATATGGTTTTCAATGGGGATAGACCATAGCAATCCCTATATACACAGTACTACGTACCATACTGTGTGATACAATATCTTACACAATGTTATGTATATATTCATGTACATAACTACATAACAACACATTCTTCAACACTGTCTACAGCTCCTAGTACTCCACCAACTATTATCATCTTGTCTGGTGATGGATTGACTACTAAACACAACCACCTATCACTAGACATAGAGCCAATCTCCACCCACTGTCTATCTATTAGCTGGTGAATAGGGTTGACTGGTGACCAACCTCGCAGTCCACCAACTGTTACTAGCTGTCCACAGAGAGTAGCAGCTGTTGACTGCTCTACTGGTAGCTGAGGTAGTGATGTCCATGTAAGGATATTCGACATCGACTGTGATGTGATTGGCTGGTCACTGGATAGTAGAGCTTGAAGGGACCACGAGTACCCAGTACCATGAATTCCTATTACATGTAATTGATTGTCACATATTGTGGCTGAAGGTCGGGTGAGAGCCTGTGGTAAGTTGGTTAGTTCATACCATCTTCTACTTCTCACATGAAATAGTTCAACTGTAGCACTCCAAAAACCAACAACCCACCCCCCAATCACTACTATACAATTCCCATCTGATGTACGAACTACAGCAGGAGAGTCACGTGCAGTGTTCATTGGGGGGTAGTGCTCAACCCATTGGCCCTGTCGTAATGTAAATAGTTTGTTAGTATTATAACGAGATCCATCCTCTCCCCCCACAGCAGTCAGTTCCCCATCAATGATGACTAGTCCAGAATCACGGTATGGAGATGGAGGAAGTTCCTCACATTTCTCTGTATTCCATTGATATCTGTGAACTAAGTTGGAGTCAAGTGGTGTGAAATATGCAAATTGTTCATCAGTTGTTGCAGATCCTCTCCACATTCCACGTGGTGCTGTCTTCATTTTATGGCACTGCACAGTGAGCTGAGGGGAGATCACATGACATGTAATATACATCATAATGTAATGTGTATTGTCATATCTGGACCACGTGTACACTAGTAATGGGAGATTTAATGACCCCAGCAGGATTCTATGTACAAGTACACATGCTACGTACATGTACATGTGTAGTTCAACATGTAGATATTGTCAGGGAATGTACACATACTACACCTCAATATACTGGAAATATGGCAGGTTTTTCTGACCAAATCAACATTAATCATGTGACTGGCCATGTATGCAGGTCTGTACACAGTGAGAGTGTCTATAGCCACATTAGACTAAATAGGATGTGGCTATTGAATGGGGTTAGATATAATATATGGAGAGAGGGAGAGATGTTAGCTTTCCCTGTTTGTAGGGAGGTATGGAATGGGGTACAGCTACAGGTCTGGCAGCTTGTGGAGTGGACTGGAATGGAGACAACAAGTACACACAATCTCACATTTTCTGAGATGTACCAGTCAGCTAGCATTATTCATACACTGGGAAAACCAGTGACTGATTTGTAACTAAACTAGGAGTGGACGATCTTGACCCTACATACCTACATACATGCATCACTACCTCACTTCCCTACCTACCCACCTATACACATCACTACCTCACTTCCCTACCTACCCACCTACACACATCACTTCCTCACTTACCTACCCACCTACACACATCACTACCTCACCTCCCTACATACCCACCTCCACATATCACTACCCCACCTCCCTACATACCCACCTCCACATATCACTACCCCATCTCCCTACATACCCACCTCCACATATCACTAGCCCACCTCCCTACATACCCTCCTCCACATATCGCTACCCCATCTCCCTACATACCCACCTCCACATATCACTAGCCCACCTCCCTACATACCCACCTCCACATATCACTACCTCACCTCCCAAATACCCACCTCCACATATCACTACCCCACCTCCCTAAATACCCACCTCCACATATCACTACCCCACCTCCCTACATACCCACCTCCACATATCACTACCCCACCTCCCCAGTCTCCTCTACCTGATGTCTGGTCCTGTCTTGGTCAGTTCCAGAAGTCATTCCTCCATCTCTATACCTGTATATGGTGACAACATTGTATCATGTCAGATCATGTTCCATAACTAATACACACAGTGAGGTAATCTTACAAAGGGAGTTTGAGAAGGTCCGTCATTAATGAGGCGGTCTTCATGGGACAAGACTGGACATGACGTTCTAAGTCAGACAATTCTCCCTGCCACCCACACCCACTGTCCTCATGATGACAGAACACACGAAGCTCATTGACTTGACGGAGGAAGTGCTTGTTTAACACAGTGGTGAAATGTGGCTCATTACACAGTGGACATGCCCCTCCCTCTCTCTGTATTCTAGCAGCAGCTTCCTGTGAGAGGTGTTTACCACAGCAAGCTGTGAGGTGAGGTTGGAGCAATAGGCCATATGTCACTGGACAGAACAAATCTTCAGATGGTCGTTCAACAAATGGAAAGTCCTCTTCAGCTGGTGTTGGCTGATAAGATGATTTCCTGAATATCATGTGACATGAATGGTATTTACATACATGTATACTCAAGTACAGTCTTATGGCTGAGTATGATTGACCCACGAGAAACATTGTGCACATGTGACTAAACATCATGTGCATACGCAGGATGATGACATACAAAAATGGAAGGTAATAAACAACTTCTAGCTGTATAGTAATGACTACCAGAGGGTTTCATACAAGAGGTTTTCTGGGGAGGAAGGGGAGGAAGGGGAGGATTTTGCATATATACATGGCCTGGGAGGGGCATACCCATCCAGGTAAATTGGGTGACTTTTGAAGCATACTGCATTAGGTGTAGTATGGTATCATGGTAATTGGGGCTGTAGGGTGGGGACCCAAGGGAGAAAGAGGAAATCCCAGTGTGCCCCTCCTCTGACTATATCTTACCATACCTACCTCTCTGTGGCAGTAGTAGGTGGAGTTGATGTAGTGGTAGTAGATGAGGGAGCCTGTAATATGGTGATAGTGTATTACATATGGGGTCATACAACACTAAGCCACCCATGACTTATACCTAATAGGGAATTCCCCATGTATGTTACTAAACTCACATGACGTATAACTGGAGCTTCATAGACACAGGATCCAGCTACTTCCATTCTAATGACATCAAACTCCTTTAACACTTTGATAGGTCTTTCCTTCTTCAATACCTCAACAACAGACGATGGTACAAACCAAGTGACAGTGAATGTCCCAGGTCTGATACAGTTCAACATCATGGCACAGTCTCGAAGGTTGTAGTGACGTACATAGCGTTGACGAAATACCTCAACATCCTCAAGTGTAGTTGTATTAGACCAATTGAATTTAACTACCATCTTTCTAAATTCTGGTGGTGGATTGTCTGTACTCCAATTTTCAGCTTGACAGAATACCTCCAGTGGAGTCTGCTGTCTGAACCTCTTCAGATCTCTCTTGTACAAACTCATCTGTCTTTTGACATCTGTTAGGCACTGTTCTACAGTTGTTCCTTCAACGTCGGTAAGAAATCGATAATTCAGGGACACTTCCTTAATAAGATGATCCAGGAGGTGGTAGGAGAGGTAGTTCCAGTAGGAGTTGAGAGATCCAAACAGCATCCAGTGGTTTGGGCATTGATTGAGCTTTTCAATCTTTTTCTTTAAAAGCACTTTATACTCACCCCTATAAACTGCACGCAGTGATGTTAAAATGTACACAATGGCCATTACACTGATTTGGATCTTTTCAAGGCACTTGATAGTCGACAGCTTCATTGTATTGAATCTATCTTCAAAACCTTCAATCTCAGCCTGGACCTCTTCAACAGAAGTAATGCCTGCATGCAAGTGAAAGGTATCAGCTAGTAATAATACTGTAAATCAGGAAATATTAGCGTGCCATTTAAGTTAGCGATACTGGCGCAGTAAAATCTTTTGCTAAACTAAATGGCCGTGAATGTAGAGAGAATTGCGCATGTGCAGTACATCTAAGACCTCGTGACAGAGCTATGTGCAATATGTCGTTATTATCATGACTGGAAAGTGGAAAAAAGATGTCTCAGAACCCTCTTTTGCCAGTAAACAGTACCGCTAGCACTGTTGCTGCTAATCAATAGGTCAAAGGAGAATTAAAAGTCATGCCAAGCGTCGAAAGCAGGGCAAATACTAGCACTATCACACAGTACGGTAGTACTTTGTATATAGTATATACTTTATATATTGCTATGGTCTATCCCCATTGAAAACCATATATAAGGATATTGTTCATTTTCACTTTCAATTTCAAGTTGATTTCACTTTTAATGATATCAGGGTAGAGAGCATGTGAAAAACAACCGGTATACAAAAAATGGTAGTAATGTGATATGAGATACACATAATATCTGAAAAAATGATTTCCAGATTTTGTCCATGTTCTTCATCTTCTTCTTCTTCTTCTTCTTCTTCTTCTCCTTGAAGAAGCGTACCTCAATAACCATAAAATCAATGAACTTGAATCTTTGCATGTGGAAATATATCATTACGTACTGGGGAATAGAGGTTTAATATTTGTTAACCCTTGTAGTTCTTGTACTACTGATCGTTATCTTTCCTAGCAATGTATTATGAATGAGGATAACTAATGAGCAAAACTCAGCAAGCATGGTAACCATCAACCTGAAAGTCAGCATGTGTAGAGATATCATCACTAATAGCAACATAACAAAAGCATATGTTGTTAACCCTTGTAATTCTTCTAATACTGATGTAAACACTCCTCTCAATGCATACATGTGTATAGTAATATCATATTGAATGTACGTGCAGAGTACATACACTTGTACGCATATAAAAGCATGCGTCATATAATAAACCGATTACGTAATGACAGAGTACTCGTTAATGACGTCATTACATCTGCCGCGCATGCGCAAACGCTTAGCAACTAGCGCGTAGCAACTAATGGTGCAGTAAACTGGCTGCTTGATAATAGGTTTAGCAACTAGCGCTTAGTACTACATAACAAAAGACAGAGGTGTTGACCATTCTTGTGCTATTTCAACTGTCAGAATACTGCATACGCGTACAGTGTGTTGCTCTCTGCCAGGCACTACTCTACGTATGTACCGGCTGCTGGAGTAGCGGCACGCTACCAAGCCAACTTGAAGCGCTGGTGACCGACAGTACGTTGCTAGCATGTTTGCTCAGCCAATAGTACGTTCCTAGCAGGTTTGCTCAGCCGATAGTACGTTGCTAGCAGGTTTGCTCATAGTTCGTGTACGCAGCTGCTTGTAGCCACTCCCTACTAATCATACATCTCAGAGTGTGATTATTAGGGCCTCTAGCAATAATGGGCCAGATGTTTTATGGATATGGTGAGCATATGCTAATGGAAATTATTGCTTACAATTATAAAAGAATGATTAGAGACAAGTAAATAAAAAATTTAGGAAATTTGAAGTGTAATATAGGGGTTGCATAAAAATGAACAGAGACAAGATTGGGACACAGACATGCTATATACATCAATGTACTAAAAAGTATGTTGATGTACATAGCATGTCTGTGTCCCAATCTTGTCTCTGTTCATTTTTATGCAATCCCTATATTACACTTCAAATTTCCTAAATTTTTTTATTTACTTTTAGACTTTGTAAGGCCGCATTATGGGTTTCTGAGTCAGTATTGTAAGTGTGTAGTGGTTCTATAGACTACTATAAAAAGCCAAATTTAATGGAAGCTAAAAGCGCTAGTAATTAGAAAATGATGGATGCTAACATTTCCGGATTTACAGTACTTGGATTTGCAGCAAATTAGTGGAAGATCATGTTGTATATATATATATATATAGCCCCCAATTGCAAAAAGAAAGTGTAGCAATGCATGCAGTACATAAAGATACATAGCTCATTACATATCTGCTGCTGGGGGGGAGTAGTCATGATGTTTTTAACCTTTTAAGACAAACAACATGCTCTGCGAGTGCTTCTATATACTATAATACTCCCAAGGTATGTAAAATATAGCTAACTAGTACTAGTGATTCTCGGAAAATTGTAAAATGCCTATTGTTCATCATCTTATTCTTCTTCTTTCTTCTAGTTCAGTTCAAATGGTCTACCTCAAAGCTAACATACGTTAGTAATCGCTTTAATTGTTTCACAAAAATCATTTATACCTGTGTCAGAGTGAATACTGTCCCCCTGGACATTATTCACTAGTGAATACTGTCCCCCCTCAGTGAATAATATCTCTCATTGTAGAAACCTCTGAAAGTCTTCAAAGATACCAAACGTGATAATATTATGGTTGGGGGACAACATTCACTAGCGAATACTGTCCCCTCCCAGAAGTATTCAATATCGCGCCAGCACTCACACAACATTGGCAACCAAATTGCATTATTTTAATCTCTCTTTTGGTGTGTGTAACAACACAAAAACACATATAACATCTAAACAGGGCTAAGGCACTTAAAAATCCAATTGCTACCCCATAACAGGCCATGTGAGGGAGGGGACGAGGCTACAAAGGTATGTAAACTCTAACCATTAGCCCTATAATGCAGAGCTATGATCAGTTTAGGGCTATAGTGGTTAGAGTTTACATACCTCAGCTGCGTAGCCTCGTCCCTCGCCTGGGTACAAGGCTATCCGTCAGCTAGCTGCATTATAGGGGGGACATTATTCACCAGTGAATAATGTTCCCCCTATCAGAAATGTCATAGCAGATGAACTGCAGTTGGCTTAAAAAAGAATATTATGGAGGACATTATTCACCAGTGAATATTGTCCTAGGGGATGTTATTCACTAAATTCAGGGGGACATTATTCACTAGTGAATAATGTCCAGGGGGGACACTATTCACTATATTCAGGGGGACAGTATTCACTAGTGAATAATGTCCAGGGGACAATTTTGGGGAGGGGGGACAATATTCACTATTACACTGAAGCGTACATGATCCCTGATGCACAAAATCTTCATACCTTCTCCCAATGCCGTCAAACTCCAGTTCTACAACCTTACAAGTGTTAGTTTTAGACGCAATTCAAGTTTCTTGTTTGTTCGAACACGTGAAGTTAGTTTTGTGTAGCAGGGGCGTAACTAGCATGAGTCAGAGGAGGCATTTGCCTCCCCTGTTTTCGACTGTATGAATAATTTATTAGGCTCGCCGCGAGCGCGCTCAAGCGGCAGCTACGTAGCTATAAGGCTAGGGCTAACAACCCGCGAGCGACAGCGCGCAAGCAGCAGCTAACCACAAGCGAGAGCACAACTGGCAGTTAGAAGTTATAAAGGGTCGAACAGTGCGCACTGTAGATCTACCGCTCACGCCCGATCGTACGCGGATGCGCGGGCATGTAAAACTCAAGAGACTCCATCATGTGTATAATTTGTAGTATATTTTTCTTTTGTCTGTGTGTTGCATTGTACTTTTAGTTGTATCCCTTACGGGTTAACTAACATGAACTTTGGCTAATGAATAATTAATGAGCCTCCCCTAGGATTCAATCCTAGTTACGCCCCTGTGTAGTGCGGTTCATCGTGCGTGTCGGTTTCTTTGAACGACTAACTGTTGCAGGCAACTAGACCCGCTGTTGTTCTCAGTAGGCAATACTCGTACAAGACAGGATGTACTAGTCAGCTAGCTATCCTGCTTATAGGTATGCAAGGGAGGTAGTACTCTACACGAAAGTCAGTTGTAGGTTTATACACATGTTGCTACACACAGTAAAAACCAGTGATATAAAGTAAAATGTTGAAGGATTGAAGTACCAAAAAGCATTTAAACAAGGTGCAGTATGCAAGCAAAGGTAAGGAATGATAGCATGCAACAATAAGCCAGGGTAGTCTGGCATAGCCACATCCTCTCTCGCTTTATGAGAGGGTGTGGTTATGCCAGACTAAAGCCAGGGATGATAGCATGCAAGATAGCATGCAATCAAGAATAAGCATACAAATTGAAGCATGCAAGCACAGGGATGATAGGATGCAACAATACAGGGGCGTCGGAGCCGTAGCGGCTGGGGCGGCCATGGCCGCCCCACTTTTGATCAAACCAAATTTTTTTTCCATTCATCTCAGCTGTAGGAGCAGCGCGTTCAACTGTCAACAGTAGACTCTTGAAAGATGACGGTCGGTCAACAGTGTACGAAAAACTGTGGCCGCACTGCGCTGTGTATGCGTAGCCGCGTACACGCATGCAGTTGCCTCAGCGATCAGTTATTAGTCCGCAGCTGTGCATGCAGAAAGTGTTAATGCAGTTATATTGGTAGAGTGTTATGGCAGAGCAGTCTCTAGTTCCTGACAAGCCAAATCAGCCTTGAGCCATGTAGATCTACAAACGATAATCACGCCAAGTGCGCATGAGCATGCAATCCAACACTATATAGCGGGATCGTACTGTTATCGCTCGATGGTGCCTTCTGTGCCTACCTGGGCCTTCTACCACTGTTACAAAGCTTGAGCTCCCGCGCTTCGCGCGGGAGGACCTACCCTCTACAGGAGCTTCGCGGTTGATAAGCGCGGTGCAGGCGTAGATCTATACCACCTCAACCACAACCTTTGGCCGCTACACTTCAAATTGCCTTCCGACGCCCTTGCAATAATAACATGCGTAAACCCCATATCCCTGCATCTGTAAATATGAAAAAAGGGGTTACACATGTTATCGTTGTTGCATTGCATGCTATAGCATTCCCTGCCTTTTAATTGCTTGCATTCTTAAATTTGCACGCTTATTGTTGGTTGCATGATATCATCACCTGCACCTTGTTTATATGCTTTTTTGGCACTTCAATCACTACATCCTTCAACATTTTACTAAAATTGTTTTTATATACCAGTGGAGGTAGCAGCCTCAGGTGGTGGTGCCTCACGACTGGCAGTAGGATTAGGAAAATGTGCTGCTTCCACTCTCATTGCCAGTTGAGGTAGGTTGACTGCAGGGCTCCTGAGGGCAGCTACAATAGCCCTCCATGTCGGTCTGGGGTCTACCTGCTTCGTGAATTCGATGAGAACTTGAAGGAGACAGTCGCGTGGCTGTGAGTTGGTTGAGTGTATGGCGTCTACAACGTATAGTGGTAACTTCAATTTCAGACCGAGCGCATACGAATAGTTCTGTGCCTCTATTATCTCCTCCAATACATTGACTGCATCATCTGGAGTCAGTGGCTGATCACCTGTAGGGGCTGCAGTATACGGAGTGGTCGTGAAAGGGCAATCTTAGCCGTACTAAGAGCAAAATACAAGTTATAGGCAAGCTCCGTACCTGCGGCCATGCCTCTATCAACTCTACACAACTCCCTTGCTTCAGTGCAGAAAGGGGTGGGGCACGTTCTAGTATTGTTTATCAGAGGAGGTTGGAGACGGTGTAATAGTGAATATTGTCCCCCCCAAAAGTTGTCCCCCGGACATTATTAACTACTGAATATTGTCCCCCTTGGTGAATAATGTCCCCCATAAGATTCTTTGTTAAGGCAACTGTAGTTGATCTCCTACGGTATTTCTGATAGGGGGGACATTATTCACCGGTGAATAATGTCCCCCCTAAAATGCAGCTGGCTGGCCGATAGCCCGTACCAGGCCGCATGGGGGAGGGGACGAGGCTGTAACGGCTGAGAGAGGTATGTAAACTCTAACCACTAGCCCTAAACTGATCATAGCTCTGCTTTTAGGGCTAGTGATTAGTTTTAACATACCTCGGTCGGCTACGTGGCCTCGCCTCCTCCCCCACCAATTGCTGACCGATTTGCGAACAACGACCACACCCTAATTTTTTAGGGAACATTTTTTGTTCACAGATTATTGCATTGGTGTAACTTGTAATTATACATATAGCAGATACATGGCAAAGCTAGAGCTCCCTTCTGAAGATGCTTTGTCATGCCTTCGTAGCGTTTAGTAGTACGAAGAGCCTAGCTTCCGTGTAGTGTAAGCGATCAACTTTCGAACGGATCTAATTTCGGACACCTACGTATTTCAACGTCATTGAAGGACTAGAGAGTGTGTAAATACCATCAATAGATAGACCTAGACCATCAACTGTTCTCGAAAAACAATCGCTTTTACACGAGTTCTACAGCCGGAATAAGAGAGCGCTGAATACACCGTTCGAAGACGGCAAATTCGGATAAAACAAGAACTTATCGGCCTGAGCACAGTACAGTTGGCAAAAGAGAATTGAGATACCCATGAAAAGAAGAACTATATTTCTTGCCTATTCACCAAATTCAAGCAATTGCTAGGATCTTTTCGACCTACAAGCAAACACTGCAAACTTAGACGAGTCACACCCTCAATTTTCGAACGCAGTATGAAATATTTATATCTGTGCTCTTTAACTCCTTAAATCAAGACATTCTCCTTAGCTGTCCTAATACCATATCATCTTTAACCCCTCAAATCAGGACACTTCACTAATCAGGTCACTACCACACTCATGCCTTATAAGGCAGATGCTCCTATACCATTACACATGTAGACAGTAGGTGGAGTACCATATAGTGGTCTCCACTCCATACCAAATAATCACTGATTTTACGCAATGGTCTCTCATCTTCCTCGCTCAATTCTCTCTTCCCCTCTCCCCCATCTTCCATCCCCTCGCCCTTTCTCTCTCCCTCTCTCCCCTCTCTTCCCTCTCTTCCCTCTCTTCCCTCTCTCACAGGAGGAGGTCAGTGCAGCCAGTCAGCCCTACACTGATAGGGTGGAGCTACCTGATGATGTGGCCAATAGGATGTCTCTGTTTTACGCCAACCCCACCCCCATGTTGAATACACTGATGGGGCTGCTGACGAACTGCTTCAGGAGGTGTGTGTGTGTGTGTGTGTGTGTGTGTGTGTGTGTGTGTGTGTGTGTGTGTGTGTGTGTGTGTGTGTGTGTGTGTGTGTGTGTGTGTGTGTGTGTGTGTGTGTGTGTCACACATGTCCACCATTGCCTACAGACATCCAACAGTACTTGGTATCCCATTGCATTGTACCCTTAGGACAGTCCATTAGGTGGAAGTGGGAATATCCTGTTATGTCCCACTCACTGTATATACCTACTGTCCATCCCATCACATTCCATCATGTACCCCAATGTACCAGGGAACACCCCAAACTGTACCTCCCCTCATGCCTACATCCCACTCTCTATCCCATCCCAATGTACCATGGGAAGGAAGGAATGGATTGGGAACTGTACTACCCTTGTTTTTGTGCTAGTATGACTGAGTATGTACATAAATGTAGTTAGGCTTGCGTACATTATGCCGGCATAAAATTGGGGCTAGTACACGAACTAGCATTATGCGGGAATAATGGGCAGGGTTTACGCACGGCGCATGCGCAGCCACCATTTTTATCACGAGGGATGCTGCTGACCCATTACCCCTGCACCCACATTTTGTCTTCTGAGTGCTTCGCTATGTCTTTAATTAGCACTAGCATTAGCTCGTGTACATCTGATGTGGTGGACTCTACTGCGGATACGACATCTGACCTAGAGAGAGTAGTAGTAGTAGTGCGCCTTACATAATCGACAGATTGCAAGCGCCGCGTCTGTATTTTTCATCATTTTGTTGAGAATATTTGTGGAAATAATGGGTGAATTGTTGGGAATAATGGTAAATATTTACAAGAATGCTGGAATAGAATTATAGGACAATTTTGAAGCATAATGTACTCAAGACTAAATGTAGTGGTATGCTCCTTACTCTCTATTTCTCTCTGTATTATCCCTCTCCCCTCCTCCTCCCTCTCTCTTCCCTCCCACCCTCCCTCCCTCCCTCCCCCCTCCCCCTTCCTCTCTGGGGGCGGGGTCTGGGTACAAGACTACCTAGTGTACAGATAAGCCACTGGAGTAAATGTAAGTATTGTGTATGTGTACTTGTGTAAGATGATGAAATTGTAGAGTGGTCCAATCTAATAAAATATATTACACAATGTCATGTATATATCCATGTACATAACTACATAACAACACATTCTTCAACACTGTCTAATGCTCCCCATCCACCAACTATCATCATCTTGTCGTGTGATGGAGTGACCACTAAACAATAACTCCTACTACTAGACATAGAGCCAATCTTCACCCACTGTCCATCTAGTAGCTGGTGAATGGAGTTGACTTTTGACGCATCTCGCTCCCCACCAACTGTAACTAGCTGTTCACAGAGAGTAGCAGCTGTTGACCTCACCACTGGTAGCTGAGGTAGCGATGTCCATGTAAGGATATTCGATATCAACTGTGATGTGATTGGCTGGTCACTGGATAGTAGAGCTTGAAGGGAGCATGAGTAGCCAGTACCATCATGTCCTATTACATGTATTTGATTGTCACATATTGTGGCTGAAGGGAGGGTGAGATCGTGTGGTAAGTTGGTTAGTTCATACCATCTTCTACTCCTCACATGAAATAGTTTAACTGTAGCAGTCCAACCACCAACACCAACACTCCCCCCAATCACTACTATATACTTGCCATCTGATGTACTAACTACAGCAGGAGAGGAACATGCAGTGTTCATTGGGGGGTAGTGCTCAACCCATTGGCCCTGTCGTAATTTAAATAGTTTGTTAGTACAACGAGATCCACCATATCCCCCCACAGCAGTCAGTTCCCCATCAATGATGACTAGTCCAGAGTTACGATATGGAGATGGAGGAAGTTCCTCCCATTTCTCTGTACTCAGTTGATATCTGTAAACTAATTTGGAGTCAAGTGGTGTGAAATATGCAAATTGTTCATCAGTCGTTGCAGATCCTCTCCTCATTCCAAGTGGTGCTGTCTTCTTTTTATGGCACTGCACAGTGAGCTGAGGAGAGATCACATGACATGTAATGTACATCATGATGTAATGTGTATTGTCATATCTGGACCACATGTACACTATAGTAATGGGAGATTTAATGACCCCAGCAGGATTTAGGATGGCTATGTACAAGTACACATGCTACATGTACAGGTCCAGTTCAACATGTAGATATTGCCAGGGAATGTACACATACTACACCTCAATATACTGCATAGTAGGAAATATGGCAGGTTTTTCTGACCCAATCAACATTAGTCATGTGACTGGTCATGTATGCACGTCTGTACACAGTGAGAGTGTCTATAGCCACATTAGACTAAATAGGATGTGGCTATTGAATGGGGTTAGATATAATGTATGGAGAGAGGGAGAGAAGTTACCTTTCTCTGTTTGGAGGGAGGTATGGAATGGGGTACAGCTACAGGTCTAGCAGCTTGTGGAGTGGACTGGAATGGAGACAAGTATACACAATCTTACATTTTCTGAGATTGTCTCTCAATATCAACTGTACCTGCTGTGTTGATTGAGAGGTAGAGCTAATGGTGTGGGGAGGTGGCAGTACAGGACTCTGTGTCTGGGAATGGAGGAGGTAGTACCAGCCATATCACTAGTACAGATAGCATAATTCATACTCTGATATTGTAGGTGCGTGAAGGAAGGGGAGGTGGCTCATCTGTCATACTAAACTGTTGCTGCTCTCTCATGATGGTCTCCTCTGCCTAGCAAGATATGGAGACAATAACATTATTCACAGCACCTACATACATCACTATTCCACATACACAGTACCTAATGTTAGCGTGATAGATTGTACATCTATCATTATTTATACACTCAAAAAACCAGTTACTGATTTGTAACTAAACTAGGAGTTGCTAACTAAACTAGGAGTAACTAAACTAGGAGTTGCTGACCTTGATCCTACCTACCCACCTACGCACATGACTACCTCACTTCCCTACCTACCCACCTACACACATCACTACCTCACTTCCCTACCTACCCACCTACACATATCGCTACCTCACTTCCCTACCTACCCATCTGCAAACATTACTACCTCACTTCCCTACCTACCCATCTACACACATCACTACCTCACTTCCCTACCTACCCATCTACAAACATCACTGTCAAAATGGACCAAAAATATCATTTTCCCATCTTAATTATATCCATTATTCATAGTTTTAAACCCAGACCCATCAAGTCTCACGCATTGCGTGTGATTCTCACACATTTCAGCGCTATCTCACACTCTCACCCTTGCACTCATCAATATTTCACGCATTAGCAGGCGATCACATGCCAGTCCTCAATCGCACAAGGCGAGACCTGAAGGACACTACGTTCAGAACCCTCTGCGCATGTAACATGGCAATATAACAACACACCTGTACCTGTTTGGAGGGAGGTATGGAATAGGGTACAGCTAAAGGTCTGGCAGCTTGTGGAGTGGACTGCAATGGAGACATATACATACAAATAACACTTTTAGTTGAACTACATTGTATGCCTATTCACTGTTGAGAGATACCACCTCCACATATGACTACCCCACCTCCACCTCCACATACGACTATATACCCCACCTCCCTACATACCCACCTCCACATATCACTACCCCACCTCCCTACATACCCACCTCCACATATCATTACCTCACCTCCCTACATACCCACCTCCACATATCATTACCCCACCTCCCTACATACCCACCTCCACATATCACTACCCCACCTCCCTACATACCCACCTCCACATATCACTACCCCACCTCCCTACATACCCACCTCCACATATCACTACCCCACCTCCCTACATACCCACCTACACATTTTCTGAGATTGTCTCTCATTATCAACTGTACCTGCTGTGTTGATTGAGAGGTAGAGCTAGTGTGTAGTTTGCTGGTGTGGGGAGGTGGCAGTACAGGACTCTGTGTCTGGAAATGGAGGAGGTAGTACCAGTCACATCACTAGTACAGCTAGCATTATTCATACACTGGGGAAACCAGTTACTAGAAGTGACGACCTTGATCCTACATACCCACATACACACATCACTACCTCACTTCCCTACCTACCCACCTACACACATCACTACCTCACATCCCTACCTACCCACCTACACACATCACTACCTCACTTCCCTACCTACCCACCTACACACATCACTACCTCACTTCCCTACGTACCCACCTACAAACATCACTACCTCACTTCCCTACCTACCCACCTACAAACATCACTACCTCACTTCCCTACCTACCCACCTACAAACATCACTACCTCACTTCCCTAACTACCCACCTACACATGTCACTACCTCACTTCCCTACCTACCCACCTACACACATCACTGCCTCACTTCCCTACCTACCCACCTACAAACATCACTACCTCACTTCCCTACCTACCCACCTACACACGTCACTACCTCAGTTCCCTACCTACCAACCTACACACATCACTACCTCACTTCCCTACCTACCCACCTACAAACATCACTACCTCACTTCCCTACCTACCCACCTACAAACATCAGTATCTCGCTTCCCTACCTATACCTACCTACACACATCACTACCTCACTTCCCTACCTACCCACCTACACACATCACTACATCACTTCCCTATCTACCCACCTACACATGTCAATACCTCACTTCCCTACCTACCCACCTACAAACATCACTACCTCACTTCCCTACCTACCCACCTACAAACATCACTACCTCACTTCCCTACCTACCCACCTACAAACATCACTACCTCACTTCCCTACCTACCCACCTACACACATCACTACCTCACTTCCCTACCTACCCACCTACAAACATCACTACCTCACTTCCCTACCTACCCACCTACAAACATCACTACCTCACTTCCCTACCTACCCACCTACACACATCACTACCTCACTTCCCTACCTACCCACCTACAAACATCACTACCTCACTTCCCTACCTACCCACCTACACACGTCACTACCTCAGTTCCCTACCTACCAACCTACACACATCACTACCTCACTTCCCTACCTACCCACCTACAAACATCACTACCTCACTTCCCTACCTACCCACCTACAAACATCAGTATCTCGCTTCCCTACCTATACCTACCTACACACATCACTACCTCACTTCCCTACCTACCCACCTACACACATCACTACCTCACTTCCCTATCTACCCACCTACACATGTCAATACCTCCTCAGGCACGTTAAGGACTGGGACCGCAATTCCGCCCACGCGCAATTTAATCGCGTCACAAAATCGCGTGATAATCATGTGTTTGCGGCGCGCGGTGTAAGTATCGTCTCGATCGCTCGCCTTTGTGTACAAACCAGCATGATGAACTACGTCTACTGCGTTAGAGAGATGCTGGAGAAGACTTGGATGGTCTGAATTAGCGTTGTAAGAGTCGATCACGCCAACGGAGGTGTGGCCCGGGGATTTCCCGTAGGTAGTTGGTCATGTGATAATGCAGAAGTTAGGTAAGAGCCGGCTCAGACGCGATGCGGATTAGTAGCAGACGAACTTAGGAGAAGTTTTCTGTATTCTCAGGTAGCTTAATGCTCTTTAATCATCGTATCAATTTTGGGAATCGATTGTCACTTGAATACAAAAGTTAGAGTCGATTAATGGACTCCCTGTAGGTACCGTTTTCTGGTTTTCCGGTTATATATCGTTAGTCTATGAAGCTTGCGTTACCCAAAATTGATAGCATGGAGTTTGAATTACCACCTTTCTTATGGTACCATGTATGTTCTCCTAAAGCAGAGTTTTCAAGTCTGCATTTTGCATTTTAGTATGGAAAAGGGCCGCCGCTAAACTCAATGTATCCCATCAACGAAGCTATGGGCGTGGCTTAATTTAACCACGCCTTTTGTGGTTTAATAGTACTATTAGTAGGCTTTGTTTTGTATTCACAAAACAATCAAATGTTGAGTTATGTGGAGTTTAAATTTGAACTAAATTCATGGTATTTATTGCTTGACCCAGTCCTTAATACACCTGAGTCACTTCCCTACCTACCCACCTACAAACATCACTACCTCACTTCCCTACCTACCCACCTACACACATCACTACCTCACTTCCCTACCTACCCACCTACACATGTCACTACCTCACTTTCCTACCTACCCACCTACAAACATCACTATCCCAAAAAAGAAATGGATCAAAATCATCATCCACCCAGCCCAACATACCCACCTAAACCACCTTCCTGTACAGATTTCTTATTTATGGCACTACAAATGAACCAAAACCATCTCAATTCATTCTCCTTTATCCATTATTCATAGTTCTAACCCTTGCCCCACAACTTGCTGCAATAGTCCCATACCCAGACCCTCTTTAAAAGTGGCAGAAGGTTTGGATTAGTAGACTTGTGCAGTGCTTGCTGCATTTTCCCCCCAAATCAAGTTGCCCACAGATAACAGTTTACTCTGTCAAGCCATAGATAACTACGGACTGGGATTGGAATCAGGTCATGTGAGCGTTACGTGTTCAGTATATTAGCGCACGCTCACTCCGCGTTACGGTATTTCTCACCTTGGTGTGTGCTTCGTGCGTGGAGAGAAGAGTCAGTTATCACAGAAGAAAATCAAGAATCGGTTATTTTTTTAAGCTTCGAGAAAGACAGAGTGCTACAGGGTGCTGGAGAAGACGGAGGACACTTCTACAGGTGAGCTTTAATTGGGAGATAGGTTGTAGATAATGTATTACTCAATTCTGCACCTGGGTCTTCAAACAGACCTTCTTTGTGTACCTCTATATTCTTTACCTGTACTCCAGGCATCTGGGGAACGTTGTTAGATTTAGTACTAACCCAAAGTAATTGCATGGTTGCAAAGTCTAGGTTTTCATAGTGTTCTACACTCTATAAAGTGATGTCATAACACTTGGCTTGATCCTCTTTCTTGTGTTGTTTTGTGTACCTGCCAGCTTACCATGCAAGCATCAACTGGTATTCTGATTAACTCTGGATACTCCTGAAGGTCTTATGTGTTGCACTATCCATATTATATCACTTTTCTCTGTCCCAGTTCAGCTAGATATGTATATGTTGTTTATGTGTTGTTATTTTGGTCAGAATGGGGAGGAAGTTAAAGCTAAGTGTGCATAGAAAGAATGAGGAGAGAAAGAAGAGGGCTGCAAAACAGAGAACTACATTGTAAAAATTCCCCTGTGTGCCCTAGACCTACCTGCCCCAACGACTTCAGAAGGACTGTCCTTTCTTGTGTCTCTCCCACTGCGTATGTTTATAGATGGGTCTGTGGAATCTGTACAGGAACTTTCACATCGACTTCGGAAAGCAGAGTTGTTACCAAATGGTTGGTGCATACAATAATAAAGTTATAGGTACTTCAATGCTTTGTAGGTTGGATAGATGCATCAGTTGATCCAGATAACACTGGACGAAAAGTAAGATTTCCTATGTGACCTTCTGTGGAATAGGTCACATTTCATGACCCGTCCTCTACCTATCCAGTAGTAGATAGGGCTAAATGTCCTGTATGTACGAATATACAGGACATTTAGCTCTATCTGCTACTGGATAGGTGACCTATTCCACAGCAGGTCACATAGGAAATCTTACTTTTCGTCCAGTGTAACTTGGTGCTCTGCAAGTTGAGCTGTGAGAATTCTCCCCAGGTGTTATACAGCCTTACTGTGTATCCAGATTTTTCCTGGGTTGTACACTACTCTGGACGTCAGGTATGTATATAATATGCCTAATCTAATGCATTCACATACATGAGTGTTTGTTTTAGGTGTGCTCACGAACACTATTGGAGGGTGTTCCGATCATACTCAACAAGGCTTGTGATGTGCTGGAAGTGCTCTGTAGGTTAGAGAACAGCAAAACATGCTGTGGCAACCCAGACACAAAGTTTCAACCTCTCATTGGTCAACGTAAAGGGGTCTTTCGTTCATCAACAGGTCAGAATACATACTTTTTGACATTTTTTAAAAAACTCTTTTTTTTACAGGAGACAATGTAGTAGCTGAGCATGAATCATCTCTTGGTTTTGCAACAATACGTCACATAGATTGTGAACTCTTGCTGCCACTCACAAACTCTGGTGACCATTGTGTGAAGTGTGCATCTCACCGTAGTGTTCTTCGCTCTATGCATAGCCGTCAATGTCGTGGGAATGCTGACGATTCTAGCCTGCCAAGTAGCCATACCAACTATCGCTATCTTTCATCACCTGTAAAAAATGAATGCCTCCGAAATCTTCACCAGCTTAGTCGTGCCTCAGGTAAGCAGCTGAAAAGGTTGCAGGAAAAGCTTGCGGCTGCTACCGAAACGCATGGGTTGAATGTAGATGAAGGCCTTCATAATGGCATTGAGGAGATCATGATGGCTAATTCAGGCAGAGTTGGATCAGAACTAACTCCTGGTTCATTTCCCTCCATCTTCTGGCAACAACAACAAGAAGCTGCACTCAAGAAAGACCTGCGAGGGATGAGATGGCACCCACTAATGGTGAAGTGGTGTTTGTACCTAAGGCACTGCTCTAGTGGTGCATATGAGACACTGAGAAAATCCTGTGTCCTTACTCTCCCATCACAACGCACCCTTCGTGATTATACGTACACAGTGAAAGCATCATCAGGATTCTCCACTGAAGGAGACAGGCAACTCATGGAGGCAGCATGTGTCCTTACATGTCCAGAGTATGAGAAGAATGTGATTATCACAATGGATGAAATGCAAGGACCTGGTATTTGACAAGCATACAGTTGGCATTGTCAACCTCGGGGACATCAACCAACACTTACGTCAATTTGAACAGAGCCTACAGTCCCCAACAGATGTGACCACCCTAGATACACTGGCCAAGTCGATGCTTGTGATTATGGTTAGGGGTCTATTCTCACGCTTGAACTACCCTTACGCACAGTTCCCGTGTGTGAACCTGAGTGGAGATGTCCTATTTGACCCTCGGTGGGAGGCAGTGATGAGATTGGAAAGGTAAAGAATCATGCAGGTAGAAATGTTTATACGACAGGTAGCATTTTTGCATGTTTGTTTGCCAGTGCCATTATGCAGCTGTATACACATTGCATTTTTAGATTGAGCTTGAGGGTCCATGGGCTAACTTGCGATGGTCTCTCTGCGAATCGACGATTCTTCAAGTTACATGATCCAAGCAGCAAAATTGTGTACAAGGTACCTAACCCATATGCTGAAGATGGCCGGCAGCTGTACTTCTCTGATCCCCCTCATCTACTAAAAACGACACGTAATGGATGGGCTAGTACAAAGCGACGTCTCTGGGTATGTACATGTATAAATATATTGTTTCATTGTAATGTACATGTACTTATCACTCAGTGCAATGGAAGAGAGATCCTATGGGATCATCTCGAAGACCTTTACAAGAAAGATGGTGTAGCACACAGAAATGCTGCTGGATTACGCTTGGTTCCCAAACTGAAGTATGAACATGTTTTCCTTACATCCTATTCCAAGATGCGAGTTGACCTGGCTGCACAGGTATGTACATGTATATATGTATATGCATAGAAACCATTTACTGAACATGTGTATGCTATACACATAAGCAAGACCTTTCGCTGTTCCCATAGGTTCTCAGTACATCTGTAGCCAAAGCCTTGTCTCTCACTGGTGAACCTGAGGTTGAGGAGACTGCCCGCTTTGTCGAAACCTTCGACAAATTCTTTGACGCTCTCAACGTGAACAACTTTAGTGTTGGTCATAGAAAGCGAAAGACATTTCAGCTGCCGTACACCTCGGGGGATGATTTCAGACTTAAGGTTGTATTACAAATGTCATCCATCAACCTTGTGTTGCATACATACTATGTTTTACCTATAGTGGCTGAGTGAAGTGTTTCCTCCTTACCTTGATGAATGGGAACAGAGTGTAAAAGCACGTGAAGGGTTTAGCAACTCTGAAAAGAAAAAGATGCTCTTAAGTCAGGAGACACTTTTAGGTCTCCGGATGACCGGTATGTGCTCCCAGCGTAAATTGCAAAATTTGCATGACAATTGCTTTCTATATCTATTTACAGTGTTGTCATTCATTGAACTCGTGCCCTCCTTGTTCAAGATTCCTGGAGTTAAAGCTTTTTTAAGTGAGAGGATAAGCCAAGATCCCTTAGAGAAATTTTTCGGGTGCCAGCGGCAAAGGGGGGGGAGGCACGAAAACCCAAATGTACTAGAATTTTCTAGGAACACACAAGCTCTGAGGGTAATCGATTCCTTTTGTACTGGGATGGTAAAAGGGAACTGTCGTGGACATACAAGTTCTTTGGTATCTGACAAGGAGAATGTTCCCCTACGCCGCTGCCATAGACAGTCAAAGAACTGAGTTAATTATTTAATAATCATTTTACAATAAATGCATTCAGTATTGTTACTTATTACATAGTTTGGTTCTCAGTCCCTGCAAGCTCTTCTTTGAACACTGCTTGTACATTTCAATGAATGCCCCAGCAAATGAGAAGCCACGCACTGTAACATAATGCTCGACAACTAGGTAAGCATGCACCAGTAGAAATTAATATCAGCGTTCTTCACCAGCTCTGTTACAACTTTCTCTCTAAAGTCGTCATTCATTTCACTTGTGTTGCTGACTTTAAGATGGTGTCGAAGATTCTCTTCAATGGCGACAAACACCATGTATGTGACATCCTTTACATGGCATAGGCCTCCCCTGTCTATGCTATTGGTCCATTGCTGTGAAGAAGTCACTTCATTGTCTTCATTACCAGCATCATCTTTGCACATATCATCAATTGCTAAATAAGCTCTCCCTTCAGTGGATGGTTTGCAGTGTTGATTTTTTTCTTCAATGAACGGCAAACATATCCAGCTGTGTATCTAAGTGCATTAGCCTCTTCGTGGGTGATCTCCTCTGCACTAACATCATCAGATTGCTTAGGCTTGAATGCCTTCTTCACCAATGTTCTGAAGACTTTGTCAGAAATATACTGCCAAAATAATGGTATGGATTGGGATTGAATGGCAGTCCCAAGGAACTCGTGCCACATAGATTGGAAAGACTCTGAGTTTCTAACTTCATGGTACTTTGACCACATCTGTTCCCGTCTTGCTTGTTGGCATGCTTGGGCAGATCTAATGTCGATGCACTTCTCCAGCATAGCTACTAGCTTGGTTGTAAACACATGTAATTGGGCATTATCTCCAGTTGTTGCCCACCTATAGAGCTCCTTACCTGTTTTTAGAGCTAAAATAGCCGGTGTTGTTGGCAACTGAAAGCCTTCATCTTCGAGGAAACACTGGAGTGCCTCCATGAACACGGCTAAAGAAACAAAGATAAAGCGGTTATGTGACGATGTGAACTACACACAAATTCTTCAGGTTACTGCTTACACACCTGTCCCACTCATATCGTTGTACTGATATCCTTGCACCTTGCACCATCCGTAGTTATCTATGGCTAAACTGAGAGCCACTTCACGCGTGAGCAAAAGACGCTCATGGGCATGGTGTTTATGACGTCACATGCAACTTCCGCTGTAACGCGGAGTGGGTGAGAAATTTTTCACGTTTCCAATCCCAGTCCGTAGTTATCTATGGTCAAGCTGGCACTTAATGAAATAAGTGTTTGTTATTTCACACTGTCAGGGAAACCTTAGTTCCCCTTCTCGTCTGGACATGGACCTTAATGGTATCTGTAGCCTAATAGTCTGGTATACGTAGTCTAATAGTATACACTAATAATGTTTGCACGAGGATGTAGGTGGTAGTCTATTAGTCTACTGATAGTGTAGGTCTAGTTAGTCACAATACCTAATGTAGTATATTGCAAGTCACTAGGGGTGGGATAACTGAGATCATCTAGTGTTACATCTATCATCTCATCTCACTTCATCCTGTGTTGTACTTGTCACCTATAGGGCCACTTATGCAATGCCCACACTGTTTCACCCACATATCCTCCCATATTCTTATCCACCCACTTATCACTTGGTCTTCACCTCACCCCTAGTTCCTGCCCTATTTAGTATAAATTGGGCCGAGTTCTGTTTGTAAGTTAGTGAGTACAAGGAAAAGAATATTATATTCGCAACCAGCTGTCAACAGAACCTGCGGAGTCCTTCACATTTGGTGGCAGCGGTGGGATCGCACGTTGCAGTAGCTACAACGGGGATCACTACGCCTATCGATGACAACTCGCTCGGGACACGCATATAAAGTGATGGACGATACTCCGCGACACCAACGGGAGTCTTCCCCACCTCACCACGACACAACCTCAACGCACACCCACACAGCCGATCGCGAACTACCAAATCTCGTTCAAACGATGCAGGCGATGCTAGAAGATCGCAGATTACAAGAGGCCGAGATAGCAGAAGATCGCAAGCGGCGAGAAATCGAAAATGAAGAGCGCATGAGAGGGATGCGCGAACAAATCGAGATGCTACAACAGTTGGTTACAGACAGAACCACAGCCACTACCTGTCGAAGTCCGAACGATGGCGAAGGGATGAGGCTCACCCGCCTCTCGGATCAAGACGATATCGAAGCATACCTCCTCACCTTCGAACGGATGATGCAGGCGTACGAGGTTGACCGACCACGGTGGACCTACAAGTTGGCACCCCAACTAACCGGCAAGGCACAGCAGGCCTATGCCGCACTCAGTATCGCCGACGCCAGTGACTATGACACATTAAAAATAGCCATCCTGAGATGGTACAATATTAACGAGGAGACATACCGTCGCCAGTTCGTCGGCGAAACTCAAGAAGGGCGAGACCCCACGGGAGCTCGTCATCCGCCTTCGAGACCTAGTCAAGAAATGGGGAAGAGAGTGTGGAACTATGGATGCACTCTTCGACCTGATGGTGAAAGAACAGCTATTGAACTGCCTGCCCGAAGAGGTCAGAGTGTGGATTAGAGAGAGAAAACCCAAGGACAGTGAGGAGGCGGGAGAACTTGCAGAGGCATTCCTACAGGCCAGAGACATCCCAGAGGGCGAGAGTAGAAGCAAATTGCCCAAGGAACAGCGGCAAATATCGCCGAGCAACTGCCCCAGATGTGGATTGGCTGGCCACTGGGCGAGTGACTGCCCAAAGCCAAGGGAAAAGAGAGAAGGTAACACTAACTCTAACCCCTCTAATCCCAGTGATAAGAGTAAGAAACAGGAAAGGGATATATACTGTTTCATATGCAAAGAGAAGGGACACATGTCTTTCAAGTGCCCTAAGAGCTCCGGGCTCTTTTGTGAGGAGAGTGAGCCTGAGACACATGCTGGAACCACTGATGTCTGTCGCAGCGGCTGCGTTAATGGAGTTATGGTGGAGGACATTATTTTGGACACTGGGGCTTCCAGGACCCTAGTACGGGAAGACCTAGTGCCACCCTGCACTATCAAGGACGGCGAGTGGGGCTTCCAGGACCCTAGTACGGGAAGACCTAGTGCCACCCTGCACTATCAAGGACGGCGAGGTAACCATTCGATGTGCTCATGGTGATAATATCACTTATCCCCTAGCAAGTGTCAAGATCTCGGTAGGAGGAGAGGAGCTGAATGTGAGGGCCGCCGTTTCGAAGACGCTTCCAGCATCTGTGCTACTGGGACGTGATGTGCCTGAGCTGATGGACCTGCTTGGGGGTAATAGAGGGGAGGCAACAACAGGTACCCCTGCACTAGCACTAGTGGCTACTACAAGGGCCCAGGCGAAGCAACAACACCGAGAAAGGATCGAGACAGAAGAACGGGAGCAGGCCTCCGGTGTAATTCCCTCAAGCGTAGATGGCGCGGAGGAAAAAACAGACACACCGGGTATGTTGTTTGACTTTGATGCCTCTCTTTTCTCAGGAAGCCGGTGAAGACCTAGACTTACCCGGTTGGAAAAGAGGTGGGGCCGACAAACACATGCCACACAAGAATCTGAAGCCATCCCACCGGCCCCAGTAGACTTATCAGCAGAGGAGATCTCCCGTTTACAAGCCGAAGACCCTACTCTAGAGGCCGTTCGAAATTCGGCAAGAGGGGGGTCAAAGTCGGCTGGCCGCGGGTACTTCGAACGCGATGGACTGCTGTACAGACGCTATATTCCGCCAGGATGTGAACAAGGGGAAGAGGAGGCAAGGGCGATTGAACAACTTGTATTGCCCAAACCGTGTCGAGGAGCTGTACTGCGCATGGCTCACAGCATTCCGCTAGCCGGGCATCTGGGGAGGAATAAAACGACCAGCCGTATCCTACAGCGATTCTACTGGCCCACAGTCTTTAAGGACGCGGCTAGCTACTGCAAATCATGTGCAGAGTGTCAGAAAACCTCTCCCAGACACACTCCTGCTGCCCCTCTCATACCTCTCCCCATAATAGACGAGCCGTTCAGTCGGATCGCGATGGATATCGTGGGACCACTACCACGCAGTCGGTCAGGAAAGAAATATATCCTGGTCGTCTGTGATTACGCTACCCGATACCCAGAAGCTATCGCTCTGAAGTCGATTGATGCTGAGTGTATCGCCGAGGAGCTGATCAAGCTCTTTGCCCGCGTTGGAGTACCATGGGAAATTCTGACAGACCAGGGCAGCAATTTCACTTCGCAACTGCTGGCTGAGCTATACAAGCTCCTACACGTCAAGCCCATCAGAACCAGCCCGTACCACCCACAAACGGATGGCCTGGTTGAGCGATTCAACCAGACATTGAAGGCTATGCTGCGAAGGACGGCCGATGAAGAGGGTAAGAACTGGGATCACTTCATTCCTTATCTCCTCTTTGCTTATAGGGAGGTACCACAGGCATCTACTGGTTTCTCACCGTTCGAGCTCCTTTATGGCCGCCAAGTTCGTGGACCGCTAGACATCCTACGCGAAACCTGGGAGGCGAGTACGAAAAGTAGTGACAGTGTGGTATCCTATATTCTATCCATACAGGACAGACTCGCAAAGCTGCAGGAACTGGTGCATACAAACCTGGCGAACGCCCAAAAGACCTAGAAGACCTGGTATGATCGTCATGCCAGAGAGCGGGTACTGAAACCCGGAGACCAGGTGCTCGTTCTACTCCCCACTTCCACCAATAAGCTATTATCTTCTGGGAAAGAAAGGGAGACGAAGAGCCGGTGATCAATCACCTACTCACTCCACAGCAGGCTGAGGAACTACAAGCCTTGCTCAGCAACTTTCAGGACGTCCTCTGCAACAAACCGGGTAAAACAACGATTGCCGAACACTCAATCACGACAGACTCAGCACAGCCTACACGTCTTGCACCATACCGCCTACCACACGCCTTTCGAGAGGCGGTACACCAGGAACTGAAGGAGATGAAACAAGCCGGGATAATTGAACCATCCTCGAGCCCATGGGCGGCCCCGATTATCCCAGTAAGGAAGAAAGACGGCTCTATGCAACTATGTGTGGACTACCGCCGTCTCAACGCAGTTTCACAGACCGATGCCTACCCTATGCCAAGAATCGATGACCTGATTGATCGGATTGGGGGAGCTCGGCTCATCACAACCCTGGACTTGGCAAGGGGATATTGGCAAGTTCCTGTCAGGAAGGAAGACCGACCAAAAACAGCATTCACCACACCCCACGGTCTTTTCCAGTTTCGAGTTATGCCCTTTGGTCTACAAGGGGCCCCCGCCACATTCCAGCGAATGATGGATTCGCTACTACGGGGTCTCGAGACACACACAGCAGCGTATCTCGACGACGTGGTTATCCACAGCCACACGTGGAAAGAACATTTGCACCACATACACACAGTTCTCTCGAGGATGAGGGATGCCAACCTCACAATCAAACCCAAGAAGTGCCAATTTGGAATGCATAACTGTACTTATTTAGGGCACATCGTGGGCGACGGACAAGTCAAGCGAGAGCCAGTGAAACTGGATGCTGTGAGATCGTTTCCACAACCGACTGCCAAGAAACATGTGAGGGCCTTTCTTGGTTTAACAGGGTATTACCGAAAATTTATCCCTGAGTTCGCTACCACAGCAGCCCCTCTCACAGATCTCACGCGAAAGAGCAGCCCCAACCGAGTTGTTTGGACGGATGACTGTACACGGGCGTTTGAAAAATTGAAGGAGAAACTGTGTACAGCACTGGTCCTATATAGCCCCGACTTTACGAAGCCATTCGTACTACAAACAGATGCTTCTGATAGAGGCATTGGAGCCGTACTCAGCCAACTTGATCCCGACGGTACCGATCACCCCGTGTCCTTCTATAGCCGAAAGCTATTGCCGCGCGAGGAAAAATACTCGACAATCGAAAAGGAGTGCCTCGCGATTCGGGATGCAGTCCACGCTTTCAGGGTATACCTACTGGGACGCCCGTTTACCATACAAACCGACCATCGCGCACTTGAGTGGCTCAACCGATGGAAGGACAACAATGCACGCCTTACACGCTGGAGCCTCGCTCTACAGCCATTTGACTTACAAGTCACCTACCGCAAAGGAAACACGAACGGGAATGCGGACGGCCTCTCGCGGGCCTTTTCGAACTCTTCACCGACACTTGTGTCGCAAAAGAAGGAGGGGGAGTGTCAGGGAAACCTTAGTTCCCTTCTCGTCTGGACATGGACCTTAATGGTATCTGTAGCCTAATAGTCTGGTATACGTAGTCTAATAGTATACACTAATAATGTTTGCATGAGGATGTAGGTAGTAGTCTATTAGTCTACTGATAGTGTAGGTCTAGTTAGTCACAATACCTAATGTAGTATATTGCAAGTCACTAGGGGTGGGATTACTGAGATCATCTAGTGTTACATCTATCATCTCATCTCACTTCATCCTGTGTTGTACTTGTCACCTATAGGGCCACTTATGCAATGCCCACACTGTTTCACCCACATTTCCTCCCATATTCTTATCCACCCACTTCTCACTTGGTCTTCACCTCACCCCTAGTTCCTGCCCTATTTAGTATAAATTGGGCCGAGTTCTGTTTGTAAGTTAGTGAGTACAAGGAAAAGAATATTATATTCGCAATCAGCTGTCAACAGAACCTGCGGAGTCCTTCACACACACCCATGCACTTAAGAAGCCATAGAGAGTGCACAATTCTACTCTAGAGAGGGTCTGGGTACGAGACTACTGCTACAACATGTACACTCACAGTACATGTACAGTACCTCCTTGATGGTCTGTACATCCTTCTCTCTCTTTCTACAGAAAGAAATATATGACATCATCTAAACAGACGTCTAGCGTGTTGCTGTGACAACTGAGTTACCATAGCAACTCAGCTGACTGAGGTAAATGTAATGGACACTGATGAGGAAAAGAACTTACGTAGATAAAATACAGGATTAAATTGTGAAAGGATTGCAGTGTGTTTACAAACAGGTATAGCTATTTACCGTTTGACAACCATCAACTCCGACTCTATAGCTATTTTCTCCCTCTCTCTCTCCATCCTAGCCTCCTGTAGATCTGCCAGCTGCTTGTACTGCTGTAGACTCTGCGCATTCATCTCTACTGCCAGCTGGAAGGGAAAGAACATGTCTAGTGATTGGTTTGGACATGAAGACATGAATGAACTTACTTTCAGCTGTTGCTGAAGATCAGAAATCTCTTTTAAATAGCTATTTATGTGTGTATCTTTCTCGACAAGCTTTTCTCAGAGCTGATCTTCCTTCTCTGCCATCCTCTCTCTCAGCTGATCTGCATGTTCCTTTCTCAGCTTTCTTCTCAATGTCTTCATCCTCTCTACACTCTGTGTATTGCAGGAATTTTAAGGCTTTTCATTTAAGTTACACCCCTTTCTAATTTTGCTTATGGCTTTCCAGACTTATCAGTCATAGCCGGAAGATGATTACTACAACAGGGGAGGGGGGGGGGGGCACGCAACAAAACAGTTTGACCTATGAAATAACTGCATGGGAGCAAATTGCATTCATGCCACATATTTTGGCAGGGAGTAATTTTTAAAATATGCAAGGAAGAACGCATATTCCAAAACTTCGTCTTATTTGTCAATGTGTGGAAAATGTTGTACTAGATCCCCCTTGTCTTGGAGGCATTATGACAATTAAAGTAAAGTGAGCTGTTCCCTCAAATGTATATATATGCACCAAGACTGCAGAGGGGAGGGGCACAATATACTATGATTATTTCAAGGAAAGCACGTGCCTCTGGTGCTCGCCCTCCCTTTACACCGCTTATGTCAGTCATTAAGAAAAGTACTCTGACCTTTATTCTTTCTAACTCCAGCTCTGTTACTGCTCTGGCCTTATCTCGTTCCAGTTCAGTGATACTCCCATCACGTATCCCCAACTCCCTCACTCCCTCCTCAATCCTCTTCTTCAGCTTTTGTATCTTTTCTTTGCATTTCTCCAGCTTCTTCTCCTTCTCCTGAAGCTTGGCCTTGGCCTCTTGAAGCTCATTCTCTTTTACTTTAATAATCTCCTGAAGAACTTCTTTTTCATCTTGGCTTATTGAAAGATGCTGGGCATGAAGTTTCTTGAAGCACTCCAGTTCACTTTCTTTTTAATCTCCTCCAGCAGGAGCAGTTTCTCTTGCTCTAACCTCTCTACATCTTCTACCATCACTTCAGCTTCTTCCCTGGCACTTGCAGTTCTCTCTCCATTTTGTCTTCTCTCTATTTCGAGTTTATCTAATTTCTTGTCTATTTCTATCAGTTTGGAATCATCTGTCTCAGTGCTGACTTTAACCCTTTTGGTCTTCATTCTCGGCTCAGCATCCAACTGTATTTAAGACAGACACATCTCACAAGCAATAAACCACAATGTTTAACACTCACTTCTGTTTTAACTACAGGAGAGACAGTTGGTGACTTCTGAGCAGTCTCTGGCTCCAGTTCAGATGGAAAGGGCACACCTACAGAGATACAATACAGTCCATATATTGTTATAGTAAGAGTATATAGGTCTAGGAAGGGGGGCTAAGGGGACTGAAGCCACAAATAATTTGTAAGGGGGGCAGAACCCCCTAATATTCCAGTCATATCAGGCTTGCAGGAAAGCCCTAGTACTAGCCCTAAACTCCCAAGGGTAGAGTCAGGCTATGGAGTATACCATATTTCTCAGCAATATTCCTTGCCACATGACGTTCATTGATAGCCACCAGGGCCCTAACTAGCTTGGCCCACGAAGGTCGTTCATCAATTCTCTCCCATTTCCTTAGTGTTTCTCGCCTCCTGTCTGCTACATATCGATAATCAACTTCAATGTCGTCAAGATCAGATTCCGGGACCCCAAGTTCAAGGCCCAGCTCATACATCCTCCGCACACACATCAGATCATTTAATAATAATCTCATCGATACCTCTGTATACAGGTGTGAAAGGTAAAGTATAACTACAGTCCAGTCTGTTGTCAGTGAGTACGTACCTGGTCTTGGTACTTCCACTCTGCAGCCTCGAAGCAAGCTCCCAAACTCTAAGACTTGACTGTTGACCCACGTATCCATGCAACTTTCTTGGGTTTTATTGTTGACAGGAATGACTTTATGGTTCTCCTTGTGGGTGTGGTCAGGACACACTAGGTAGAACTGTGTGTCTACCTTACACCTAACACCATCTGGTGACCCCAAGTCACCTGTAGGTTGGTATAATGAGAGGGGAGAGTGGGGGAAGGGAGGGAAGGGAGGGGAGCCAGGGAGGGAGGGAGGCGAGGAAGAACAGAGGGAGGAGGGAGGGAGGGGGAGAGAAGGAAGGAGGGAGGGAGGGGGAGAGGGAGGGAAAACAGTCATACAGTCATACAGTTCTAAAGAATGCTTTTAGACCAAATAAATATAATCAAGGATACAAAACATTGCTATGTCAAACAACAAAATAACTAATAGAGTATTGTACTTCAATTAAAAACAAAAACAGAAAGAAAACCAAAAAAGGACAAAATACACAAACAAAAAACAAAAACAACAAAACAAAAAACACAAACAAAACAATTATCAAATTTATCTATTGAGGGGAGGGTTGGTTGGCGATGAAGCTAGGAATGCGCATGCGCATTTATGCGCGTCGTACTTGCGCAAGTTACCGTAACAAACAACATTCCTATACATTACTCGAGGGAAATCGAGCGTGACTAATGACATTCCTAAAGCGTGATCCACGTACGTGTATACAGCGGTGCTAATGCGCTCGGCAATTATATATGCTAGCATGTTGCTGTGACAACTGAGTATACGGAGGCAAAAGACGGAGACTAAAGAGAAAGTAGCTCGCTGCCCGCCCGCACGGGATTTTTCCTGCCGTCATCACGACCGCCGAGTATACGTAGTAAGTATATACCTGCCCACCGCATTGAAATTAAGAAACCGAAAGGATGAAAAACTAGCCTCGTTCCCAGGCTCTCCCCCGCTACGCAATCTTAGAACCTCTCCCGCATTTCATGTCATGGGGTCAAAGGTCGCGTACAATAAATATGCGCGTAGTATGAATGTTTTTTATGTGGCCCTATAGCGAAATTCCCACAAGTCTAATCTGCGGCGTTATAGGTATGCTGTATCGTTTTTAGCACGAATAAAACATTGGAGAAGCTAGTTTGGACACTAACACACACACAGACCTAACTACTGTGAGCTCCGGGAGTGGCTCACTGGGGATCATCCCACGACCTATCGGAATTTACTGATTATCAAAACATCACCACACACAATCTACAAGTGTACAAGGATAACATACATCTACAAGGATACCATACTACTATATACACTCACACAAACATCATGCAGGAACAATCTCCTTTCAGCTGGGTACCAGTTTGTCCTATATATTTGCAGCTGTGACTTACTCCGCAGTTTGGTCATTAGTTTTTTCTCCAGTTCAGACTTCCCTGCCACCAATTTCCTCAGAGCCATTCTTGTGTGAAAGTTCACGAGGAACAGAGGAACGTCGCCATCAAACCAGACTTGTCCAACCTTCCCTCCTCCATGCTCATGGAGACACTCCTGTAGTCTCCTGCATCGCGGGAGAAAGAATAAAGTTATAGCAGCGAAATACTAAGTGGCTACAAACGTGGGGGAGTGATTTAGGCTTACCCTGCACAGGACTCCACGGCTAAGCTGACGTTAGGGTGTCACAGGGGATATGGTATCCCAGGGGATTTGGCATCCCCGAGTAAAATTCCCTAGGGATTTTGGCATCCCCACAGGGAATTTGGCACCCCCCAGATTTTAGGGAATTTGGCATCCCCGAGTAGTATACCCTAGGGAATATAGCACCCCCCACAAAATTAATAAAATCAATAAAACAATAACAGTAAACAAAAGAATGCATGTATACATTACAACTGGTACAGTTACACAAGATAGTGATTTCAAGTCAATCTATATAGCAAGTCAATACTTCCGCCTTTTTGACGCTGGTGCACAGTGATCGCACTTCCATTTCTTTTCTTTCCCTGTATATCCACAACAACGATAGTGGTACCATGTGAAGCATGCTTCACACTCCACCATGTCATCATAGCTTTCAGGGAGTTTGCAGGATACGTCTTACAAGACAGATATCCGTGTAGCTCAGCGTATGTCTGAAGTTCTGCTTCGTCGTCTTCTTTTAGTGATTGCTCCTCCTTTACCTTATCTGCGTTGCTCTTTATCTTCTCGTGGTCGTCGGTATCAGCGGGTGATGTACTGCGATGGTCCTGGTCTTCGGCGGGTAGTGACTGCTCCTCGTTGATGGTGTCGGCGGGTGGTGATTCTTCTTGCTCTTCTAGGTCGGCGAGTGGTAACTTGGTTTCTTCCATATTGGGCTCGGCTATTCCGAATGAGACAGGTCGCATTGAACCCACCTTTTAAAGGTATCCGTCGTGTTCGCAGTACGACCGTACAGCAAGATGTGCGCAGTAGCTACGACCGTGGAGCAAGATGTTCGCAGTACGACTGTGCAGCAATATACATACCCCACACTAAAACGGTTGTCATGCTGGCTATCTACTATCATAGTTTAAGTATGGAAAGCAAGTACACCGATCAAGTCTACTTAGACTTGTGCTTGTTCAATCCTGCTGTGAAAAATACGGGGATACCAAATTCCCCGAGGGATACCACGGGGGATGCCAAATCCACTTAGGGAATTTGGTACGGGGATGCCAAATCCCCTAGGGTATATTACTCGGGGGTGCCGTAAACCGGGGAAGCCAAATCCACTGTGACAAGGGGAAGAACTGTGCGGTCTCCACGTCAGAAGCTCTCGCCCCTCTCGACGTTCCACGATAACTGGAGTTTCACTGAAACAGATTGACATACGCAACAAGAAGAGGTTTTCGTATAGTGTTGTGTGGTAGGGAGCCGCCATAGTTGTCTTGAGATACGAGCCCCACCTCTAGATTCCGATTACTGGGGATATACGAGCCCCACCCAAACGTAATGAGATTACTGTATAGAATACAGGGATATACGGCGGGGTACATAAAACGCAAATTGCTGATTGCTTGAGATATTTTACAACAATTTCGGAAACATTTCGACCAAGCTCCACACCTACACGGAGTTACTTTGAGTAGCCCAAACCACATTTTGCCTCGCAATAATCCTGCTGAGCACATGAACCACAGCAGAAAACAAAATCCACAACGCCTCCTGTTGCAACACCGCCAAGATCACACAGTAGTCCTCATTAGGCTCCTTTGATCCACCGCCCTGATAGGTCTTTCCATCACAGTCTTGGTATCAATATTACGACAGCAAGTACATAATGTATTTTACAAGCTTATACTCCGTGCGGCAACGTAAGCAGTATAAATACAACGTTGAAATTTCACCATTCAGAAATATTTTCCCCCTTCACTGTGCCCGGATCTAGCCCTTCTCGGCCACTGTACTAAAGCGAAAAGCCCTTCTCGGCCACAGTACGGATCACAGTAACAACGTTTACGCCAAGTTACGCTTGTTTTTATGCAGGACTGCCGCAGAGGACGGTGTATGGTACGCAAAATCAGTATAATTTCCCAGTCATATATGCATGCATTTTGTTTACCCCTTGACTCAATGTAATATACTAGTGGAATGATATATGAGAGGGAAAGAGAGGGAGAGAGAGAGAGAGAGAGTGGGAGGGAGAGTGATGGCTATAGATCTAAGTAAACTCCACTCCAAACTTGTCAAAGTGTCTCAGTATCACTCCCAGTCTGAGGTGGACTGTCCCCATGGCCTCTGTCCTCAGGTGCTGCCTGTCTTGACTGGAGTGGATCAGTGACTCCACTATCACCTGAGGACTGCCTCCCAGGAAGAATGCTGGACACAACAAAAAAGAAATGCATAGTTTGTAGCAGTCTGTTAAACTGGAATGAGGAGATGGGGAGATGGAGGGGGGATGGAGGAGGAGCTTATCTAGGGGTCCTAGAAATTTCTCTGGGGGGCATATATACCTATCCAGCCCAGTTTCCCCAGGGTGAATTGACTAGCGTACATGAGAATTGTTGCCTGAGGGATCCTAGTGGTTTCCATGTGACACATTTGATGTTGTGGATACCTGGTACTGTGGGAATGGTACAGAACCCATAGCCATCTGGGGAGGGGAGGTGTGGAGAGGGAGGGAGAGAGAGAGAAGTGGGGAGAGAGAGGGAAAAGTAGGGTGTGTGCGGGGGGGGGGGGGGGGGGGGAGATGAAAGAGACAGAGGGAGAGAGGGAAGGTGTGAAGGAGAGGAAGGTGCTGCATGTCACAGTCACACCATCACCACTTACACAGCTCATGTCTATTGAAGAAGTCTTCATGGAACACTTGAAAGTACAGCTTCGGCCATCCCTGTAACCCTTTAGTGGCCAGGTGAAGGTCTGAAAAGAGTTAAGAGACTAGAAATCCGAGATATGTTACAGTGGAATCCCTCTAATTCAGGACATTTAGCTTTGACTGAAGGAGTAGTGAGGTGTTCTGATTTCAGATTGATTTACACAAAACACAACAAAATGCCTTCATCTTTGACTGGAGTGTTCCACTGTATGTCTATAGTCACCTATTGGGTGGGACCACTTGGCATACTTGCCGTCCTATGGGTAGGGAACAAGTAGGGAGGATTGGAGGGGCGTGGCTACTGAGTACCAACCTCAGGGTGGTCGATCTGGGTCTGGCCTTCACTGGCCCCCTCCAACAGCCGCCAGCCGCTTCCGTGACTCACGCTCCACTTACAGAACAGATCTCCTGACGGAAAATCGCTCCCTCCCTCTAACTCGCCTATAACGTGAACTTCTGCCATCACAAGTCAACTTACACAAGAAAGTTTGTTTATTCCCGCGCCGCTAGTGTTTACCGTGTACGCATGCGCAATGCGTTTGGGTGGCCACGCCTACTTGGGTCAAAGGTAATGGTGGGCGTATCTGAGCGTGCAAATCTCTGAGAGGCGCGTACCTCACACAGCAGATCAGTAATATTCAGTATACCACACACAGTATACTCCAAATACGCATCTCTTTAGCCGAAACTCTTAATAGCTGTAGCAGTTTGAGCCCGTGACCCTCTCAAGAGAAGAGCACTGATGCAGAAGATGCCCCAGGGCACTAACGGGAGCTCTCGCGCGCGCCCCGCGTCCTCTGCGAGTAGCGCGAGTAGCGGCTCCTCCAGCAAGCACGTCAAGTGTATCGGTCGTTATGTGTTGACAGGCTCCACACTGGGGAAGGGGAATTTTGCGCGGGCGAGGCAGCTGTCCACACACTAGCCTCGTACCCAGGCTCTCGAAGAAAGAGAGCCTGGTACTGACTGCTTGCGCATGCGTGAAAAATCCCAGCATTCCGGGATTTCCGTATAACTTTGCTACACTTTCCGCATCATGGATGGGCTATGACGTCACGTTTCTCCCGTTTGCTATAGCGCGCCCTTACTAGTACAACGATTGTCAGTGAAAGTGCCATTTCGTTCGTTCTACAATGTCTGAATAGCCATGACCTCGTTCTGAAGGCTGGGCAGAGAGAAGCGGAGAGGTTGTTGTCAAGCCGCTTTCCCACAAACCTCAAGTCAAACTACCCCGTACTGAGTGGCAGGGATTAGTAGGTGACTCCCTTACATTTCGTTAGAGAGGCAGCGCCTCTCTGAAGTTCGCTGCTTTCTTTTCTAGCTCGGTTAGTTGGTGACGCGGCGCGCGCGTTATTACGTTTGGGCCTCGCCTTACTATAAACGTAAACGTCATAACCGACAAATATTTGAATTAATGAGACGCATGCGCGAGCAGTCAGTACCAGGCTCTCTCTCTCCCTCCTACCGAGAGCCTGGGTACGAGGCTATCCACACACTGACCAGGTCTAAGGTAGCGGGAGAGATGTACTTGTGGGGAGAGTAGAAGCAGATTGTAGATGCGGAAGAGGTAATAGGTCAGGTGACCCGGGAGCCGGGAGAGACACTGAGGTGGCCATATTTTGAAGAATGAGCGGACAACAGCATTTAGGCCAGAAATGAGTGTCAGAGTGTCCTGATTAGAGAGGTTCCTGCTGTCCTGTTTATTGAGGTGTCCTCATTTCATGGAGTCCTAATTAGAGGGGTTCCTGCTGTCCTGTTTATTGAGGTGTCCTCATTTCAGTCCTGATAGACCACTGTAATAACTGGCTGTATATTATCTCTATCTGCAGGTAGCGGTGAAGATCATTGAGACTGATAAGATCAAAGAAGAGTATGTTCGTAAGAACCTCCTCCGTGAGGCCCAGCTCATGCGTCGCCTCCGACACCCTAACATCATCCGTCTCTATGAGACCATGAAGACCAGCAACCTCTACTGTCTGGTGACGGAGGTGGCTGAGGGAGGAGAGCTACTGTCCTATGTCAGGAGTGACTTCAAGGAGAAGAGGTTGTCGGAGGCTGTGACGAGGCCGTTCATTAGACAGCTGGTATCTGCCCTCCATTACCTGCACAGTTCAGGGATTGTTCACAGGTGAGTGGTGTATGGTGGGACCTCTCTAATTAGGACACCCTTGGGACAGAAGAAAGTGTCCTGACTATTGAGGTGTCCTGACTATTGAGGTGTCCTGACTAGTGAGGTGTCCTGATTAGTGAGTTTTCCTGATTTCAGGGGTTGAAAAGTACACAAACATGGTATTTGGGGCAGCAAAAGGTGTCCTGTTTATTGAGGTGTCCTCATTTCAGGGAATCCTAATTAGAGGGATTCAACTGTAGTCCTGATTAGTGAGGTTTCCGGATTAGTGAGGTGTCCTGATAAGTGAGGTGTCCTGATAAGTGAGGTGTCCTGAATACCATTACCTCATCATGTGTGAGTCCACAGTCGATATTTCATCACTTGACATGTGTCCCTAACGTCATTCATCTCCCAAGTTGTGTGTGGTGACATTTCTCCTCATGATATTCACATCCACTAGACATCATACAGAGCTGACTAATTGATATGGGCTGCCTTTTGAAGGGTAGGTAGTGAGGCTGTAATATACTGGACAGCAAAATGGAGGCTCACTAGCTGTCTTTGGAGTAGATAGCACTCCATATCCACAACATGAAGCCACTCCATATCCACAATACGGAGCTGTGATTTGTTGTTAAACTTTGTCCAATAAGTGCAAGTTGTAGGCTATAGTATGGTAGCAAGTGAAATTGAAAGTGGACTTATTACTATGGCCCCCTGGGGGGCCGGACCCCACGTACTGGGGAGGCACAGCCCCCTGTCTATGGTTCCTACTTCCCTGTTTGAACCCTGGACACCTCACTAATCAAGACACCTCACTAGTCAGGACACTTCCCCTGTCTCAAAAGTGTCCTAATCAGAATGTGGTTCCACAGTATTTGATGGTCCATTCACCTCCACAGAGACCTAAAGATGGAGAACATTCTACTGGATAGGAAGAAGAAACAGGTCAAAATAGTAGGTGAGAAGACCACAAAATTTTACTATACACATAAAATTTGGAGTTATATAAAAAATAATGTCTTTTTTTAGATTTTGGTCTCAGTAATGCTCAGAGGCCAAGTAGCCTCCTCCATACCCACTGTGGTAGTCCGGAGTATGTGGCCCCAGAGCTGTTTATACCTGGGAGGGAGTACGGGCCTGAGGTGGACGTATGGAGTCTGTGAGTGGAATGATTAGTGGGTGTGGTCTGTTGTAATGTAGTGGGTGTGGCCTGTTGTAGTGTAGTGGGTGTGGTCTGTTGTAGTGTAGCGGGTGTGGCCTGTTGTAGTGTATCATTGTACTGCATAGTTTTAGTATCTCTCCATCATTGCCTATCTCCTATTGATGAGGATATTAATACTTCGTCCTCTCCCTCCCTCCCTCTCCTCCCTCCCTCTTTCCCTCCCTCTCATCCCTTCCCCTCTCCCCTTCACTTCCTCTTCCTTCCCTCCCTCCCTTCTCCCTCCCTCCCTCCCTCCCTCCCTCCCTCCCTCCCCCCCCCCCACTCACAGGGGAGTCAACATGTATGCCATGTTAGTTGGTAAGCTACCATTCCGGTCCCCTCGTCAAGGGACAAAGAAGAGACAGAAGTTACTGGAGCAGATCCAGGCAGGCCTCACTGACAGTAGAGAGAAGGACATGAGTCATGTGACCGTGGAGGGGAGGGACCTCATTGGTGGGTACACTTGTGGAGAACATTTGGTCTACAGTGGAACCTCTCTAATTAGGACACCCTGAAATGAGGACGCCTCAATAAACAGGACACGTTTAGCTGTCCCAAATGCCATGTTTGTGTACAATTTAACCCCTGAAATCAGGACACCTCACTAATCAGGACACTTTCTTCTGTCCCAAGGGTGTCCTGATTAGAGAGGTTCCACTGTATACAGTTGTGATATTACTAAAGGTAGTTTGTTATATCTATTAGTTAACTGTCACCTATACATACCTTCTCCTTTATGGTAAGTTTGAATTCACCTGTTTTTCAGGTTGTGTGATGAGGTGGCAGTGTCTTGATTTGTATGTGTGATTCAGCCCCAGCCAGCTGAGCTGCCTCGGTAGCTCAGTTGGTGCCTAGAATGTGAGTGTCGTGGGTTCAAGTCCCACCCGAGGCAGCTAATTTTTCTATGAAATGTCTACTTCAGACAAGCTGTGTTGTGTTGCTTTGTCATTCTGTTGTGTTGTGTTGCCTTGCCTGGCGTCTCTTGGAGTGATTTACTAATCAGGACGTCCTGAAGTGAGGACACCTTGTTAAACACAACACCTTGTGCTACTCCATGTTTGTGTACAATTCAACCCCTGAAATCAGGACACCTCACTAATCAGGACACTCTCTTCCATCACAAGCTATCTGAGGTCCCACTGTCACTAAAAACCAACCTAGTGCACTTCTCATTGCATGACCCATTTAGTTACACATTATTGATATAAATTAAAGGAGGGTTAGGTGGCTTCCATACACACTAATGAAAGATGTAGGGAGGTGTTACACATGGTATTACATGTACATAATACTAGGGTTTACCTCACTGTACATATCTCATCCATTTACAGTGTATAAATACCAGTTACATCATGTATGAACAGTTGTACTATGGTTGTGGTCAAGATCAAAGACTTCAGCTGGTGTTCATATATAGCTTAGACCACACCTACTCCTGCCTACTCCCCACCTCCCTCCCTCCCTCCCTCCCTCCCTCCCTCCCTCCCTCCCTCCCTCTCTCCCTCCCCATATGACCAATCCGGCCATTCAAAATGACTTCAGTTACTATCACAGGACACTCAACAGAAGGAGAATGGTAAGACCATCCCTAGCTGTCCTAATACCACACCACTGTACTCTATAACCCCTCAAATCAGGACACTCTCCTTAGCTGTCCTAATACCATATCATCTTTAACCCCTCAAATCAGGACACTCTCCTTAGCTGTCCTAATACCATATCATCTTTAACCCCTCAAATCAGGACACTGCACTAATCGGGACACTACCACACTCATGCCTTATAAGGCAGATACTCCTATACCATTACACATGTAGACAGTGGGTGGAGTATCATATAGTGGTCTCCACTCCATACCAAATAATCACTGATTTTACTCAATGGTCTCTCATCTTCCTCACTCCATTCTCTCTCTCCTCTCTCCCCCATCTTCCACCCCGTTGCCCTCTCTCTCTCTCTCCCCTCTTTCACATGAGGTCAGTGCAGCCAGTCAGCCCTCCACTGATTGATTGGAGCTACCTGATGACGTGACCAATAGGATGTCTCTGTTTTACGCCAACCCCACCCCCATGTCGGAGTGGAGCTGCCGAGAAACTGCTTCAGGAGGTGTGTGTGTGTGTGTGTGTGTGTGTGTGTGTGTGTGTGTGTGTGTGTGTGTGTGTGTGTGTGTGTGTGTGTGTGTGTGTGTGTGTGTGTGTGTGTGAACAGAGGGCTGTAATGATATTCACGGCATGGCTCAAGCGCTTGCGTAGTTTGTGAGTACAGTTAACTAGATTCATGATGGCCCTTACGTAGGCCTCCTACGCTATAATTGCTTTCGAGATTTGGAAAGCGCGTGCTCATTGGTCAGATTTAGCTATGACGTAGGTAATTAAAAGTGACCTGTGCTAGACCCTTTTTTCTCCCAACTAAAGTCAGCAAGAAAAAACAGAGGAAAAAAGGGGCTAGCTTGCTAGACTACCTACCTAGGTGCTAGGTTTGTTACGACTTGCTATGACCTTGGTTGTATTCTTTTGTAGCAACTTTTAGCTCACATTGGAACTTCTGTCACATAAGACATCGTGTGACCACGTGCATGTTAGGTCAAGGGAAAATCCCTTAAGCTACGATCAGTAATAAAATGTGCAGCTGCCTCAATGGGAACACGTGCATGTGAGAAACTGGCATTTGACTCCACACATTGGTTTGTCAAAAAATCATGATTTTGGAAACTGAAGCCGGACATCGGAACAAAGTGTCTTTATTCAGGACTATCCTGCTAAAAGTGGGATGGTTGGAGAGTATGGTGTGTGTGTGTGTGTGTGTGTGTGTGTGTGTGTGTGTGTGTGTGTGTGTGTGTGTGTGTGTGTGTCACACATGTCCACCATTCCCTACAGACATCCAACAGTACTTGGTATCCCATTGCATTGTACCCTTAGGACAGTCAATTAGGTGGAAGTGGGAATATCCTGTTATGTCCCACTCACTGTACCTACTGTCCATCCCATCTAGGCTTTGACAAATTATTCTTTTTTTCTGCCTATTATTCTATTCCATATTCTCTTTTGCAGTCCCTATTATTCCATCCAACCTGACCTATTATTCTCAATTATTCCACATTGTTGCTTTGAAAGTGTACATCATGTCCACATAATTATATTCTTATAAAAAAGACAAAAATGGTGAGAGAAATCAATGCTTACGGTTGTATTGCAACATAACTGAGAGTGACACATAATCTTGTAAGGAGTGTTCTTGCCGCTTTGAGAAGGAATTTTGCGTTCTAGGGGCTTCACACACTTTGGATCAAAGTTAGTGCTGCCCTTGGATCGTTTCGCGCCAGTGGGTGGGTTAGAGGTAGGCAAATTTCCCTATTATTCCGGAATTATTCTCGTATTCTTTGGAGTACCTATTATTATGCTAGCATAATTTGTCAAAGCCTAATCCCATCACATTCCATCATGTACCCCAATGTACCAGGGAACATCCCAAACTGTACCACCCCTCATGCCTATATCCCACTGTCCATCCCATCCCAATGTACCATGGGAAGGAAGGAATGGAATGGGAACTGTACCACCCTCGTTTGTGTGCTAGTATGACTGAGTATGTACATGTATGTAGTGGTATGCTCCTTACTCTCTATTTCTCTCTGTATTATCCCTCTCCCCTCCTCTCCCCCTCCTTCCCCCCTCCCTCCTCCCCTCCCTCCTCCCCTCCCTCCTCCCTACCTTTCCCTTCTTCCTCCCTCTCCCCTCCTTCTTCCTTCTCTCCCCCTCCCTCTCTCCCATCCCTTCCTCCCTCCCTCCCTCCCTCCCCCTCCAGGTATAGCACTAAACATTTTAACGAGGATGCCACTCCAAAAGCCACTAAAGACCTTCTCTCTCAATGAGTTGAATGTATAATAGTTTCCATGACAACTCTGTGTAGTCAATGTATATCCCTTCACCCTCTCACCCTCACAATTCACACACTCACACACTGTCACGCACATACATAACAATTGCTGTATATATGTACAGAATTTAATAGGGAACATTTCATTAAAACTATCAGTAATATATACTAGATGAATGGTCACCATAGTGGGTGGAGTCACTGGAGTAAACCACCTAGTGTATAGTCTTGTAACCAGACCCCACCCACCCCCTCTCTGGGGGCAGGGTCTGGGCACAAGACTACCTAGTGTACAGATAAACCACTGGAGTAAATGTAAGTATTGTGTATGTGTACTTGTGTAAGATGATGAAATTGTAGAGTGGTCCAATCTAATAAATTATATACAAAATAAAGAATATCTCACACAATGTCATGTATATATTCATGTACATAACTACATAACAACACATTCTTCAACACTGTCTAATGCTCCTCCTCCACCAACTATCATCATCTTGTCTGGTGATAGAGTGACTACTAAACACTGACTCCTACCACTAGACATAGAGCCAATCTTCACCCACTGTCCATCTAGTAGCTGGTGAATGGAGTTAACGTGTGACCCACCTCGCCACCCACCAACTGTTACTAGCTGTCCACAGAGAGTAGCAGCTGTTGACTCCTCCACTGGTAACTGAGGTAGTGGTGTCCATGTAAGGATATTCGATATCGACTGTGATGTGATTGGCTGGTCACTGGATAGTAGAGCTTGAAGGGAGCATGAATAGCCAGTATCATCATATCCTATTACATGTAATTGATTGTCACATATTGTGGCTGAAGGGAGGGTGAGATCCTGTGGTAAGTTGGTTAGTTCATACCATCTTCTACTCCTCACATGAAATAGTTCAACTGTAGCAGTCCAACCACCACCACCAACACTCCTCCCAATCACTACTATATACTTGCCATTTGATGTACTAACTACAGCAGGAGAGGAACGTGCAGTGTTCATTGGGGGGTAGTGCTCAACCCATCGGCCCTGTTGTAATGTAAATAGTCTGCTAGTACGACGATAATATCCATCCTCTCCCCCCACAGCAGTCAGTTCCCCATCAATGATGACTAGTCCAGAGTAATGATATGGAGATGGACGAAGTTCCTCCCATTTCTCTGTACTCAGTTGATATTTATAAACTAAGTTGGAGTCACCTGGTGAGAAATATGCAAATTGTTCATCAGTCGTTGCAGATCCTCTCCACATTCCATGTGGTGCTGTCTTCTTTTTATGGCACTGCACAGTGAGCTGAGGGGAGATCACATGACATGTAATGTACATCATGATGTAATGTGTATTGTCATATCTGGACCACATATACACTAGATTTAATGACCCCAGCAGGATTTAGGATGGCTATGTACAAGTACACATGCTACATTCAACATGTAGATATTGTACACATACTACACCTCAATATACTGCATAGTAGGAAATATGGCAGGTTTTTCTGACCCAATCAACATTAGTCATGTGACTGCCCATGTATGCACGTCTGTACACAGTGAGAGTGTCTATAGCCACATTAGACTAAATAGGATGTGGCTATTGAATGGGGTTAGATATAATGTATGGAGAGAGGGAGAGAAGTTACCTTTCTCTGTTTGGAGGGAGGTATGGAATGGGGTACAGCTACAGGTCTGGCAGCTTGTGGAGTGGACTGGAATGGAGACAACAAGTACACACAATCTCACATTTTCTGAGATTGTCTCTCAATAGCAACTGTACCTGTTGTGTTGATTGAGAGGTAGAGCTAGTGTGGAGTGTCCTGGTGTGGGGAGGTGGCAGTACAGGACTCTGTGTCTGGGAATGGAGGAGGTAGTACCAGTCATATCACTTGTGTAGATAGCATTATTCATACACTGGGAAAACCAGTTACTAGAAGTGATAATAAGTTAATGATTTGCTGACCTTGATACCTACATACACACATCACCACCTCACTTCCCTACCTACCCACCTACACACATCACTACCTCACTTCCCTACCTACCCACCTACACACATTACCTCACTTCCCTACCTACCCACCTACACACATCACTACATCACTTCCCTACCTACCCACCTACACACATCACTACCTCACTTCCCTACCTACCCACCTACACACATCACTACCTCACTTCCCTACCTACCCACCTACACACATCACTACCTCACTTCCCTACCTACCCACCTACACACATCACTACCTCACTTCCCTACCTACCCACCTACACACATCACTACCTCACTTCCCTACCTACCCACCTACACACATCACTACCTCACTTCCCTACCTACCCACCTACACACATCACTACCTCACTTCCCTACCTACCCACCTACACACATCACTACCTCACTTCCCTACCTACCCACCTACACACATCACTACCTCACTTCCCTACCTACCCACCTACACACATCACTACCTCACTTCCCTACCTACCCACCTACACACATCACTATCCCATAAATAGAAATGGACCAAAACCATCATTTTCCCATCTCTATTAATTCTCCTTTATCCATTATTCATAGTTTTAACCATCACTCACAACCTGCTTGTCTCATTCCCAGACCCTCTCTGAAAGTGGCCTGGTAATTAACATTCCTATAGTAGACTTGTGCAGTGTTTGCTGCATTTTTCCCCAACTCAAGTGGCTGACAGACTACAGTTTACTTTTTCAAGTACACTTGAGGAAGCTTAATTAAGTGTTTGCTATTTCACATACACTAGAGAAGCCATAGACTCTGCACAATTAGAGGCTACACTCACAGTACATGTATAGTACACCATATATAGTACCTCCTTGATGGTCTGTACATCCTTCTCTCTCTTTCTACAGAAAGAAATATATGACATCATCTAAAGTAGAACAGACAGAGGTCTAGCGTGTTGCTGTGACAACTGAGTTACCATGGTAACTCAGCTGGCTGAGGTAAACGTAATGAACACTGACAAGAAAAAGAACTTACATAGATAAAATACAGGATTAAATTGTGAAAGGATTGCAGTGTATTTGAAAACAGGTGTTGCTATTTACCGTTTGACAACCATCAACTCTGACTCTAGAGCTATTTTCTCCCTCTCCCTCTCCATCCTAGCCTCCTGTAGCTCTGCCAGTTGCTTGTACTGCAGTAGACTCTGTGCATTCATCTCTACTGCCAGCTGGAAGGGAAAGAACATGTCTAGTGATTGGTTTGGGCATGAAGACATGAATGAACTTACTTTCAGCTGTTGCTGTAGATCAGAAATCTCTTTTAAATAGCTATTTATGTGTGTATCTTTCTCGACAAGCTTTTCTCGGAGCTGATCTTCCTTCTCTGCCATCCTCTCTCTCAGCTGATCTGCATGTTCCTTTCTCAGCTTTCCTCTCAATGTCTCCAACCTCTCTACACTCTGTGTATTGTAGGAATTTTAAGGCTTATATCATTTAGGTTACACCCCTTTCTAGTTTTGCTTATGGCTTTCCAGACTTATCAGTCATAGCCAGAAGATGATTACTACGACAGGGGGGGCACGCAGCAAAACTGTTTGACCTTTGAAATAACAGTGCACAAGAGCAAATTGCATTCATGCCACGCATTTTGGCAGGGAGCAATTTTTAAAATATGCATGAAAGAATGCATGCTCCAAAACTTCGTCTTATTTGTCAATGCGTGGATATCCCCCTTGTCTTGGAGGCATTATGACAAGTAAAGTAAAGTGAGCTGTTCCATCAAATGTATATATATATATATATGTACCAAGACTGCAGAGGGGTGGGGCACAATATACTATGATGATTTCAAGGAAAGCACGTGCCTCTGGTGCCTGCCCCCCTGTCCACCACTTATGTCGGTCATTTTATAAGAAAAGTAGTCTGACCTTCATTCTTTCCAACTCCAGCTCTGCTATTGCTCTGGCCTTATCTTGTTCCAGTTCAGTGATCCTCCCATCACGTACCCCCAACTCCCTCACTCCATCCTCAATCCTCTTCTTCAGCTTTTGTATCTTTTCTTTGCATTTCTCCAGCTTTTTCTCTTTCTCCTGAAGCTTGGCCTTGGCCTCTTGAAGCTCATTTTCTTTTACTTTAATACACTCTTGAAGAACTTCCTTTTCACGTTGGCTTATTGAAAGATGCTGGGCATGAAGTTTATTGAAGCAGTCCAGTTCACTTTCTCTCTTCCTAATCTCCTCCAGCAGGAGCTGTTTCTCTCGCTGTAACCTCTCCACATCTTCTACCATCACTTCAGCTTCTTCACTGGCACTTGCAGTTCTCTACCTGTTTTGTGTTCTCTCCATTTCAAGTTTATCCAATTCCTTGTCTATTTCCGCCACTTTGGAATCATCTTTCTCAGTGCTGGGCTTAACCCTTTTGGTCTTCGCCCTCGGCTCAGCATCCAACTGTATTGTAAGACAGACACATCTCACAAGCAATAAACCACAATGTTTAACACTCACCTCTGTTTTAACTACAGGAGAGGCAGTTGGTGACTTCTGAGCAGTCTCTGGCTCCAGTTCAGATGGAAAGGGCACACCTACAGAGATACAATACAGTCCATATATTGTACGGTACTCGTCGGGTACTTTAACTAGTACATATTGTTATAGTAAGAGTATACATAGGCATAGGAAGGGGGACTAAGGGGACTGAAGCCCTCAATAATTTGTAAGGGGGGCAGAACCCCCTAATAATTTATTCCAGTCATATGAAGCTAGCAGGAAAGCCCTAGTACTAGCCCTAAACTCCCTAGGGTGCAGTCAGGCCCCCAATATTTTAGATTATGGAGTATACCGTATTTCTCAGCAATATTCCTTGCCACACGACGTTCATTGATAGCCACCAGTGCCCTGACTAGCTTGGACCACGAAGGTCGTTCATCAATTCTCTCCCATTTCCTCGCCTCCTGTCTGCTACGGAGAATCGATAATCAACTTCAATGTCGTCAAGGTCAGATTCCGGGACCCCAAGTTCAAGGCCAAGCTCATACATTCTCCGTACACACGTCAGATCATTTAATAATAATCTCATCGATACCTCTGTATACAAGTGTGAAAGGTAAAGTATAACAACAGTCCAGTCTGTCGTCAGTGAGTATGTACCTGGTCTTGGTACTTCCACTCTGCAGCCTCGAAGCAAGCTCCCAAACTCTAAGACTTGACTGTCGACCCACGTATCCATGCAGCTTTCTCGGTTTTTATTGTCTACAGGAATGACTTTATGGTCCTCCTTGTGGGTGTGGTCAGGACACACTAGGTACAGCTGTGTGTCTACCTTACACCTAACACCATCTGGTGAACCCCAGTCACCTATATATATATATATATAGGTTGGTGAAATGAGAGGGGAGATTGTGAGGGAAGGGAGGGGAGGGGGAGAAAGCCAAAGAAGAACAGAGGGAGGGGAGGGGAAGGAAGCCAAGGAAGGACGAAAAGAGGGAGGGAGGGAGAGAGAGGGAAGGAGATAGGGAGGGGGAGAGGGAAGGAAAACACAATCACACAGTCACAAAGTTCTAAAAAATACTTCTTTTAGACTAAATAAATTCAAGAATACAAAAACAAATTGAATCATAGAGTATTGTACTTCAATTAAAGACAAAAGCAAGAACAGAAAGCAAAACAAGACAAAGTATACAAACCAAACAAAAAGAAAGTTTAAACAAAAGCGTCTATTGAGTTGGGGGGGATGGAGCCAAAAATAGTAGGAATGCGCACGCGCATTAATGCCTCTCGATCGCGCGTCGTATTCGCGCAGGTTACTGACAGGCCTATACATTACTCGAGGGAAATCGAGCGTGACTAATGACATTCCTAAAGCGTGACCCACGAACGTACGTATATGACGGCGCAATTATGCCAGCATGTTGCTGTGACAACTGAGTATACGGAGGCAAAAGACGGAGACTAAAGAGAAAGTAGCTCGCTGCCTTACCAATCGTATTCCAGGTAGTGTTTGGACTACTGTTAGCCTTGTTGCGCAGAATACCGCTGCAATATCGCTGTAGGATGCTGTAGGTAAGCAAATAACGCCATAACTTTCGAATGAAGCGTTTGATAGCGAAATTCCCACAAGTCTGATCTGCATCGCCCGTTATAGGTATGGTGTATCGTTTTTGGCACGAATAAAACATTGGAGAAGCTAGTTTGGACACTAACACCCACACAGACCTAACTACTGAGCTCAGGGAGTGGCTCACTGGGGATCATCCCACATATTGTGGACCTATAGGAATTTACTGATTATCATATCAAAACATCACCACACAATCTACAATTAAGTGTTCATAATCACTAGTTCCAGGATACCATACTACTATATACACTCACACAAACATCATGCAGGAACAATCTCCTTTGAGCTGTGTACCAGTTTGTCCTATATATTGGCAGATGTGACTTACTCCGCAGTTTGGTCATTAGTTTCTTCTCCAGTTCAGACTTCCCTGCCACCAATTTCCTCAGAGCCATTCTTGTGTGAAAGTTCACGAGGAACAGAGGAACGTCTCCATCATACCAGACTTGTCCAACCTTCCCTCCTCCATGCTCGTGGAGACACTCCTGTAGTCTCCTGGCGGGAGAAAGAATAAAGTTATAGCAGCGAAATACTAAGTGGCTACAAACGTAGGGGAGTGATTTAGGCTTACCCTGCACAGGACTCCACGGCTAAGCTGACGTTAGGGGAAGAACTGTGCGGTCTCCACGTCAGAAGCTCTCGCCCCTCTCGACGTTCCACGATAACTGGAGTTTCACTGAAAGAGATTGATACACGCAACAAGAAGAGGTTTTCGTATAGTGTTGTGTGGTAGGGAGCCGCCATAGTTGTCTTGCGTGCCACCAGAACGAGCCCCACCCATGTACAGTATAGAATACGGGGATATACGGCGGGGTACATATATAAAACACTGATTTTACGATTTTCAGACCACTATGGAGTCAGAAGATGATGATATCTGGAGTAGCTTTCAGTGAACAATACAACTTACATTTGTATTTTGATTCAGAAATGTTTTTCAGAGGACGAGCCACAGTTGCCTGACACAGATAGATCATCCACTATTTCTACAACACAGACGCACACTGTGGAAACATTTCGACCACAGATCCGGAGTCACTCTGAGCAGCCCAAACCATGCATTATCACATTTCACCTCACAATAATTATCCTACTGACCAGGGGAACCACAGCAGAAAACAAAATCCACCAGGATCAAGTAACAACGTTAACGCCGATCGACGCTTGTTTTGTGCAGGACTGCATGCTGCGGAATTGAAACGAATGCGCGCGCATATATTTATTGTACGTATTTCGTACATATTCACAGTCATGCTCAGCTTGGTTTACCTTGAGACTGAACATAATTACATACTAGTGGAATGCTCTCTCTATGAGAGAAAGAGAGAGGGAAAGAGAGGGAGAGGGAGAGGGAGAGTGATGGCTGTAGATCTATTAAGTAAACTCCACTCCAAACTTGTCAAAGTGTCTCAGTATCACTCCCAGTCTGAGGTGGACTGTTCCCATGGCCTCTGTCCTCAGGTGCTGTCTGTCTTGACTGGAGTGGATCAGTGACTCCACTGTCACCTGAGGACTGCCTCCCAGGAAGAATGCTGGACACAACACAACAGAGAACACTTTACATAGTGTGCTTCACTTATCTGTAGCAGTCTGTTAAAGTGGGATGAGGGGGTGGGGGAATGGAGCGGGGAGTTCATCTAGGGGTCTTAGAAATTTCTCCAGGGGCATATATACCTATCCAGCCCAGGTTCCCCAGGAACCAGGGTGATTTGACTATAGCGTACATGAGAATTGTTGCCTGAGGGATCCTACTGGTTTCCATGTGACACATTTGATGTTGTGGATACCTGGTACTGTGGGAATGGTACAGAACCCATAGCCATCTGGGAAGGTGTGGAGAGGAAGAAAGAGGGAGAGGGAGAGGGAGTTGTGGAGGGGAAGGGGGGAGAGAGAGGGAGAGAGAGGGGGGAGAATAAAAGGGATAGAGGGAGGGGGGGAAGGGTGAATAAAGGGACAGAGGGAGAGGGAGGGTGGTGCATGTCACAGTCACACCATTACCACCTTACACAGCTCATGTCTATTGAAGAAGTCTTCATGGAACACTTGAAAGTACAGCTTCGGCCATCCCTGTAACCCTTTAGTGGCCAGGTGAAGGTCTGAAGGGAGTTAAGAGATAAATGCAACTAGGAATCAGAGATTTGTTACAGTAGAATCCCTCTAATTCAGAACAATTATCTACAACTGAAGGAGTAGCAATATGTGTCCTGACTTTACACAAAACACAACAAAATGCCTTCATCTTTGACTGGAGTGTTCCACTGTATATCTATAATCACCTATTGGGTGGGACCACTTCGCATACTTGCCGTCCTGTGGGTAGGAAACAAGTAGGGAGGATTGGAGGGGCGTGGCTACTGAGTACCAACCTCTGGGTGGTCGATCTGTGTCTGGCCTTCACTGGCGCCCTCCAACAGCCGCCAGCCTCTTCCGTGACTCACGCTCCACTTACAGAACAGATCTCCTGACGGAAAATCGCTCCCTCCCTCTAACTCGCCTATAACGTGAACTTCTGCCATCACAACTTACACAAGAACAGAGAAAGTTTGTTTATTCCCGCGCCGCTAGTATGTACGCATGCGCAAAGGGTTAGTGTGGCCACGCCCACTCGGGTCAAAGGTAATGGTGGGCGTATCTGAGCGTGCAAATCGCTGAGGGGGGCGTACCTCACACAGCAGATCAGTAATATTCAGTATACCACACACAGTATACTCTATATACGCATCTCTTTTGCCGAAACTCTTAATAGCTGTAGCAGTTTGAGCCCGTGACCCTCTCAAGAGAAGAGCACTGATGCAGAAGATGCCCCAGGGCACTAACGGGAGCTCTCGCGCGCGCCCCGCGTCCTCTGCGAGTAGCGCGAGTAGCGGCTCCTCCAGCAAGCACGTCAAGTGTATCGGTCGTTATGTGTTGACAGGCTCCACACTGGGGAAGGGGAATTTTGCGCGGGTCGAGGCAGCTGTCCACACACTGACCAGGTCTAAGGTAGGAGAGATGTACTTGTGGGGAGAGTAGCGTATGTAGAAGGAAAGTTGTAGCTGACCTGGGAGAGACAGGACTGCTTATTGAGGTGGCCATATTTTGAAGAACGAGTGGATAGCTGAGACAGCATTTAGGTCAGAAATGGGTGTCAGTGTGTCCTGATTAGAGGGATTCCTGCTGTCCTGTTTATTGAGATGTCCTCATTTTAGTCCTGAGAGACCACTGTAATAACTGGCTGTATATTTTCTCTATCTGCAGGTAGCGGTGAAGATCATTGAGACTGATAAGATCAAAGAAGAATATGTTCGTAAGAACCTCCTCCGTGAGGCCCAGCTCATGCGTCGCCTCCGACACCCTAACATCATCCGTCTCTATGAGACCATGAAGACCAGCAACCTCTACTGTCTGGTGACGGAGGTGGCTGAGGGAGGAGAGCTACTGTCTTACGTGAGGAGTGACTTCAAGGAGAAGAGGTTGTCGGAGGCTGTGACGAGGCCGTTCATTAGACAGCTGGTATCTGCCCTCCATCACCTGCACAGTTCAGGGATTGTTCACAGGTGAGTGGTGTATGGTGGGACCTCTCTAATTAGGACACCTTTGGGAGAGAAGAAAGTGACCTGACTAGTGAGGTGTCCTGATTAGTGAGGTGTCCTGATTAGTGAGTTTTCCTGATTTCAGGGGTTGAAAAGTACACAAACATGGTATTTGGGGCAGCAAAAGGTGTCCTGTTTATTGAGGTGTCCTCATTTCAGGGAATCCTAATTAGAGGGATTCAACTCTAGTCCTGATAAGTGAGGTGTCCTGATAAGTGAGGTGTCCTGATAAGTGAGGTGTCCTGATAAGTGAGGTGTCCTGAATACCATCACCTCATCATGTGTGAGTCCACAGTCGATATTTCATCACTTGACTTGTGTCCCTAACGTCATTCATCTCCCAAGTTGTGTGTGGTGACAGTCCTCCTCATGATATTCACATCCACCAGACATCATACAGAGCTGACTAATTGATATGGGCTGCCTTTTGAAGGGTAGGTAGTGAGGCTGTAATTTACTGGACAGCAAAATGGAGCCTCACTAGCTGTCTTTGGAGCAGATAGCACTCCATATCCACAACATGAAGCTGTGATTTCTTGTTAAACTTTGTCCAATAAGTGCAAGTTGTAGACTATAGTATGGTAGCAAGTGAAATTGAAAGTGGACTTATTACTATGTCTCCCCTGGGGGGCAGACCCCACGTACTGGGGAGGTACAGCCCCCTGTCTATGGTTCCTACTTCCCTGTTTGAACCCCGTACACCTCACTATTCAGGACACTTTTCTCAAAAGTGTCCTAATCAGGGTGTGGTTCCACAGTATCTGATGGTCCATTCACCTCCACAGAGACCTAAAGATGGAGAACATTCTACTGGATAGGAAGAAGAAACAGGTCAAAATAGTAGGTGAGAAGACAACAAAATTTTACTGTACACATAAAATTTTAAAAAATAATGCGTCTTTTTTTCAGATTTTGGTCTCAGTAATGCTCAGAGGCCAGGTAGCCTCCTCCAGACCCACTGTGGTAGTCCGGAGTATGCGGCTCCAGAGCTGTTTATACCTGGGAGGGAGTACGGGCCTGAGGTGGACGTATGGAGTCTGTGAGTTGATTGATTACGGGGTGTGGTCTGTTGTAGTGTAGTGGGTGTGGCCTGTTGTAGTGCATCATTGTACTGCATAGTTTAGTATCTTTCCATCATTGCCTATCTCCTATTGATGAGGCTCCTTCCCTCCCTCCCTCTCTCCCCTTCACTCCCTCTTCCTTCCCCTCTTCCCTCCCTCCCTCCCTCCCTCCCTCCCTCCCTCCCTCTCTCCCTCCCTCCCTCTCTCCCTCCCTCCCTCCCTTCCTCCCTCTCTCCCTCCCTCCCTCCCTCCCTCCCTCCCTCCCCCCTCCCTCCCTCCCTCCCTCCCTCCCTCTCTCCCTCCCTCTCTCCCTCCCTCCCCCCCTCTCCCCCCTCCCCACTCACAGGGGAGTCAACATGTATGCCATGTTAGTTGGTAAGCTACCATTCCGGTCCCCTCGTCAGGGGACAAAGAAGAGACAGAAGTTACTGGAGCAGATCCAGGCAGGCCTCACTGACAGTAGAGAGAAGGACATGAGTCATGTGACCATGGAGGGGAGGGACCTCATTGGTGGGTACACTTGTGGAGAACATTTGGTCTACTTGTACTCTCTTTTGTCTCTCTGTCTCTTTTCTCTCTCTTTTTCTCCCCTCCATCTCTCCCTTCTTCTCTCTCACCCTCCCACACTATCACCCTCCTCCCTCCTCCACCTTCCCTCCCTCCCTCCCTCCCTCCCTCCCTCCCTCTCTCCCTCCCTCACTCCCTCCCTCCCTCCTTCCCTCCCTCCCACCCTCCCTCCCTCCCTCTCTCCCTCCGCCCACCCTCCCTCCCACCTTCACCAGGTAAACTCCTCCAACCCAACCCTCAACGTAGAATCAAACTCCGTGATGTCATGGAACATCCCTGGATCACCAAGGACGGCTCTCAACCTCTCTACCCCTACAAGTACATCCCTCCTGACCAGAGCACCCAACACTCAGTGAGTTATGACTGTAACAGTCCATTCTCAACTCAGTGTCCATACCATACCTACTTTGAGTTGTCAGTCATGAGAAGGTCTTTGTGAGGGGACCGGAACATTAACTGCTCTGGTTCTATATGGGATACTTGGAACATTCTAAGACTGATTGTTTGTGTGCATGTATCTGAGCATGCATAGAGGTGTCCTGATTATTGAGGTGTCCTGATTAGTGAGGTGTCCTGATTAGTGAGGTGTCCTGATCAGTGAGGTGTCCTGATTAGTGAGGTGTCCTGATCAGTGAGGTGTCCTGATTATTGAGGTGTCCTGATTAGTGAGGTGTCCTGATTAGTGAGGTGTCCTGATCAGTGAGGTGTCCTGATTAGTGAGGTGTCCTGATTAGTGAGGTGTCCTGATCAGTGAGGTGTCCTGATTATTGAGGTGTCCTGATTAGTGAGGTGTCCTGATTAGTGAGGTGTCCTGATTAGTGAGGTGTCCTCATCTGTATACTGGCTCTATGTCTCAAAGCTCTTCCCATTCACATGAGGCTACACTATTTAATTGCAAGTTTCCATATACATTTTTCCACCCAATTAACAAGGCCATTGATATTACTGGACTATATTCACAGTAAGTTTAATGTCATTCAAAATCAACACTTGACCAGTTGAAATGAGTTCAGACCTCACAGAGCCTATGGCAATGAATAGTGGAGTGGAGTGTGAATTTGAGGAACTACAACCTCTCTTGTATTGGGTGTGTGTGTGGGGGGGGGTGTGAGTGTGTGTGTGTGTGTGTGTGTGTGTGTGTGTGTGTGTGTGTGTGTGTGTGTGTGTGTGTGTGTGTGTGTGTGTGTGTGTGTGTGTGTGGCCTGGCCCTAGCCTTGTCTCCTGGTCCCTGTGAGTGCACAATGCCATGTTGACCCTGTGCACCCTGTACAAGGAGCCCGAAGGGCATAGGAAAATTGCATATGTGCAGAGGGAGGGCCGAGGCTATAGTCAACCTTCACATACATATGTTTTAGTTGGTAAAAGTGTCACCTGACCATGTAGGCCTGACCACTGAGTGTCAGGGGCTCGAATCCTACCTGAGGCAGCCAAGTGTCTTTGAAAAATAACAAGAGATACATGACTTAATCATCCAAGACAGTTATTTTTCTTTGAAAATAACTGTCTTGGGCGTGTTGTGTTGTGTTGCCTTGCCTTTCTTTCTAAGCATCCCTCGGGTGGGATTCGAACCCACGACTGTCTGCTGCTCTTACCAACATGTATATGTAGTTCCTTGCACACTACTGGGTATATTGTAGCTGTCAATTTCACAAGTTAACTAATAGTAATAGCACTAACTAGAGAGCTTTGGCCAGTCTCTTCCCATACAACATACATACCCCACATATTCCATAATCTGCCACATCGGCTCTAGTCTACATCATTCACACCATGTATTACGTAATAGAGCTAATGTTCACCACATAGACATACACAGTGACCTCTGTACATTACGTCATTCCCTCCATGTATTAGGTAATGGAGCTGATGTCCACCTTAAATTCCTGGAGGTCAGTCAGTCTGAGATAAGGGATGCAGTGAGGAGGGATCGTTGTGACTGGATGGCCGCCATATACAACCTCCTCATGGACCAGCCTGATGGACGGGTCGTGATGCAGAGGTCAGTCAGGAACCTCTCTAATTAGGACACCATTGGCAGAGGATTGTCCTGATTAGTGAGGTGTCCTGATTAGTGAGGTGTCCTGATTGGTGGGGTGTCCTGATTGGTGAGGTGTCCTGATTGGTGGAGTGTCCTGATTAGTGAGGTGTCCTGATTGGTGAGGTGTCCTGATTAGTGAGGCGTCCTGATTAGTGAAGTGTCCTGATTAGTGAGGTGTCCTGATTTTAGGGATTGAAAAATCAAACATGGTATTTGGGGGAGCAAAGGTGTGCTGTTTATTGAGGTGTCCTAGGTTAGGCACCTTCTTTGATCCACACCTTCCTCGTTACACTACCTCCCCTTTCTTCATATCTTACTTCTTCCACTCATTGATTCACATCCTTCCCCTCACTCTCCCCACATCACATCCTCCCCTCACACTCCCCACATCACACCCTCCCCTCACACTCCCCACATCCCACCCTCCTCCCCTCCCCAGGCCAAGGGACTAGAAGCCATTAGAACACAGAAAGCCAAACTGATAGCCGAAGGAAAGTGGCCTCCACAATAAACATCTCCATAGCAACCACCACCATCTCTAGTGCTCTATTTGTATATTAAAAGTGTGTCCTTGTTAATGTGTTGTCATGGCAATAACTATTACAGTGGTACACTGTATACGTACAAATCTAGAAACCTCTCAAAATTCCAATATTTCACTGAAATAAAGTGTACAATTCCACACAACAATAAAATCCTAATCATGTATACATGTACATGGGTACAGATGCTAAGCATATGTTTCTAATAGACACACACCATATAAAAATCACCATTCTAATGTATATTTACACGATTGGCATGTATAATTCCACTACTATGTAGTACTATTTTCAAATTCATGTATGACTGTACTTGTTCAACACCACATGTATCTAATACTGGCTCGTCTGTTTATTCAGCTCCGTCTTACTTGGTTACTTGTCCTTGGGCCATATCAGCTCGATGTGGATCTCATCACTAAACTCCACTCCCTCACAGAGAAAATCAGAGGCTCTCTCGCTTGAAAAATCGTCGGGTGTATAGGTATAAGACGGGGAATCTTTCTTGATAATTCCCATACGTTGATAAGCAGCTGCAACAAGCTCACTGCAAAATATTGTGCTCAAGTCTTCCTGGGTATTTTTAAAGATGGAGAGGAACTTGTTGTTTGGATTAATAGCCGACAGGCAGATCTGGATGAGGTTTTTCTCGTACTTCTTCCCTGCCCACTCCTTGCGGAGACGGAGCATTGTATTGTAGATTTCTTCACGTCTCTCTTTTGTTATGTTAAGGAGGCGACGTACAGCTACGTGGTCGTACCAGCCGGAGAATACTTTACTGCGTAGTGGGATGACTTCGACTCCTGTTAGGGGTGTGCCTTCTTGGAGGTTGACTAGCCCTATGGAGGGAGGAGGGAGGGATGAAGGGAGGGAGGGAGAGAGGGCCAGAGGGAGGGATGAATGGAGGGAGGGAGAGAGAGGGATAAAGGGAGGGAGGGAGGGGAGGGGAGGGAGGGATGAAAGGAGGGAGGGAGGGAGGGAGGGGTAAATGGTATCATTGTACATGCTAATGTTCTTGGAATGTGTTCATGTTTACTAATTACACACATTATATGGTTGTTTGAATTTTGTAGTAAGATGACAAAATGAATCTGCGGTGGAAGTGTCCTCATTGCAGGTACATGTACTAATGAAAGGGGTCTCCTAATAATATTAAGAGACTCACTTCCGTGGTTAGTGCTGGCCTCCCACAGCAGCAGTTGAGACGTGAACTTCTCTTTCAACACCTAGAGAGCCAGGGTAGGAGAGGAAACAGTATGAGACAAGTCAGCCAGTGTACTAGTGGAATGCTATGCATTGTGGGCAAGTGGGGGAGCGTGCACGCAAAATTACAACATTACAGTATGTACATGTACATCGCCTGGAACAAACATAGAAAATCCACCTGTTGATACAACTAGGAGGGCTTGCTCCCACTGGCTCCCACTGGCCCAATCAGTATATATACAGTACATGCAAAAAAACTTCAACAATTTAGGGTAGTGTTAGGGTAGCATAAGGTAGCAGGGTAGCAGGGTAGGGTAGTAGGGTAGTAGGGTAGGGTAGTAGGGTAGTAGGGTAGCAAGATACTGTAGTGTGATAGTATGGTAGTGTAGGGTAAGGTACTAGGGTAGCAGGGTAAGGTACTAGGGTAGCAGGGTGGGGTAGCAAGGTAGGAGGTGGTAAGGTAGCAAGGTAGGGTAGTAGGGTAGCAAGGTAGGGTAGTAAGGTGGTAGTAGGGTAGTGTTAGGGTAGTAGTAGTACGGTGGCTTTGTTAACATTTTTTTGCATGTCCTTTTCAGAAATATGGCCAAAGTGAGCCATAATCAACCTAACACATAATGAGTGGAGCAACAGTGAACTATTACCTGCAAACTTTAGTCTTATACAAGTTTTATTTGCATGTTTGTAAAGGACTTACCAGGCCGACGTGGGAGAATTGGGAGTGGTCGAAAAATCTGATGATGGCCCCCTGACTGGTGGCCCCCGCAAAGAGCACAAGGTCCCCCGTGTCAAGATCTTTTATGGCCTCGTCGTAGGGGACAAAGGTCTTGGCATGAGGAGGTCGTATACCTTCACTGGTGAGAATTAAAGAGGACATGTCAAGTAGTGAGGTGTCCTGATTTAGTGGGGTGTCCTGATTAGTGAGGTATCCTGATTAGTGAGGTGTCCTGGTTAGTGAGGTGTCCTGATTAGTGAGGTGTCCTGGTTAGTGAGGTGTCCTGATTAGTGAGGTGTCCTGATTGGTGAGGTGTCCTGATTAGTGAGGTGTTCTGATTAGTGAGGTGTCCTGATTAGTGGTGTCCTGATTGGTGAGGTGTCCTGATTAGTGAGGTGTCCTGATTTGAATAGTTCTCAATGTATTTGGGGCAGCAAAATGTGTCCTATTTATTGAGGGGTCCTCATTTCAGGGGGTCCTAATTAGAGGGGTTTCTGCTGTACTGTTTATTGAGGTGTCCTCATTTCAGGGGGTCCTAATTAGAGGGGTTCCTGCTGTCCTGTTTATTGAGGTGTCCTCATTTCAGGGGGTCCTAATTAGAGGGGTTTCTGCTGTCCTGTTTATTGAGGTGTCCTCATTTCAGGGGGAGTCCTAATTAGAGACAAGGAAGAAGTTCAAACTTACACTAATTGTTTCAAAAACGGGGGATCCCCACACTGCATGGGGCCCACTTTCACTGGGGGGAGGAACACTGAAATTGGGTCCATCAGGGGGAGCTGGTCTCGAAAATTCTCGGGGGTCACGTCCTCGGGGTTTCCCTTAAAAATCCCCAGGGCTTTATAGTAATACGCAGCCATGAAGGTCGACATATAGAGACTCCGATCTTGATCATTGACTGCTGACTTAATCACTTCTCGTTCCTTCTCCGAAAACTGGATTTTTTCAACTTCGTGGACGGCGTTCATCGCCACAACTGCATCGATTTCTACATCTGAACCCTCTCCCTTTACATACTGGATGGCAACCTTTTCGTAATCTCCGTAGAAGATTCTAGTGGTTGCCGTCACAGGGTGAATGAATCTCGGTTTGTCGGGGTCAAATTTTGAAAGTGATAATGGCTTTGTTTTCCCTTTTACAAGCAGCAAGGGAAAGAGAGGATCTGTCTCGATGTGGTTTATGAAGATGGCCAAGTGAGGGAAGGGTTGATCGTGGTGGTAGAGAAGTGCGAGGTCCCCGGTTCGAATAGTTGGCTGGATGTCCTTAAACTTAACTGGGTCTTTGTGTTCGGCGGGATCCAGACGATCGGGGTGAATGACCCCAATGATACTCTCAGTGCTGCCTCTATGGAAGTGGGGGCCTTCGATCTGAAGATGTTCGACAAGTACACATGCTACATGTACATGTCTAGTTCAACATGTAGATATTGTCAGGGAATGTACACATACTACACCTCAATATACTGTATAGTAGGAAATATGGCAGGTTTTTCTGACCCAATCAACATTAGTCATGTGACTGGCCATGTATGCACGTCTGTACACAGTGAGAGTGTCTATAGCCACATTAGACTAAATAGGATGTGGCTATTGAATGGGGTTAGATATAATGTATGGAGAGAGGGAGAGAAGTTACCTTTCCCTGTTTGGAGGGAGGTATTGAATGAGGTACAGCTACAGGTCTGGCAGCTTGTGGAGTGGACTGGAATGGAGACAACAAGTCCACACAATCTCACATTTTCTGAGACTGTCTCTCAATATCAACTGTACCTGTTGTGTTGATTGAGAGGTAGAGCTACTATAGAGTTTCCTGGTGTGGGGAGGTGGCAATACAGTCTGGGAATGGAGGAGATAGTACCAGTCATATCACTAGTACAGCTAGCATTATTCATACACTGGGAAAACCAGTTACTGATTTGTGCTTACCTTTGCCCTCAGTGTCCCCAGCTCAGAGTCTCTCTGCTGGAGAGTCTTCTGGAAGTCAGCCACTAGAGCCTCACTGGATTGCAGCTGCCTCTGCAGATCCCCAATCTCCCTCCTGCTGGACTGCTCCTGTACACAGTGACATAGTCAATATACCAATGGTCACAGTCAGCTCTTGTCTCACATAAGACTAAGTGATGAAGATTACCTGTTGTCTCAATTGTCTCAGTTGCTGCTGTGCCTGAGCTAGCTCCCTGTCCTTGGCCTGCACTATCTCATCTCTCTCAGTCTCCTGCAGTCAGGAGGACCTCTAGTCACAACACACACTACATGTAACTACACAGTCACTCACCTGTTGTCTCATCTGCTGCTGCTCTCTCCTGATTGTCTCCTCTGCCCTAGTCAGCTCAGCTTCCTTCCTCATCAGCTGTTGTCTGTACATCTCCTTCTCTCTCTCACTGGATTGCAGCTGTTGCTGTAGCTCACCAACCTCCTGTACAGGGATAGGAGAGAGAAACCTTAACTACAGTACACACTACCTCTACATAATGGGGAAATCCCAGGGGAGCCCCCTTACATGTACCTACATGTATCAGTGGTCTCACCTGCTGCTGCTCTCTCCTGATGGTCTCCTCTGCCCTAGTCAGCTGTTGCTGTAACTCAGCATTCTCTGTCACCAGGTCATCAATCACTTGCACCACATTCTGAACAAGATATGAGAAAGTGATGACAGTAAAGGTGCAGGGAGGAGGGAGGTATCGGCAGTACTGTATGGTGTATACCCAGTCCCTCACCTGGTTCCTGGGCTGGTTCTGAAGAGCTCGTACTAATTCCACTCTGTTCCTCTCACTCTCCTCATCTCTAATACCAGCTCTGGCCTCTTCCAACAGACGCAGTACCTCACTAATATCTGGACGCTTACGAGCACTGTTATGGAGACATTGCTGGATCAGTCGAATGAGAGGGTGGTCCCCACGGAGCTGGCCACAGGCACGGAGCTGGGTGTTGACATTTCTCATGTACTCACTTCGTCGTTGCAGTTCAGAAAGACCAACTATCATCCCTGTTTCTTCATTAAAATAAGTAGCTGCAAGAGGATCACAAGGGAAGGTTTCACCCACTGTGAAAATGGTGACAACTCCAAGTGAGAACACATCAATACTGGCATCATATTTGGACTTTTCAGCATTCGAGGCAGAAGGTGCAATGGCCTCTGGAGGCATGTAGACGGAGGCACCAGGTGCCTTGGTCATGGTGGCTGCAACTCTCATGTGAGGGACGATACGAGCCACGCCCAGGTCTGATAGCTTGCCTACCAGCTGGGACGTCAACAACACGTTTTTGGCAGACAAATCGCGATGGATGATGGGCGGCGTTCGCCCGTGGAGGTAGGCCAGGCCGCTGGCCACGTTGTGCAGTACAGAACACTTCAGGCCTAGCTTGAAGAAAGATAGCGGTGTAGGCTCGGCGGGAGGAGGCTGGGGGTCGTCTGTTTCAGGGTCCAGTAAATCGTGAAGGCTAGTGAGCAGCCGCTCCATGACGAGAGCGGGCAGCCGCGAGCCGGGGAAGAAGTAGACGCCCAGAAACTGGACGATATTGGGATGGTGGAGGGTGGTCATCAGTTTCACTTCTTCCGCGAATTGAGTGGAGATTTTGGAACTGTTCACCAAAAGGTCGTGGACTCTCTTGGCAGCTCCACAGAGCGGTACGGTGACCTCCTCAACGCTGCCGTAGGCCCCGCCTCCTATTACAGTACCTGTTAGCTGAAGGTTGGACAAGACATACGGCCTGAGGCCAGGATGGTCGTCAAGAAATCGACCTGCCATCTTTAGTGTAAGGTGGGAAAAAAACAAACACAGTGTGAGTCAGCCCCACCCTAAAATGAAGTTATTCATAACAGGATGTGACGTCTTCCAATTTCAACAATGTTTGACCTCAATTAGTTTAATTAGAGGGTGTGGCTACGCCGGAATACACGTGTCATGTTCGTGTAGACAAATCAAGACGGGCCGTCCTTGAATAGAACAGACTGTGAAGCATGTTAGTAAAGTAATCATAGCAAAGCTCGACCTCTTCGGACTGTGCTCAGTGTCAGAACGAGGCTCAGGGGAGAGAAGCTCTACAGCAGTCTCATTGCTGGATGTTCTGAAGTCTCAAAGGCATCAGTCCGACCTCAATCGCCTCAGGAAAGAATCGCTGTAATGGGATGAGTCCATGTACGTAGAAGCAGTGCAATACAGTACATAGATCTAATTGTCATGTGTTTAAATTTTTGAGGTCATATTCAGTGGCCCTGGTGGATAAGAGGGTGATAACATAACATGTACACACGGTAATGTAAACACAGCTGGTTATGTAAAAGGGACACAACATGAGACTATATTACTAGTTGCAGTCTGTTTGAACTAACTTGATGTATCACAAGCTTCAAACATGCAAAATTAAAAGGAAATTTACTGTTTGTGTCCTGCTCACCAAGAAGCTGTCATGTCCAATATTATGATGTGACCATAAGAAATATTACCTGTATACTAGTGATATAGACTAGATGGAGTTGTTGGGGATATGAGACTAACATTGAATAATAAATGGTTCTTTGTTCCAACTGTGGTCATCTACAGATATGGGAAGGAGAACAGACAAAAGCCCAGGAAGAAAAACGATAAGAACTGAGAGCCCAGTACTTAAAGGAGCAAGAAGTCTACCACAGTAAAGAGCTGCTGGGGAAAGGAAATGAATGTATGAGCCTCCTCCAGGCTTTGTAAAGGATGAGGAGAGGAAGAAGGAACATGAAGGTGTAAAGGTGAGAAGAGTAAGCTGTATATGTACATACATTGCATGTTCAAATATCAGTGGAACATTTCCATAGTTTGTAGTGTGGTCTGATCTATTGTCACTAGTCTGATCCCAGCAGATATGGACACACACACACACACACACACACACACACACACACACACACACACACACACACACACACACACACACACACACACACACACACACACACACACACACACACACACACACACACACAGTTCTGTCCACGTCTCTACCCTACCAGTAATTCCAATAATATCAGACATGCCCAGTACAACCATTAGGGTGACCATGATTACTCAACATCTATCTACAGTGATAGTTACACGTGGTGATGTAATACACATGTACTAGATACCTAACATATATACACATAATCAGTCCACTCACTACACAGTTGACTCCTATTTCTCCAAAGACATGTGACCCTATTTCTGGGGAATGTGTATACAGTGGAACCCCTCTAATTAGGACACCCTGAAATGAGGACACCTCAATAAACAGGACACTTTTAGCTGTCCCAAATGCCATGTTTGTGTACAATTTAACCCCTGAAATCAGGACACCTCACTAATCAGGACACTTTCCTCTGTCCCAAGGGTGTCTGGATTAGAGAGGTTCCACTGTATACAGTTGTGATATTACTAAAGGTAGTTTGTTATATCCATTGGTTAACTCACCTATACATACCTTCTCCTTTATGGTAAGTTTGAATTCACCTGTTTTTCAGGTTGTGTAATGAGGTGGCAGTGTCTTGATTTGTATGTGTGATTCAGCCCCAGCCAGCTGAGCTGCCTCGGTAGCTCAGTTGGTGCCTAGAATGTGAGTGTCGTGGGTTTGACTCCCACCCGAGGCAGCTAATTTTTCTCTGAAATGACTGCTTCAGACAAGCTGTGTTGTGTTGTGTTGCTTTGTCATTCTGTTGTGTTGTGTTGCCTTGCCTGGCGTCTCTTGGAGTGATTTGTTCATGTACTAATCAGGACGTCCTGAAGTAAGGACACCTTGTTAAACAGGACACCTTGTGCTACTCCGTGTTTGTGTACAATTCAACCCCTGAAATCAGGACACCTCACTAATCAGGACACTCTCTTGCCATCACAAGCTATCTGAGGTCCCACTGTCACTAAAAACCAACCTAGTACACTTCTCATTGCATGACCCATTTAGTTACACATTATTTATAAAAATTAAATGAGGGTTAGGTGGCTTCCATACACACTAATGAAAGATGTAGGGAGGTGTTACACATGGTATTACATGTACATAATACTAGGGTTTACCTCACTGTATATATCTCATCCATTTACAGTGTATAAACACCAGTTACATCATGTATGAACAATTGTTGTACTGTGGTTGTGGTCAAGATCAAAGACTTCAGCTGGTGTTTATATAGCTTAGACCACACCTGTGACCACAAGTGTGATGTATCTCTATAAACCACTGGTGAGTGATGGTTTATCTAGATAAACCATTTTGATGTCATGGTTACTATGGCAAGTCTTTGATCTTGACCATAACCATAGTACAAGCCACTTGAACTATGGCTTTTCTTGGCTTATGAGATTTACTGTATGTTGCAGGTTACTTGTCAGTGTGTAAGAGAAGTAGGTGGGAAGTAGGCAGCCTCTCCAGTGGCATGTAGCCACCTATGTAAACTTGTATAATGCACTCAGTTATAGGTTTGTGACTAAGTTAATCACAGAGTTCACCTACAACTCCAGTGCACTTGACAACCATCTTGCAAGGCAGAGTACACGCTGGAGTCATCTGATAAACCACTCGGCTACGCCTCCTCCTCCTCCTCCTCCTCCTCCTCCTCCTCCTCCTCCTCCTCCTCCTCCTCCTCCTCCTCCTCCTCGTGGTTTATAAGCTTCCTCTCACCTGTAAATCCCATAAGCCATAGTTTAACTAATATACCTAGCCCTAAGTGGCCACAGTGTGTCCCTGTCTCTAGATCATTACATGTGTGTGAAGCTTGATAGAGGATGTCATAAAGGTGGATGTTAACGGTGCTTGTTCTAATACGTAACTGTGTTCCTACCAACAGATCGGTTTGTATTTCGCGGTGGGTAAAGTTCCCATTCATGTCAAATTTTGCCACTTTGTATAACCACCACAGGATATTACTGTACATTGTATAGACTCCTTAACAGTGTACAGAGTCTATATGATATAACAGGACATTCCCAGAGCTAAGAGCTAGGGATAGGGCACCGAACAGTGTGTTTTTATATTAGTGTTAGGTCTGCACGATATGGTGGTAGTGGGAGGTGGATGGAGTACCTCTCTAATGGAGACCTATGTCAGGGGGTCTGTCACACCATAGGTGGTCCCCCACCATAATGATCCCCCATGTCAGTGTGACTTGGACAAGCACTAATTATCCTCTAGCCCTAGCCTGTAGCCCTGGCCCTATATAGACTCTATCCCTGGTCCCCTCCTGGACTAAGTAATCCAAGGGGGGACCAGTTGTGGCAGTCGTAAGTGGTCCGGGGGACAAGTTTTACAGGTCATATGGGGAGTTGGGGGCCCCCTTGAGGGCCATTTGTCTTATTGAAAGTCTAGTGTATGATGTTTGCATACCTATTGCCCCTCCCTCCCCCTCCAACTCTCTCTCTCTCTCTCTCTCTCTCTCTCTCTCTCTCTCACACACACACACACACACACACACACACACACACACACACACACACACACACACACACACACACACACACACACACACACACACACACACACACACACACACAGGTCGTTGTCATATGGAATCTCCTGAGGGTACTCAATGACAGAGGGTCTGTTCCTGAAGTCGACTGGAAAAAGTTTTATGACTTTGCCCTGGAACTGGAGACCGCTCTCTGTGAGCTGCTGACTGTCCTCTGTAGTCCAGAGATGACTGCCCTGCAACACCTGGAGAAACAGCAGGTACGGGAGGTAGCCCTTCTAATTAGGACCCCTGAAATGAGGACACCTCAATAAACAGGACACCTTTACTGCCACAAATGCCATGTTTGTGTACTTTTTTTAACCTCTGAAATCAGAACACCACTAATAAGGACACCACTAATCAGGACATTTCACTTATCAGAGCACCACTGATCAGGACACCTCACTAATCAGGACACCACTGATCAGGACATCTCACTAATCAGGACATCTCACTAATCAGGACACCTCACTAAACTCAGTGAGCTGTGCTCTCTATCTCCCTCTCCTAGGCTATTATGAAGCAGTTTGTGGAAATTCTTCATTTTACTCTATCCTTCGATGACCTTAAGGTGTGTTGAGAGGGTTAAATTTGTGTATTCATCACCTCTCCCTCTCTCTCTTCCTTCTCCATCGCACCCACTCTCCCCTCCCTCACTCCTTATCCACTCCCTTTAAAAAAGGGTTAAATTCGTTTTATGTAATAATTGTGTTTATTCGTCATCTCTCCCCTCCCTCCCTTCCCTCCATTCCTCCCTTCGGATTCTTCCCTCCCTTCCCTCCCTCTCCCCCTTGCCCTCCCCCTCCCCCTCACTAATCAGGACACCTCACTAAACTCAGTCAGCTGTACTTTCTCTCTATCTCTCTCTCCTCGGCTGTCTGTCCCTCTCTTCTGATGTTGAGAAAGTTTCCCTCCCTCCCTATCCTTCCCTCCATCCCCTCCCTCTCCCCTTCCCTCCCCCTCCCTCCCTTCCCTCCCTTCCTCCCTCTCTTCCTCATTCTTTCCTTTCCCTCCCTCCCTCCCTCTGTCCTTCCCCGTCGCTTTCTCTCTCGCCTCCCTCCCTTCCTATCCCTCCCCCTCCCTTCTCTCCCTCACTCTCCTCCCTCCCTTTCCCCTCCCTCTCCTCCCCCCCCCTCCCCAGATGAATTCAAAATGACTTCAGTTACTACCACAGGACACTCAACAGAAGGAGAATGGTAAGACCATCCCTAGCTGTCCTAATACCACATCACTGTACTCTATAACCCCTCAAATCAGGACACTCTCCTTAGCTGTCCTAATACCATATCATCTTTAACCCCTCAAATCAGGACACTCTCCTTAGCTGTCCTAATACCATATCATCTTTAACTCCTCAAATCAGGACACTCTCCTTAGCTGTCCTAATACCATATCATCTTTAACCCCTCAAATCAGGACACTCTCCTTAGCTGTCCTAATACCATATCATCTTTAACCCCTCAAATCAGGACACCTCACTAATCAGGACACTACCACACTCATGCCTTATAAGGCAGATGCTCCTTACCATTACACATGTAGACAGTGGGTGGAGTATCATATAGTGGTCTCCACTCCATACCAAATAATCACTGATTTTACCCGATGGTCTCTCATCTTCCTCACTCCATTCTCTCTCTACCCTCTCCCCCATCTTCCACCCCGTCGCCCTCTCTCTCTCTCGCTCTCCCCTCTCACATGAGGTCAGTGCAGCCAGTCAGCCCTCCACTGATTGGGTGGAGCTACCTGATGACGTGGCCAATAGGATGTCTCTGTTTTTCGCCAACCCCACCTCCATGTTGAATACACTGAGTGGAGCTGCCGAGAAACTGCTTCAGGAGGTGTGTGTGTGTGTGTGTGTGAGTGTGTGTGTGTGTGTGTGTGTGTGTGTGTGTGTGTGTGTGTGTGTGTGTGTGTGTGTGTGTGTGTGTGTGTGTGTGTGTGTGTGTGTGTGTGTGTGTGTGTGTGTGTGTGTGTGTGTGTGTGTGTGTGTGTGTGTGTGTGTGTGTGTTATACTCTCCAAGTTACTACCGTCTTCAAAATCAGAACTTACATTCAGGACACACAAATAGAAGAAGATATGATCAGTTATCTACTACCTATATCTAGCACCTGTATATATGTATGTAGGTTCTGGGTAGCTCAGTTGGTAAGAGCTTCCCCTGGAAAACTGATGGTCATGGGTTTGAGTCCCATCCGAGGCAGCCAATTTTGCTTTGAAAAATGACTGTTTTGGGCGAGTTGTGTTGTGTTGCTTTGCTTTTCTGTTGTGTTGTTGTTGTTGCCTTGCATTTCTCAGCATCTCTTGAATCGATTGTTCATAATACCTAGGTGGTAGGTTTGTTATGACTTGCTATGACCTTGGTTGTAGTCTTTTGTAGCAACTTTAGCTCAAATTGGAACTTCTGTCACATAAGACATCGTGTGACCACGTGCACGTTAGGTCAAGGGAAAATCCTTTAAGCTACGATCAGTAATAAAATGTGCAGCTGCCTCAATGGGAACACGCGCATGTGAGAAACTGGCATTTGACTTCACACATTGGTTTGTCGAAAAATCATGATTTTGGAAATTGAAGCCGGACATCGGGACAGAGCGTCTTTATTCAGGACTATCCCGCTAAAAGCGGGACGGTTGGAGAATATGGTATGTGTGTGTGTGTGGGGGGGGGGGGGGGGTCACACATGTCCAGCATTGTCTACAGATGTCCAACAGTACTTGGTATCCCATTGCATTGTACCCTTAGGACAGTCCATTAGGTGGAAATGGGAATATCCTGTTATGTCCCACTCACTGTACCTACTGTCCATCCCATCACATTCCATCATGTACCCCAATGTACCAGGGAACATCCCAAACTGTACCACCCCTCATGCCTATATCCCACTGTCCATCCCATCCCAATGTACCATGAGAAGGAAGGAATGGAATGGGAACTGTACCACCATCGTTTGTGTGCTAGTATGACTGAGTATGTACATGTATGTAGTGGTATGCTCCTTACTCTCTATTTCTCTCTGTATTATCCCTCTCCCCTCCTTCCCCCTCCTTCCCCCTCCTTCCCCCCTCTCTCCTCCCCTCACTCCCTGAGGTACATGTACTGAGTATGTACATGTATGTAGTGGTATGCTCCTTACTCTCTATTTCTCTCTGTATTATCCCTCTCCCCTCCTTCCCCCTCCTTCCCCCCTCTCTCCTCCCCTCACTCCCTTCTTCCCTCTTCCTTCTCCTTATACATGTATTCATGTACACACAACAACACATTCTTCAACACTGTTTAATAGCTGGTTTCTTGCTCCATATCCACCAACTATCATCATCTTGTCTGGTGATGGAGTCACTACTAAACAATTACTCCTACCACTGGATATAGAGCCAATCTTCACCCACTGTCCATCTAGTAGCTGGTGAATGGAGTTGACTTGTGACATCCCTTGCCATCCACAAACTGTTACTAGCTTCTTCCCTCTTCCTTCTTCCTCCCTCTCCCCACCTTCCCACCTCCCTCCCTCCCTCCCTTTCTCCCTCGCCCTCCCTCTCTCCCTCCCCCTTCCCCTCCATGTATAGCACTAAACATTTTAACAAGGATGCCACTCCAAAAGCCACTAAAGACCTTCTCTCTCAATGAATCGAATGTATAATAGTTTCCATGACAACTCTGTGTAGTCAATGTATATCCCTTCACACTCTCACCCTCACAATTCACACACTCACACACTGTCACACAAGTACATAACAATTGCTGTACATATGTACAGAATTTAATAGGGAAAATTTGATTAAAACTATCTGTAATATATACGTCACTGGACGAAAAGTAAGATTTCCTATGTGGAATAGGTCACATTTCATGACCTATCCAGTAGTGAATAGAGCTAAATGTCCTGTATGTATATAAGACATATATCCACTATTGGATAGGTACAGGACAGGTCATGAAATGTGACCTATTTGACAGCAGGTCACATAGGAAATTTTACTTTTCGTCCATTGTATACCAGATGAATGGTGACCATAGTGGGTGGAGTCACTGGAGTAAACCACCTAGTGTATAGTCTCGTAACCAGACTCCACCCACACCCTCTCTGGGGCGGGGTCTGGGCACAAGACTACCTAGTGTACAGATAAGCCACTGGAGTAAATGTAAGTATTGTGTATGTGTACTTGTGTAAGATGATGATATTTTACATATAATAAGTATATATTATATTTACTTTGATGTTGACTTACACAGGCCGAAGAAAGCAAGAGGGAATGAGAAAGACAAACTTCCATCCGGAGTCGAACCCAGGTCTAATGACCAGCAAACCAGCACACTAGACACTGAGCTACAATCACCAGACAAAAGTCTGTTCCCTCATTCCCTCTTATAACTGCAGTGGTCATTGCCTAACTAGCAACCTCACACTGCAGACCACCCACTCCGGACAGAAGTTTGTCTTCTCATTCCCTCTTGCTTTCTTCGGCCTGTGTAAGTCAACATCAAAAGTAAATACATCTGTTACCAGGTCAACTAAGATATTTACTTATTATTATATAGTTATAAAAATCAATAATGGTTATACATGTATTCATGTACACACAACAACACATTCTTCAACACTGTTTAATAGCTGGTTTCTTGCTCCATATCCACCAACTATCATCATCTTGTCTGGTGATGGAGTCACTACTAAACAATTACTCCTACCACTGGACATAGAGCCAATCTTCACCCACTGTCCATCTAGTAGCTGGTGAATGGAGTTGACATATGACATCCCTTGCCATCCACAAACTGTTACTAGCTGTCCACAGAGAGTAGCAGCTGTTGACCTCTCCATTGGTAGCTGAGGTAGTGGTGTCCATGTAAGGATATTCGATATCGACTGCGATGTGATTGGATGGTCACTGGATAGTAGAGCTTGAAGGGAGCACGAGTAGCCAGTACCATCACCTCCTATTACATGTAATTGATTGTCACATATTGTGGCTGAAGGTCGGGAGAGAGCCTGTGGTAAGTTGGTTAGTTCATACCATCTTCTACTCCTCACATGAAATAATTCAACTCCAGCAGTCCAATCACTAACACCACCTCCCCCAATCACTACTATATAACTGCCATTTGATGTACTAACTACAGTAGTAAAGGAACGTGCAGTGTTCATTGGGGGGTAGTGCTCAACCCATTGGCCCTGTCGTAATGTAAGTAGTTTGTTAATATAACAAGATCCATTGTTTCCCCCCACAGCAGTCAGTTCCCCATCAATGATGACTAGTCCAGAGTGACGATATGGAGATGGAGGAAGTTCCTCCCATTTCTCTGTACTCAGTTGATATCTGTAAACTGAGTAGGAGCCACCTGATGTGAAATATGCAAATTGATCATCAGTCGTTGCAGATCCTCTCCTCATTTCACATGGTGCTGTCTTCTTTTTATGGCACTGCACAGTGAGCTGAGGGGAGATCACATGACATGTAATGTACATCATGATGTAATGTGTATTGTCATATCTGGACCATGTGTACACTAATAATGGGAGATTCAATGACCCTAGCAGGATTTAGGATGGCTACGTACAAGTACACATGCTACATGTACATGTCTAGTTCAACATGTAGATATTGTCGGGGAATGTACACATACTACACCTCAATATACTGCATAGTAGGAAATATGGCAGGTTTTTCTGACCCAATCAACATTAGTCATGTGACTGGCCATGTATGCACGCCTGTACACAGTGAGAGTGTCTATAGCCACATTAGACTAAATAGGATGTGGCTATTGAATGAGGTTAGATATAATGTATGGAGAGAGGGAGAGAAGTTACCTTTACCTGTTTGGAGGGAGGTGTGGAATGGGGTACAGCTACAGGTCTGGCAGCTTGTGGAGTGGACTGGAATAGAGACAACAAGTACACACAATCTTACATTTTCTGAGATTGTCTCTCAATATCAACTGTACCTGTTGTGTTGATTGAGAGGTAGAGCTAGTGTGGAGTTTCCTGGTGTGAGGAGGTGGCAGTACAGGACTCTGTATCTGGGAATGGAGGAGGTAGTATCAGTCATATCACTAGTACAGCTAGCATTATTTAATACACTGGGAAAAACAGTTACTAGAAGTGACAACCTTGATCCTACATACCCACATCACTACCTCACTTCCCTACCTACCCACCTACACACATCACTACCTCACTTCCCTACCTACCCACCTGCACACGTCACTACCTCACTTTCCTACCTACCCACCTGCACACGTCACTACCTCACTTCCCTACCTAACCACCTGCACACGTCACTACCTCACTTCCCTACCTACCCACCTGCACACGTCACTACCTCACTTTCCTACCTACCCACCTGCACACGTCACTACCTCACTTTCCTACCTACCCACCTGCACACGTCACTACCTCACTTTCCTACCTACCCACCTGCACACGTCACTACCTCACTTCCCTACCTACCCACCTGCACACGTCACTACCTCACTTCCCTACCTACCCACCTACACATATCACTATCCCATAAATAGAAATGGACCAGAATCATCATCCCAACATACCCCCCCCCCCCCAAACCCCCTTTCTGTACAGATTTCCCATTTATGGCACAAATGGACCAAGAGCATCATTTTCCCATCTCTATTAATTCTCCTTTATCTCCTTTAGTTTTAACCATCACTCACAACCTGCTACAATAGTCTCATACCCAGATTCTCTCTAAAAGTGGCCTGGTAATTAACATTCCTATAGTAGACTTGTGCAGTGTTTGCTGCATTTTTCCCCAACTGAAGTGGTTGACAGACTACAGTTTACTCTGTCAAGTACAGTACACCACACTTGAGGAAGCTTAATTAAGTGTTTGTTATTTCACATCCACTTGAGAAGCCATAGACACTGCACAATTAGAGGGTGTGTGTAGGAGACTGCTACACTCACAGTACATGTACAGTACACCATATATAGTACCTCCTTGATGGTCTGTACATCCTCTCTCTTTCTACAGAAAGAAATATATGACATCATCTAAAGAAATACATGACATCATCTAAAGAAATATATGACATCATCTAAAGCAGAACAGACAGAGGTCTAGCGTGTTGCTGTGATAACTGAGTTACTATGGCAACTCAGCTGACTGAGGTAAATGTAATGGACACTGATGAGGAAAAGAACTTACATAGATAAAATACAGGATTAAATTGTGGAATGATTGCAGTGTGTTTGCAAACAGGTATAGCTATTTACCGTTTGACAACCATTAACTCTGACTGTAGAGCTATTTTCTCCCTCTCTCTCTCCATCCTAGCCTCCTGTAGCTCTGCCAGCTGCTTGTACTGCAGTAGACTCTGTGCATTCATCTCTACTGCCAGCTGGAAGGGAAAGATCATGTCAAGTGATTGGTTTGGACATGAAGACATGAATGAACTTACTTTCAGCTGTTGCTGTAGATCAGAAATCTGTTTTGAATGACTGCTTATGTCAGCTTCCTTCACTGCAAGCATCTTCCCCAACTCCTCTCTCAGTTCCTTCACCTTCTCTTCACTGTGAACACTCTGTGAATTGAACAAACACTTATTTAATATTACTGAGGCCCCACCTACCTGTAACCCAGATGGTAGATTCATGGTATTGCATGGCATGACGTTATTCAATATAAGTGCGCCTAACTGTAACCCTACCTCTATCCCTAGCCCTACCCTAGAGAAGTCACAAGAGCCACTGGTCTCTCTGTGATCCATCCAGGCTGCACGCATATATTTCAGGAATGACGTAATGCCAATCTCAGTTAAATGAAAAATGACCGACCCAGATCCAAGGCTCCACCCACCCCAGATGGTATATGAATGGCCAGCTATGTATATAGCTTGGGCTACCCATGTGTACCTCGAGCTCCATAAGTCAAACAGCTGTTATGTAACATAATGCAACACTTCCTATACAATATGCAAGTCAACCTCTGGGTTGGTGCCTTCCCAAGCTATATGTTACTATATCCATACTTCAATAAATGTACTCTGACCTTCATTCTTTCCAACTCCAGTTCTGCTACTGCTCTGGCCTTATCTTGTTCCAGTTCAGTGATCCTCCCATCACGTACCCCCAACTCCCTCACTCCCTCCTCAATCCTCTTCTTCAGATTTTGTATCTTTTCTTTGCATTTCTCCAGCTTCTTCTCCTTCTCCTGAAGCTTGGCCTTGGCCTCTTGAAGCTCATTCTCTTTGGCTTTAATACTCTCTTGAAGAACTTCCTTTTCACGTTGGCTTATTGAAAGATGCTGGACATGAAGTTTATTGAAGCAGTTCAGTTCAATTTCATTCTTCCTAATCTCCTCCAGCAGGAGCTGTTTCTCTTGATCCAACCGCTTCACATCTTCTACCATCACTTCAGCTTCTTCCCTGGCACTTACAGTTCTCTCCTTGTTTTGTCTTCTCTCGATTAGGAGTTTATCCAATTTCTTGTCTATTTCAGCCAGTTTGGAATCATCTTTCTCAGTGCTGAATTTAACCCTTTTGGTCTTCGTCCTCAGCTCAGCATCCAACTGTATTGTAAGAGAGACACATCTCACAAGCAATAAACCACAATGTTTAACATTCACCTTTGTTTTAACTACAGGAGAGGCAGTTGGTGACTTCTGAGCAGTCTCTGGCTCCAGTTCAGATGGAAAGGGCACACCTACAGAGATACAATACAGTCCATATATTGTTATAGTAAGTGTATACATAGGCATAGGAAGGGAGGCTAGGGGGACTGAAGCCCACAAATAATTTGAAAGGGGACAGAACCCCCTAATATTTCAGTCATATCAGGTTGCAGGAAAGCCCTAGTACTAGCCCTAAACTCCCTAGGGTACAGTCAGGCCCCAAATATTTTAGGTTATGGAGTGTACCGTATTTCTCAGCAATATTCCTTGCCACATGACGTTCATTGATAGCCACCAATGCCCTGACTAGCTTGGACCATGAAGGTCGTTCATCAATTCTCTCCCATTTCCTTAGTGTTTCTCGCCTCCTGTCTGCTACACGTGAATAATCCACTTTAATGTCATCAAGGTCAGATTCCGGGACCCCAAGTTCAAGGCCCAGCTCATATGTCTGCTGCACACACTTCAGATCATTTAATAATAATCTCATCGATACCTCTGTATACAGGTGCGAAAGGTAAAGTATAACTACAGTCCAGTCTGTCGTCAGTGAGTACATACCTGGTCTTGGTACTTCCACTCTGCAGCCTCAAAGCAAGCTCCCAAACTCTAAGACTTGACTGTCGACCCACGTATCCATGCAGCTTTCTTGGTTTTTATTGTTGACAGGAATGACTTTATGATTCTCCTTGTGGGTGTGGTCAGGACACACTAGGTAGAGCTGTGTATCTACCTTACACCTAACACCATCTGGTGACCCCCAGTCACCTATATGTTGGTGTAATGAGAGGGGAGATTGTGGGGGAAGGGAGGCAGGGGGAGAGAGCCAAGGAAGGAGAGAGGGATGGGGGAGGGAGGGGAGGGGGAGGGAAGGAGGGGGGGAGGGAGGGAGGGAGGGGGAGGGAGCCAAGGAAGGACAGAGGGATGGGGGAGGGAGGGGAGGGGGAGGGAGCCAAGGAAGGACGGAGGGAGGAGGGAGCCAAGGAAGGATGGAGGGAGGAGGGAGGGAGGGGGGAGGGAGGGAGGGAGGGGGGAGGGAGGGAGGGAGGGAGAGAAGGAGGGAGGGAGGGGGGAGGGAGGGAGGGAGGGGGAGAGAAGGAAGGAGTGAGGGAGGGGGAGAGGGAGGGAAAACAGTCATACAGTGACACAATTCTAAAGAGTGCTTTTTAGACTAAATCAAGGATACGCTATGTCAAACATCGAAATACCTAATAGAGTGTTGTACTTCAATTTAAGATTAAAAAAAACAAAATACACAAAACAAAAAACAAAAAACACAAACAAAAAATTTAACTATCGAGGGGGAGGGTTTGAAGCTAGGAATGCGCATGCGCGCGTATTAATACGCGTCGTACTTGCGCAAGTTACCGTAACAAAAGACATTACTCGAGGGAAATCGAGCGTGACTAATGACATTCCAAAAGCGTAGCCCGCGTACGTATATACGACGACAGTAATGCGCTCGGTAATTATGCTAGCATGTTGCTGTGACAACTGAGTGTACGGAGGCAAAAGACGAAGACTGAAGAGAAAGTAGCTCGCTGCCCGCCCACACAGGATTTTTCCTGCCCCATAGAACTAAAATTATGGAGCGTGTCCATAATTACATCCCGTGCATGGGATGGGACTATACTGCTAAGCTTCTAGTGGTATAGTCTTCCGTAGAGAATCATTCAGGGGTTAGTAACTGTTATCGAGCTTTATGTTAGCCTCGTTCCCAGGCGGATTAGATGCGGCGACTGTTTGCGCATGAGCAAGAATCCGACGGGTAGTATGTACCCGCCCACCGCACTGAAATTAAGGATGGGAAACTGTGAATTTACTTTATGTGGCCTTATAGCAAAATTCTCACAAATCTGATCTGCATCGCCCGTTATAGGTATGGTGTATGGTTTTTAGCACGAATAAAACATTCCATGGAGAAGCTAGTTTGGACACTAACCCACACACAGACCTAACTACCGAGCTCAGGGAGTGGCTCACTGGGGATCATCCCACATATTGTGGACCTATCGGAATTTGCTGATTATCAAATATAACCACACACAATCTACAAGTGTACAAGGATAACATACCTACATCTACAAGGATACCATACTACTATAAAACATCATGCAGGAACAATCTCCTTAATTTGAGCTGTGTACTATATATTTGCAGCTGTGACTTACTCCGCAGTTTGGTCATTAGTTTCTTCTCCAGTTCAGACTTCCCTGCCACCAATTTCCTCAGAGCCATTCTTGTGTGAAAGTTCACGAGGAACAGGGGAACGTCTCCGTCATACCAGACTTGTCCAACCTTCCCTCCTCCATGCTCATGGAGACACTCCTGTAGTCTCCTAAAAGAATAAAGTTATAGCAGCGAAATACTAAGTGGCTATAAACGTGGGGGAGTGATTTAGGCTTACCCTGCACAGGACTCCACGGCTAAGCTGACGTTAGGGGAAGAACTGTGCGGTCGCCACGTCAGAAGCTCTCGCCCCTCTCGACGTTCCACGATAACTGGAGTTTCACTGAAAGAAATTGACACATGCAACAAGAAGAGGTTTTCATATAGTGTTGTGTGGTAGGGAGCCGCCATAGTTGTCTTGTGCCACCAGAACGAGCCCCACCCATGTACAGTATAGAATACGGGGATATACGGCAGGGTATATATGATTGCAACGATTTAAGCATTTCGATCGAGACCAGGAGTTACTTTGAGCAGCCCAAACCATGCATTTTCACATTTCGCCTCACAATAATTATCCTGCTGACCACAAGAACCACAGCAGAAAACAAAATCCACGACACACCGCCTCCTGTTGCAACACCCCCAGGATCACAGTAGTCCTCTGTAGGCTCCTTTGATCCACCGCCGTGATAGGTCTTTCCATCACAGTCTTTATTGGGATTACGACAGCAAGGGTAATAATGTAATTTGCTTGTGCTTCCAAACTTATACTGCCTACAAGAGGTACACTGAACATAAGCAGAAATGACGAAGATCGCAAGTATAATCAGAAAGCAACTACTTTGCGTGTATTTAATATATTTCACCATTCAGAAAAGCTCGTCTTCCTTCAGTGTAATAATGTGCCAGGATCAAGTAACAATGTTAACGCCGATCGACGCTTGTTTTTGTGCAAGACTGCACGATGCCGAATTGAATGCGCGCGCGCATATATTTATTGTAAGGTAACTTCGGACGGGGGGTAACTCCGGACATTTCCGATGTCTACCCTTGTAACTCATTGAAAATACAACCTATAATTTTTTAAACTTAGACTGAGGATAACTACTGACCTGGACCTGTATGTGAAGACAACACGGCTTCTACGTTCTAATTCCAGGGGGCTACAGTATCACTTATTCGCGGCCAAATGTCGCAAAAACTTTACCGATGCTACAAGGAACCTTGATTTTCACAAAATGTGTGTCGGATTATCTGACACACATTTGGTGAAAATCAAGGCTGATATGTCTTTGATATATGTTCACACTAATCACTCTAAAACTGCCACATTCAACTGCACATGCACTACTGTCCGGTTACCCGACCCACTAATTTATGATGCGGTTAAGGTTTGGGGCGGTAATGCAGCCGCGAGCCTACGTATCCAAAGTTGGTTTGTATGCACATGCTGTTGATGTATCAATGTAAGTGTACCCTTGATTTGGTTAAAATATCTGTTGTATTGGCAGAGCTGTGTTAAAAAGAATAAAGTTCGTCCGGAGTTACCCCTAGTTACCTTACGTACTTCGTATTATGCGCAGTATTCACAGTCATGCTCGGCTTGGTTTACCTTGAGACTTAACATAATTACATACTAGTGGAATGCTCTGTCTATGAGAGAAAGAGAGAGGGAATGAGAGGGAGGGGGAGGGAGAGAGAGGGAGAGAGGGGGAGGGAGAGTGGTGGCTATAGATGTACTAATTAAACTCCACTCCAAACTTGTCAAAGTGTCTCAGTATCACTCCCAGTCTGAGGTGGACTGTCCCCATGGCCTCTGTTCTCAGGTGCTGCCTGTCTTGACTGGAGTGGATCAGTGACTCCACTGTCACCTGAGGACTGCCTCCCAGGAAGAATGCTGGACAAAACACAAAAGAAATACATAGTTTGTAGCAGTCTGTTAAACTGGAATGAGGGGGTGGGGAGATGGAGGGGGGATGGAGGCGGAGTTTATCTAGGGGTCCTAGAAATTTCTCCAGGGGGCATATATACCTATCCACCCCGGGTTCCCCCAGGGTGAATTGACTAGCGTACATGAGAATTGTTGCCTGAGGGATCCTACTGGTTTCCATGTGACACATTTGATGTTGTGGATACCTGGTACTGTGGGAATGGTACAGAACCCATAGCCATCTGGGGAGGGGAGGTGTGGAGAGGGAGGGAGAGGGAGAGAGAGAGAAGGGGGAGAGGGAGAGGGAAAAGTAGGGGGGGAGGGATGAAAGAGAGAGAGGGAAGGTGTGAAGGAGAGGAAGGTGGTGCATGTCACAGTCACACCATCACCACTTACACAGCTCGTGTCTATTGAAGAAGTCTTCATGGAACACTTGAAAGTACAGCTTCGGCCATCCCTGTAACCCTTTAGTGGCCAGGTGAAGGTCTGAAAGGAGTTAAGAGGGAAATGTAACTAGGAATCAGAGATAGTTACAATGGAATCCCTCTAATTCAGGACATTTAGCTTTGACTGAAGGAGTAGAGAGGTGTTCTGATTTCATTTACACGAAACACAACAAAATGCCTTCATCTTTGACTGGGGTGTTCCACTGTATGTCTATAATCACCTATTGGGTGGGACCACTTCGCATATTTGCCGTCCTGTGGGTAGGGAACAAGCAGGGAAGATTGGAGGGGCGTGGCTACTGAGTACCAACCTCAGGGTGGTCGATCTGTGTCTGGCCTTCACTGGCCCCCTCCAACAGCCGCCAGCCACTTCCGTGATTCACGCTCCACTTACAGAACAGATCTCCGGACGGAAAATCGCTCCCTCCCTCTAACTCGCCTATAACGTGAACTTCTGCCATCACAACTTACACAAGAAAGTTTGTTTATTCCCGCGCCGCCAGTGTTCACCGTGTACGCATGCGCAAAGCGTTTGGGTGGCCACGCCTACTCGGGTCAAAGGTAATGGTGGGCGTATCTGAGCGTGCAAATCTCTGAGGGGGGCGTACCTCACACAGCAGATCAGTAATATTCAGTATACCACACACAGTATACTCTATATACGCATCTCTTTAGCCGAAACTCTTAATAGCTGTAGCAGTTTGAGCCCGTGACCCTCTCAAGAGAAGAGCACTGATGCAGAAGATGCCCCAGGGCACTAACGGGAGCTCTCGCGCGCGCCCCGCGTCCTCTGCGAGTAGCGCGAGTAGCGGCTCCTCCAGCAAGCACGTCAAGTGTATCGGTCGTTATGTGTTGACAGGCTCCACACTGGGGAAGGGGAATTTTGCGCGGATCGAGGCAGCTGTCCACACACTGACCAGGTCTAAGGTAGGAGAGATGTACTTGTGGGGAGAGAGTAGCGTATGTAGAAGGAAAGTTGTAGCTGACCTGGGAGAGACAGGATTGCTTATTGAGGTGGCCATATTTTGAAGAACGAGTGGATAGACAGCAGGCCAGAAATGGGTGTCAGAGTGTTCTAATTAGATGGGTTCCTGCTGTCGTGTTTATTGAGGTGTCCTCATTTCAGTCCTGATAGACCACTGTAATAACTGGCTGTATATTATCTCTATCTGCAGGTAGCGGTGAAGATCATTGAGACTGATAAGATCAAAGAAGAGTATGTTCGTAAGAACCTCCTCCGTGAGGCCCAGCTCATGCGGCGCCTCCGACACCCTAACATCATCCGTCTCTATGAGACCATGAAGACCAGCAACCTCTACTGTCTGGTGACGGAGGTGGCTGAGGGAGGAGAGCTACTGTCTTATGTGAGGAGTGACTTCAAGGAGAAGAGGTTGTCGGAGGCTGTGACGAGGCCGTTCATTAGACAGCTGGTATCTGCCCTCCATCACCTGCACAGTTCAGGGATTGTTCACAGATGAGTGGTGTATGGTGGGACCTCTCTAATTAGGACACCCTTGGGACAGAAGAAAGTGTCCTGACTAGTGAGGTGTCCTGACTAGTGAGGTGTCCTGATTTCAAGGGTTGAAAAGTACACAAACATGGTCAAAAGGTGTCCTGTTTATTGAGGTGTCCTCATTTCAGGGAATCCTAATTAGAGGGATTCAACTGTAGTCCTGATTAGTGAGGTTTCCGGATTAGTGAGGTGCCCTGATAAGTGAGGTGTCCTGATAAGTGAGGTGTCCTGATTAGTGAGGTGTCCTGATTAGTGAGGTGTCCTGATAAGTTAGGTGTCCTGAATACCATTACCTCATCATGTGTGAGTCCACAGTGGATATTTCATCACTTGACATGTGTCCCTAACGTCATTCATCTCCCAAGTTGTGTGTGGTGACAGTCCTCCTCATGATATTCACATCCACCAGACATCATACAGAGCTGACTAATTGATATGGGCTGCCTTTTGAAGGGTAGGTAGTGAGGCTGTAATTTACTGGACAGCAAAATGGAGGCTCACTACCTGTCTTTGGAGTAGATAGCACTCCATATCCACAACATGAAGCTGTGATTTCTTGTTAAACTTTGTCCAATAAGTGCAAGTTGTAGATTAGAGTATGGTAGCAAGTGAAATTTAAAAGTGGACATATTACTATGGCCCCCCTGGGGGGTCACACCCCACGTACTGGGGGGGGGGGGGGGGGGGGGGGGGGCACAGCACCCTGTCCCTGGTTCCTACTTCCCTGTTTGAACCACCAAAATCAGGACACTTCACTAATCAGGACACTTCTCCTGTCTCAAAAGTGTCCTAATCAGAGAGGTTCCACAGTATCTGATGGTCCATTCACCTCCACAGAGACCTAAAGATGGAGAACATTCTACTGGATAGGAAGAAGAAACAGGTCAAAATAGTAGGTGAGAAGACCACAAAATTTTACTGTACACATAAAATTGGGAGTTACATAAAAAAAAATAATGCATCTTTTTTCAGATTTTGGTCTCAGTAATGCTCAGAGGCCAGGTAGCCTCCTCCAGACCCACTGTGGTAGTCTGGAGTATGCGGCCCCAGAGCTGTTTATACCTGGGAGGGAGTACGGACCTGAGGTGGACGTATGGAGTCTGTGAGTGGAATGATTAGTGGGTGTGGTCTGTTGTAGTGTAGTGGGTGTGGCCTGTTGTAGTGTAGTGGGTGTGGCCTGTTGTAGTGTATCATTGTATCTTTCCATCATTGCCTATCTCCTATTAATGAGGCTATTAATACTTCATACTCTCCCTCCCTTCCTCCCTCCCTCCCTCCCTCCCTCCCTCCCCCCCCCCCCTCACTCACAGGGGAGTCAACATGTATGCCATGTTAGTTGGTAAGCTACCATTCCGGTCCCCTCGTCAGGGGACAAAGAAGAGACAGAAGTTACTGGAGCAGATCCAGGCAGGCCTCACTGACAGTAGAGAGAAGGACATGAGTCATGTGACCATGGAGGGGAGGGACCTCATTGGTGGGTACACTTGTGGAGAACATTTGGTCTACAGTGGAACCTCTCTAATTAGGACACCCTGAAATGAGGACACCTCACTAATCAGGACACTTTCTTCTGTCCCAAGGGTGTCCTGATTAGAGAGGTTCCACTGTATACAGTTGTGATAGTACTAAAGGTAGTTTGTTATATCCATTGGTTAACTGTCACCTATACATACCTTCTCCTTTATGCTAAGTTTGAATTCACCTGTTATTCAGGTTGTGTGATGAGGTGGCAGTATCTTGATTTGTATGTGTGATTCAGTCCCAGCCAGCTGAGCTGCCTCGGTAGCTCAGTTGGTGCCTAGAATGTGAGTGTCATGGGTTAGAGTCCGACCCGAGGCAGCTAATTTTTCTCTGAAATGACTGCTTCAGACAAGCTGTGTTGTGTTGCTTTGTCATTCTGTTGTGTTGTGTTGCCTTGCCTTGGAGTGATTTGTTCATGTACTAATCAGGACGTCCTGAAGTGAGGACACCTAATTAAACAGGACACCTTGTGCTACTCCATGTTCGTGTACAATTCAACTCACACACGCACACAGGTCGTTACCATGGGTAATATCCCTCCCTCCCTCCCTCCCCCCCCCCTCTCGGCTGCTCAACCCACACCAAAAGAAGCTGCCATTCATGGTACAGTTTCCATGGTACTGTCCCGAGCACCAGTGTCAACCCCATTGCTGCTATGGTTGTTTTAACCCATTTTTAAGCCTTGGTTGTGTTAACCCCATTGTAGTCTGTAGCTAACGAGTAATGCCACTTAACCCTTTCTCTACAAGTTTATCTAACCCCTCCCTCTCTGCATTCTTTAGTACCATCTACACACATGTATTACATAACTCTTTACACTTTCCCACACAGCAACAGTAATTGGCGAGCTCCCTACTGATGTGAACAGGCGATTTTCTATACATCTATATGTCCATACCATACGTGCTGTTGTTTGATATGTTAGTTAGAGGAAGGGTGTGTGGGTAGAGTTAACCGGTTATAAAAGATATCTTAAACCCACCAGTCCCAGTTCTCAAGGCTGGGCACCCTAACTCTACTATCTTTGTTGCTCTCCTGTTGATGTTGATTGGATGGATTGGTAAGATTCTATGGTTGCTAGTGTGTGTGTGCTGTGCTATGAGAGATGCTTATTTTTATGATAGAACTATTTTTATTATTTTTCTACTTTATACATGACCTGAACTTCGCATCAGAAAATCTATTTTTCCTATCACTATTATATATGTTAATGTTATGTTACGTGTTTATGTGTTTTTCCTTGTCAGTGGTGGTACTTGACGTTTTTGGTGTGTTAGCCCTATTCAGTAAGTTCTATATTGGCGTATACTATACGTGTGATTGTTCATGTACCTACATGTACCAGTTGTCTCACCTGCTGCTGCTCTCTCCTAACGGTCTCCGCTGCCCTAGTCAGCTGTTGCTGTAAATCAGCATTCTCTGTCATCAGGTCATCAATCACTTGCACCAGATTCTGAACAAGATATGAGAAAGTGATGACAGTAATGGTGCAGGGAGGAGGGAGGTATCGGCAGTACTGTATGGTGTATAACCAGTCCCTCACCTGGTTCCTGGGCCGGTTCTGAAGAGTTTGTACCAATTCCACTCTGTTCCTCTCACTCTCCTCATCCCTAATACCAGCTCTGGCCTCTTCCAACAGACCCAGTACCTCACTAATATCCGGACGCTTACGGGCACTGTTATGGAGACATTGCTGGATCAGTCGAATGAGAGGGTGGTCCCCACGGAGCTGGCCATAGGCACGGAGCTGGGTGTTGACATTTTGCATGTACCTACCACGCCGCTGCAGTTCACTACGACCAACTATCATCCCTGTTTCTTCATTAAAATAAGTAGCTGCAAGAGGATCACAGGGGAAGGTTTCACCAACTGTGAAAATGGTGACAACTCCAAGTGAGAACACATCAATACTGGCATCATATTTGGACTTTTCATCATTAGATTCAGCAGGTGCAATGGCCTCTGGAGGCATGTAGACGGAGGCACCAGGTGCCTTGGTCATGGTGGCTGCAACTCTCATGTGAGGGACGATACGAGCCACGCCCAGGTCAGCTAGCTTGCCTACCAGCTGGGACGTCAACAACACGTTTTTGGCAGACAAATCGCGATGGATGATGGGCGGCGTTCGCCCGTGGAGGTAGGCCAGGCCGCTGGCCACGTTGTGCAGTACAGAACACTTTAGGCCTAGCTTGAAGAAAGATAGCGGTGTAGGCTCGGCGGGAGGAGGCTGGGCGTCGTCTGTTTCAGGGTCCAGTAAATCGTGAAGGCTAGTGAGCAGTCGCTCCATGACGAGGCGGGCAGCCGCGAGCCGGGGAAGAAGTAGACTCCCAGAAACTGGACGATATTGGGATGGTGTAGGGTGGTCATCAGTTGCAGTTCTTCCGCGAATTGAGTGGAGATTTTGGAACTGTTCACCAAAAGGTCGTGGACTCTCTTGGCAGCTCCACAGAGCGGTACGGTGACCTCCTCGACGCTGCCGTAGGCCCCGCCTCCTATTACAGTACCTGTTAGCTGAAGGTTGGACAAGACATACGGCCTGAGGCCAGGATGGGCGTCAAGAAATCGACCTGCCATCTTTAGTGCAAGGTGGGAGAAAAACAAACAGTCAGCCCCACCCTAAAACGAAGTTA